>CAUJNA010002524.1:426164-462678 GCA_963377175.1 Effrenium voratum | reverse complement strand
TATTAAAGGATGTTAAAGGAAGGCACAACTACACAAGGGACATACACGACAGAATAAAGGACTGTTATGAATTATACTACAAAGGAAATATTAAAACTGTAAGTGCTGGAGTAGATTTAGGCGATACACCAATTTATAAAACAGTTGAAATAAAATACATAGAAACATATAAAAATGGTCTAGTAGATAGATTTTTTGATGAGTATAAGAATGATGATGACATACCAAAAAACCAAAAGAATAGACGGGATTGTTTTAGATATATTGAAAATAATATTTCGAACACGTTAACCATATTCAAAATAATACTATCACACATTTTCAATAAGCAAGATAATGCATTTTCTAATATCCTTTTTAATGATGTAGGACAACATATTTATAAGCACTATACAAAAGAAATAGAAATAAGCGAGAGAATACAAAATATGATATTTAGTTCATACCCAAGTATCAAAGATATCAAACCGCAGACTAATAGGAGTAACCAAAAACAACAACAGTACGAAGCATATTTAAATAGTGCTGAAGATTTTGAATAAAATGTTAAAAAAATATCACCTTTATTAATATGGCAAATATTAATAAAAATGATATAATTAGTAAAATCTATTATGATAAATCAGGATACGGAAGTATCGCAACAACCTATAAGGATGCTAAACAAAAGGAACAAAGCATAACCTTAAATGATGTTAAAGAATGGTTTCAAAAGAACATAGAGCAGAAGAAGCAATTAAGAGGCAACAATTCATTTATTTCTCCACATCCATACTTTGAATTTCAATTAGATTTATTTTTTATTAATGACATACCCAATCAAAAATTTAAAGTGGGGATGGTTTTAATTGATATATTTACCAGATATTCTACAGTAATACCTATTAAATCAAAACAACCGCCTGACATATTAGCGGGAGTAATGGAAGGATGCAGAAAATGAAAGGCAAACCAGAAATTATTTATAGCGACGAGGAAGGCAGTTTATATAATAAAACAGTTGAAGATTACTTCAAAGAAGAAGGAATAGAATTATACCGCACAAGAGGACATCCTAATTTTGCAGAGCGTTTTATAAAAACCTACAAGGATATGTTATATAAAAGGGTTGAAAAAGATGAAAAAGAAGGAAAGGAACATATACAATGGATAGATTATAATTTTGAAATATTAATAACTTATAATAATAAAATGGAACATTCAAGCATAGGAATGACAAGGAATGACACCAGCGGAAGCATTGAAGAAGAAAAACAATTATAAAGTAAAAATGAAAATGGCAACCGAAGCAACTAGAACCCGTAAATATCCTGAAATTAACATAGGTGACGAAGTGAAGATTTACAGAAAGAAAGCAATAACTGAAAAGGAAAGGAGTAGTAATTGGTTGCCTAGAAAATATAAAGTTGAAAGGATTGAAAAAAAATTAGGACAATCTTATTTTTATTTGGAACATAACACACGACCATTCTTAAGATTTGAAATTTTGAAAGTTTAAAAAATATATAGAATTTTTATTATAAAAATTTTCTTGTAAAAAAGTTATTTAAAGAAATATTTTATAATATAAATATATAGATTATATTATGAGTAAGTTTTTACAGCGTAATATAAACGAGTTAAACAAACTCAAAAGAAATTCAACACAGAGCGCAAATAATGCAACTAAAAAAAGGGTTGATGAGATTATTAAACTTTACACTGAAAGAAAGTTATCAAATGTAGCAACGGCAGAAAATTATATCAAGGGTTTAACATCTACAGACAAAAAGGTGTATGACAAAACAATTCAAAAATACAAAGATAATATCAAAAAGATCAAGGATACAAAACCATTAAATGAAAGAATGGCAGAAGCAAGAGCAAAAAACGAAGAAGAAGATGAGGCAGGGATTAAACAATATAGGAAAACAAAAGGTATAGAGTATAGGAAAACAAAAGGTAATGAGTTGAGCGCGAGATATAAAACAAAAACTTATTTTATTCAATTTATGTTGTATACAGCAAGAGAGGAAAACAAAAATACAAAGATAGAATCTAAACCTGCTTTTAAACACAGACTAATGAATTTTTACACAAAAACTTTTGATAATCTTAATGTTACAATTCAAGCACGAACAATTTCAACAGATATTATAAAAAAAAAGATATTTAAATACTTAGGCAACTCGGATATACGATATGGAAGCAATAATGATACACCAAATGACGAATTTACTGACACAATAAATCTATTAACAACAGATGAAGATTTTAATGAAATATATAGAGAAATGACAGAATTTTATAATGATATTGAATGTGTCAAAATATTATCAGTGGAAGTGATGAATAAAAACGGCGAAAAGCTTAATATATTAACCGAAAACTTAAGGGATGCTACAAACGTATCAATTTATCATAAATATGTACACACACCTATTAAAATGAGCGAGGGCACTATACAAAAGGCAATCAAGAAAGGTAATTATATAGACAATGAATGTTGGATAAATTCATTAACTGATTTTTACAGTGATACGATCATGAATGAAAAAACCCGCAACAGACTAACCAGAGACAAAATTATTGAAATCATAGGTAGGGATGATTTTAAGGAGGTAGGAGCAACCATTCAAGAAATGGAAGCAGTATTCAAAAAGTTTAATATTCAAGTTAGAATTTTCAATTTTGTAAATGAAGTTATTTATAAGTATGAACCAGAAAAGAGAAACCACCATATAAAAACGTTTTACGCAATGGTGAAGAATAGCCATATTTACACATTAAACCATGATTTAAGTAAGATACAACAGAAGCAATTAATAACGAAACTACCCACTATAAAGGCACACACTGATTATTATATAAATGAAAGAGAAGAACCGCCACAATACAAAATGATTAAATGTATAGATGATATACTTAAAATTAAAACTGATGATAAAACAAAGGAAATATTTAGTGCCTGAAAATAATAATTTGGCAGAATTATTATTCCAGTTGTTGAATATTGGATATGAACCCAGAATTAAATACACAGGTATTATTGATGAAATAAGATTAAGATTGAACAAGATAACATATATCATAAAAACTCAAAATTTAATTAAATCTTCCGGTGATGGATGGATTGCAGTTGGCAATGAAACTACATACAACAATATGAACAAAGCAATGTTTAATTTCAATAAATCCTTATTCATGTCATCGCATAAATCCTTTTATAACGACATTGATATTAAAATATTAAATGAAACAAGAAGTATAGCACCTTCGGGGTTATTATTGAGTAATATCAATTTAGTTTATAAAACAGAAATAGATGTAAATAAAGCATTTACTAAAGGTTTTTTAAATATTAGGGAAATACCAGTATTTAACCAGTTTGACCATTGGAAAAAATACAACGATGAAATTAAAATAGATGAACTCCATGAATTAACTTTATATTATGTTGAAACTGTAGACACAAATGTAAGACCGTTAAAAACAACAATGGACAGCATTAAGGAACTAATAGAGAAAAATCAACACACCAAGCAGATGATATATTCTATTGCATATAGTAAAGGTATTGACGTTGCTACTTATATAGAATTTCGTAAAACACATGATTTAAGTTTGTTTTTAAATCCTGATGAATTAAAACAAGCAATTAGAAACATTGTAATAAGTGGTAATCACAACTTATTTTTCAACAAAAAATATAATCTAGTATATGGCAAGTTTTTAAAGGAATTCATCAATGAGAATAAGACACACAAAATCAATATTTTATATTATAAACAACCTTCATTTATTCATAAGGTTGAATATACAAATATTATTAATGAACTTTTACAAACAAATATAGATGAACATGACGAAGCATTAGATAAACTAATTAAAAAGTTAATAGCAAATGTAAATTTTGGATTATTAGAAAAAGGAGGCGCTACAGCACATCAAAGTATTTTATTTAAAAGTATTGATGAAGCAGTCCATTATCAAACAGAATACGGAGGTAAAATTAATAAGTTATCGCATATTATAAGCGAATATCCCGAAATGATAACCGAATATGACGACGAAGGAGGCGCAACTACAACATATTATGGATTTGATGAGGATGAATGGGATGTAAAGGCATCATATTATATATTGAATTTGAAGGATAAGGCAGTATTAAGAAACGGATATAGATATATTAAAGAACTACTTTTACAACATCACAATTTTAAAATGAACCAAGACTTTAAGACACTAATAACTAATAATATTAATATATATAGTGTAAAAACAGATGCTTTTGTAATTGATACATGCAATGAAGAAAAAACAAAGCAATTATTAGAATTTCATGATGATATAGGAGGTTGGAAAGTTTCAAAGCAGAGAGATGAAATTAATTTACCTACAGTAAAATTTAACGTTGTAAATAATGAATTAATAAAAATACCAGCTTATGAAAGTAAAACTATTGATATTAAAGATGAATACGACACTGATAACATTATAGAGATTGTTAAACAGAATAATCCTATTATGATCAGAGGTGAACTACCGGGCACAGGAAAATCATATATATGTCAAAAAATGGTTGATAAAAATTATAAGGTAATTTTTATTTGTCCTACTAATAAACTATTACAGGCATTTGAAGGAGAAGCAATGACGATAAATAAATTCTTTGGTATTAATTATGGAGATGCTAAATTAGAACCATTTGATTTTACAGAATTTGATGTAATAGTATTTGATGAAATCTATTTTAGTAATTTAAATATATACTGGAGAATAAAACAATTTGTAGAGCAAAATAAGCACAACAAAATTATAATAGCAACAGGAGACACCAAGCAATTAAAACCAGTGCAAGAAATAACAAATACTCAAGACTATGAATTATACACTGACAATATTATAGATAATATTTTTACACATAATATAATATTGAAAGAATGTAAGAGACTTAACACACAGGAAGATAAGGATAAACTCAAGAATATAAAATATGATATTTTTATTAATAAATTACCAATTAAAACTATTATTGAAAAATATTTTGAATACACCACAGACATAAGTAGTTCCAAAAACAACATAGCATTTTTAAATACAACTTGTAAAAATGTATCAAATGAAATTAGAAAATTAGAAAATAGAAAAGATGAATATGAAGTAGGAGAATTTTTAATTTGTAGAGAATATACTAAAACTAAAACATCAGTTTTTAATGTAAATTTCAAATATAAAATAGTTCATATTGGAAGTGATGGAATATTTACATTAAAAAATGTAAAAACCGAAATTTTACAATCCGTAGAAATTGCTAAAATAAGAAGCAATTTTATATTTTCTTCTTGCTCTACATGTCATTCTACTCAAGGTAGTAGCATTGATGACACCATAACAATTTTTGATTATAATCATTTTTTGGTAAAGAATTATCCAGAATGGATTTTTACAGCGGTAACACGTGCTCGTGATTTAAACAAAGTCAAATTTTATAAATATACAAAGGATGTTGATGATGTATTTAATCAAAAATGTATTATGAGTTATTTCGAAAGGAAAATTTTGAATTATAAGGAACAAGACAGGAAAGCAAAAAGAAGCATACCTAGAGAAGGTTATGTAAATACTCAATGGTTTCTAGATAATATAAATAATCAATGTAATTACTGCGGATGTGGTTTTACTATTGATATGAAAAATGGTAATATCATTACAAATCTAACAGCACAACGAAAAGATAATGAATTAACTCATACAATAGAAAATATCATCCCATTTTGTAAATTATGCAATTGTAGTTGTAAATGATGATAATTTTTAATTTAATTATGATAATATAATTATAATTTTAATTTAATTTTAATTTAAAATTAAATTTCTTGTAAAAAGTATTTAAAGAAATATTACCTATATATATTATATAGCGAGATGATGAAAACCAAAATCAATAGTTATATCAATAAAAAATGCTATGATTGTTGCCACTTCAAAAAGGAAAATATGGAATTGTATAAATTGAATTTACATAATGGAATAGTGAATAATATTATTGATTATGCATTGGACGAAGAAGATGTATGTAGAACTTGCAGAAGATGGCGACGATATCAAAATATAATAGAAAATATTTTGGAGATTAAAAAAATAGATAAAAGAAACGTAGAAGATGAAATTTTAATATTTTTAACCGTGTATGGAAGACCACCTTATAGTTATGTTAGAATATTTCTAAAAATCAGTAAGAAAAAATATAAAATGATTGAAGGTATATTATGGATGTTGACCTATTATAGCAGGGAAGGTTTTGATGTAAAAGAAGACATTAAAACATATATTGAAAGTAAAAAGTTTAATGTTAAAAATACAGTGAGAGATATTAATATTATTTTAAAATAATGCATGAAAGACATAAGTTATATATACAACTTAGTAGTCATCAATTAAATTATTATCCTGAACTTAAATTATGAAATTTTATCTACATAACCTAATTTAATTTTAATTTATTAATGAAATTTAATTTTAAATTAAAATTCTTGTAAAAAGTATTTAAAGAAATATTTTATAATACTATTATATAGTTTGATGAGTGATACAGTCCATGATGCTAAAAATATATTGAAAAAAAGGTTTATGAGTTATAAATGCAAAGACTGTGAAATGCTAAAATTACCAATTGAACGCGGTTTTACAAATGGCGTTTGTAATAATATTTGTCAATACATTATATGCAATAATTGCAATAGAATTATAAACAAAATTGATGATATGAATAACAAAGATATTGATATTATAAATAATGAAACTCTTGATGATGATTTAGAAATATTTGTGTTTATTGTAATGAATAATTTCTTAACTATAGAAGGGTTTGATAATTTACTAACTGAGTGTGATGACGAAGGATATAATAATGATTTTATTTTTAAGTATTATAGTATGGTGAAAAAATTATATAACGTTTCTTTTAATATTAAACGTTTAAAATATGTTATATTGTTTGATTTTTTAAATGAGTTTTTAAATGATGAGTATAAAACTCACGAACTTAGATATACAATAACACGTGCAATTGGAATAATGGGAATGTTTAGAAAACAAATAGGAAGTAATATTTATAATGAAACAACGTGTGATAAAATAATAGAAAGAATTAAGGAAGAATGGTGCCCGTAAAAAACGAATGAACCAGACCTTGCCCATAATATTTCTACAAAATTTGTGATAAAATTTATTGTAAAATAATTTATCATAATTTTTGGAATAATATTTTTTTGAAAATTTATTTTTTTATTGTTTTTTGTAAAATTTATTTTTTATTTTTTTGTAAAATTTATTTTTTTTTATTTTTTTTGTAAAATTTATTTTTTAAAATTTATTTTTTAAAATTTTGTAAAATAAATTTTTTAAAATTTTGTAAAATTTATTTTTTAAAATATGGATGAACTTACTAGGAAATTACCTGCTTTAAAATGTTGATTTTTGAAAATGTGCTTTTTGAGGTGCTGTTTTAAAATGTTGCTAAAAGTGTGGGGAGGACCCTAGGTTTTTTTATAGAAAAAAGATGGGCAAGGTCTAGCCTAACTCCATCCCCCCCCCATCAGTACATTCAGGGATGACGACCCCACGAAATATTGGTGGTACGTTTTGGATTTCAGCAAAAATGTCTATCATCAATTTGCCAGATTGGCTTCTGGAATGGCTCCCAATGCCAATCTTGATGCCTCTGCTGATGGATGCAGGGAGTTCCTTCTCTTTCTGCGAAGAATCAATCGGGATTCTTATGACTTGTTGCCGGTGGCGTGGATTATGAGGGTTGTTCCAAATGCTTGGTCCCAAATTGGAACCTTGGCGCCCAGTTGTTTTCTTTCAAAAAGGGGGGGTATAAAATGGCACCGAAAAAAGACACCCACATTTAGAACAACCCTGTTGAGACACGATTCTGTGGCAGCGGGTCAGTGGATTTTCAGTGACGGTCAGGACGCACAGCAAGGGGGTGCCAAAAAGGGCTGCGAGCCGCAAATGGCTACTGGCTGGAGCCCAAAAACGTGATTCAGAGATCCCGCCAGCGAGGCTTTTCCTTCAGATTTTGATTGAACCCTGCCGCTCAAAAGGGCCCCTCATTCTGAAGCCACATTGGAACAGGGAAAGCCTGGAAATGAGGGGCGGCACGCCTGGAAATGTATAGGGGGGTGGGGGACACGTTTTTGCATTTAGGGATGTGGTGTCCGCAAGGATAGGCTGCGAATGTTACCGAACTATGAGATCTGGTTTCACTGCGATCCTAGCTTTTTGGTTTTACCCAAAACTGAAACAACATGTGCCGAGCAGTTTGCATTCGTGTTCGTGGCTTCTATCAGGTTTCAACTCAAAACAGGCAATCAAGGTAATCCTGACAATAGCCACTCGCATGTCTGACAGAACTTGGGCAAACTTGAATTGTCAGCCTGGAGGGTGACAAAAGCGCAGGTTCACTTGCCGCCGCCTGTTTATCGCCAGGACCTGAAAATGGAGAACCTGTTGCTGGACAGCAAAGGCTACTGCAAGGCGGGGTACGCTCGGTCAACTTACTTTGCGGAATGCTTCAGTAAGATGTTAATAGGAAAAGGGGGACCGCTCTTTGAAGAAGCGCACTTTGTCGGCGCCCCCCTGCCGTTGTTTGAATGAGTTCGAGAATTGTTTTTCCCCTCTCGGTCCAGTTCCGCTGGTCTCCCTGAAGGTGAACGAATCCCAACAGTAAGTCAAGTGTGGCTTTGATGGGGCATCTCCCTTGGGAAGCCTTCACCAATTGGTATATTTCCCCACATCTTTGTGTGGGGTTCTTACTTTTACCGCTCGTCGTCCGCGCCGCTTCTCCTTCCTCCTCCTTCCTCCCGCCTTCCTCCCTCTCACTCACCCCAACTCACTCACACTCACTCACTCACTCACACTGACTCACTCACACTCACTCACACTCACTCACACTCACTGACACTCACTCACTCACACTCACTCACACTCACTCACACTCACTCACACTCACTCACACTCACTCGCACTCACTCACACTCACTCACTCACACACACTCACTCACACTCACTCACACTCACTGACACTCACTCACTCACACTCACTCACACTCACTCACACTCACTCACTCACACTCACTCACACTCACTCGCACTCACTCACACTCACTCACTCACACACACTCACACTCACTCACTCTCACTCAACACACACTTCACACAATCGCACTCACTTCTCACTCACTCACTCACGCACACTCATCAACACTCACTCACACACACTCACACTCACATCACACGCACATTCCACATCACTCCGCACTCACTCACACTCACTCAACTCACTTCTCACTCACACACAACTCACTCACACTCCTCACACTCCACATCATCACACTCCACTCACTCCTCACTGCACACTCACATCACGCTCACTCAGCACTCACGCACACTCACATCACACTCACCTCACAAACTCACTCACACTCACTCACACTCACTCACTCACACTCACTCACACTCACTCGCACTCACTCACACTCACTCACTCACACACACTCACTCACACTCACTCACACTCACTCACACTCACTCACACTCACTCACACTCACTCACACTCACTCGCACTCACTCACTCACTCTCACTCACACACACTCACTCACACTCACTCACACTCACTCACTCACACTCACTCACACTCACTCACACTCACTCACGCTCACTCAACACTCACGCACACTCACTCACACTCACTCGCACTCACTCACACTCACTCACTCACACACACTCACTCACGCTCACTCACACTCACTCACACTCACTCACACTCACTCACACTCACTCACACTCACTCGCACTCACTCACACTCACTCACTCACACACACTCACTCACACTCACTCACACTCACTGACACTCACTCACTCACACTCACTCACACTCACTCACACTCACTCACTCACACTCACTCACACTCACTCGCACTCACTCACACTCACTCACTCACACACACTCACTCACACTCACTCACACTCACTCACACTCACTCACCACTCACTTCACACTCCACTGACACTCACTCACTCACACTCACGTCCACCCTCTACACTCACATCACTCGACCACTCACTCCACTCACTCGCACCACTCACACCACTCGCACCACTCACACTCACACTCACACTCACACTCACACTCACCTCACACTCACTCACACTCACTCACACTCACTCACACACACACTCACTCACACTCACACTCACACTCACTCACTCACTCACTCACTCACTCACTCACTCACTCACTCACTCACCTCCACAAACCACATCCAACTTACATAACTCTCACTCACACAGACACACACTCAACTAAGCTACATGATGCCCAAACACTCACACACGATACACACAGAACACCACGTCACTCACTCACTCTCACTCACACTCACTCACTCACTCACTCACTCACTCACTCACTCACTCACTCACTCACTCACTCACTCACTGACTCACTCACTCACTCACTCACTCACTCACTCACTCACTCACTCACTCACTCACTCACTCACTCACTCACTCTCACTCACTCACTTACACACACTCAACTCACACTCACTCACTCACACTCACTCACTCACACTCAGTCACTCACACTCACTCACACTCACTCACACTCACTCACTACAACACTCACTCCACTCGCACTCACTCACTCACTCACTCACACTCACTCACACTCAGTCACACTCACTCACTCACTCACTCACTCACTCACTCACACTCACTCACTCACACTCACTCATTCACACGCACTCACACTCACTCACTGAAGTCGTGGCAGGCGCAGCATTTTGTGCACCTGGGCGTGTCTTTGCGTGGCAGGGGCAGCATGTGAGAACTCTGTAATGGGATTGGATGTTGTCGCGCGCGCGGCTGGGGGCCCCTGATTTGCGTGACAGGCGCAGCGCTTTGGAGATGGCGTTGCTGAAATTGTGACAGGCGCAGCACTTTGGAGATGGCGTTGCTGAAATCGTGGCAGGCGCGCACTTTGTGCACCTGGGCGTGTCTTTGCGTGGCAGGGGCAGCATGTGAGAACTCTGTAATGGGATTGGATGTTGTCGCGCGCGCGGCTGGGGGCCCCTGATTTGCGTGACAGGCGCAGCGCTTTGGAGATGGCGTTGCTGAAATTGTGGCAGGCGCAGCACTTTGTGCACCTGGGCGTGTCTTTGCGTGGCAGGGGCAGCATTTGAGAACTCTATAATGGGATTGGATGTTGTCGCGCGCGCGGCTGGGGGCCCCTGATTTGCGTGACAGGCGCAGCGCTTTGGAGATGGCGTTGCTGAAATTGTGGCAGGCGCAGCACTTTGTGCACCTGGGCGTGTCTTTGCGTGGCAGGGGCAGCATGTGAGAACTCTGTAATGGGATTAGATGTTGTCGCGCGCGCGCGGTTGGGGGCCCCTGATTTGCGTGACAGGCGCAGCACTTTGGAGATGGCGTTGCTGAAATCGTGGCAGGCGCGGCACTTTGTGCACCTGGGCGTGTCTTTGCGTGGCAGGGGCAGCATTTGAGAACTCTATAATGGGATTGGATGTTGTCGCGCGCGCGGCTGGGGGCCCCTGATTTGCGTGACAGGCGCAGCGCTTTGGAGATGGCGTTGCTGAAATTGTGGCAGGCGCAGCACTTTGTGCACCTGGGCGTGTCTTTGCGTGGCAGGGGCAGCATGTGAGAACTCTGTAATGGGATTGGATGTTGTCGCGCGCGCGCGCGCGGTGGGCCCTGATTTGCTGACAGGCGCAGCGCGCGGGTGGGGATTTGAGCAGCCGGGCAGCGCTGTCCTTTGCGAAATTGTTGGCAGAGCAATTTGAGAACTCTATAATGGGATTGGATGTTGTCGCGCGCGCGGCTGGGGGCCCCTGATTTGCGTGACAGGCGCAGCACTTTGGAGATGGCGTTGCTGAATTCGTGGCAGGCGCAGCATTTTGTGCACCTGGGCGTGTCTTTGCGTGGCAGGGGCAGCATTTGAGAACTCTATAATGGGATTGGATGTTGTCGCGCGCGCGGCTGGGGGCCCCTGATTTGCGTGACAGGCGCAGCACTTTGGAGATGGCGTTGCTGAAATCGTGGCAGGCGCGGCACTTTGTGCACCTGGGCGTGTCTTTGCGTGGCAGGGGCAGCATTTGAGAACTCTATAATGGGATTGGATGTTGTCGCGCGCGCGGCTGGGGGCCCCTGATTTGCGTGACAGGCGCAGCACTTTGGAGATGGCGTTGCTGAAGTCGTGGCAGGCGCAGCATTTTGTGCACCTGGGCGTGTCTTTGCGTGGCAGGGGCAGCATTTGAGAAATGCCCAACCAACACCATAGTGGTGAAACACGGATGGTCTGCAACTGAATCTTTCGAGAAGCCGCTTTTCATATTGGCCGTCATGTGCGGCCATTTCGCCGTGGCTCAGAGCCCAGTGAGCAATGCCCACATGACAGCCCAGCGAGGACATGCCCCTTGCCCTACATGAGGCCGCAAGAGTTTTGCAACGCTGCGTCGCCAGCAGGCGTATTTTTGCCATATTCGCGCAGCGGCGGTTTGCAACTTGGCGCATGCTCCCACTCCTGGTCGCACACAAGAAAGATTTGGCAAAGCAATTGTTCTAATGGTCTTTCTATTGGGCCGAATCCTGGGCAACCATTCCTCTTAAATTCTGCCACCTCTAGTTTACGGAGCAAAGAGATCCCGCAATTGACGGGTCTGACGGCTGGCTGAAAAACGCGCAAGGATTTCATAGCTCCGCTGGTCCTGGCTTTTCGCTACGTAGCAGATCGCAAGGCTCACACAACACGTAAGGCATGTCGCCCAGGCTCGCCCCCAAATCCTGTAGCAGTTTTTGCTCGAAGGGGTCGATTACCTTGTTGCTCAAGATGTGTGAGAGGACTGGCTTGCCTGGCTAGTCTGGCGCAAACTGCCATCTCCTAGCAAAGGAGTTGCTTGAACTCGGGCTGCTGAAAAGCTGCCCCTCAACACGTACACTTCGAAGCACTTACCCCCCAAAATACGCATGTGGGGTTATCCGGTCCTTTAATTTTTGAAAGTGGCTTCAGCGGAATTGCCGCTAGGCTACCCAGGGCCATGATAACATTGGTGGTTTCCACATCAGCGCTCCTCTTTGCAAGAGGTGGCGGACTTCGGCGTGGCGAAATGCAGCAGCGGCTTGGTGCCTCAAAACGGGAGGCAATCACTTTGGAGGTGGGAAGCGTTGTCAGACTGCCAAACAGAGGCAAGCTGCACTGGAGTGGGCGTGTTTCAAAATGGGGGGCCCCCTATGGGCCGGTTGCCACGAAAGGTAGCGATAACTAACTTGGAGTTGCTTTATTGCTTTAGCGAGTCTAGGGGTGAGAAAATTCCCAACGGCTGTGATAGATCAATCATTTGAGGGGGTCCCGGGGGGGGCCCTTTAGAAGAAAAAATGGTAAAACATTGAAAGCTGGGCCCCCGCCCTTCTCCACCAGAGCTTGAATCCACCCTGGGCCGCCCGATCTCGGGGCGACAACATGGCTGACTCAACAAGTTTCGCGGGCTCTCAGTCTATTGAAGCCATGATGTCAAGTGGGAAGTGCTTGCGCATAATGGCGGATTGTTTGTCATTTGAGTCGCTGAGGCCGCACGTTCACAGTGGCGGGCACACCGGTCTACATGGCCCCGGAGGCGCATGCCGGCGCAAAGCTTGCTGACTTCCAATCGCCCGCTCTTCCATCAGCTTTTCATGTTGGTGCCAGCCTGGCTGAGGGGACGGTGCCTTCAGGAAATCTGCAACGACATGCGCAGGCAAAGACGTACGCACGCACACACACACACAAGCACACAACGTGCGACCGGCAAGCGCTTGAACATGACCATGTCAATTGTGAGCATGAACGCTAGTTACTGACTCTAGAAGTCTAGAAGTGCTGAATTACTGACTTGACAGGTCTTTGGCGGCCAGACCGGCTACACCAAGCTGTGCGACTGGTGGTCTCTCGGCGTGCTGCTCTTCGAGTTGCTTTCAGGACGCTACTGTAGTGCAAAGAGGGGCCAGCCCAAGAGTGTTGTTTTCTAATCAACAGACTTAGAAGGAACTTCCGCAGCGAAAGGAAGGTTACAGGGTACGTCCGTAGTACTAGAGCAAAGTGATGCAAAGTGAAAGCCAGCTGGCGAGCGAGAAGAGAGAAGAGAGAAGGGAGACTGTGGTTCAGGAAAAAATACCAGGGGACACCTGGGCTGTTTGTCCTCCCGGACCGCGTTCGCAGAAGCACTCAGAAGTTTGGCCCTGTTTCGCAGAACCGCAGGCCCGCTTCGCAGAAGCGCCCCTTCATCCCCGCAGAACTTCCGCCAAATAGCAAGTGACTACTAAACCGCGTCACAGAAGTGCTTCGCAGAACTTCTTCGCAGAACCCCCCGTAGAAGCACCTAAACTCGACTAAGTTTTGCGCTAAGAACACAGTGAGCCGTCCCTGATTTTTTTCCCTAGTGGTTGCTTGTGCAGCGCTGAACTGCGCACGCGCAGGAGTGACTCCCTTTGACAATGGCGAAGGCTGCCTCCACGAGGCGGGCATGGCTGGTTTTGCCTCACCAACATCAAGGGTTACACTGAACATAAAGTGCGTGCCTAGCAAGTTTATATTCCTGGTGCCCAAGTCGGATTGCAGATGTGTTTTTTACTATTGCTTTGAAGGCGTCGCGTGCTGGAAATCCTTGAAACTGCGCGGCATCGCTAGGAAATCCGTTAGGTGGGCGCATGTGGGCGCTTGCAAAATGACGTGACATGTTGTTATAGTTTTAATTTGTTGGCTGGAGAACTGTGCCCTGGTGTTCAAACAACCTTTAAAACAAAGGCCGGTTGGCGACAATCCTTTGTTTTACAGAACAGGGGACCCTGGTAGTGCGCTTTTTCGTGTTTTTCAAGCTTTTCAGCCTTATACTCCCAAGATTTATTCTCCCAGACACTTGCAACACCAGAAAAACCACACAACAACTCGAGAAAACCACAAAAAACAAAAAACCTCGAGAAAACACCAAAAAACAAAAAAACCATAAAAAACATGGTTTCCAAACTCTTTGGAAAACATGTCTTTTGGAAAGAGTTCTGGAACATTGTTTTTTGTTTTGTTGTTTTTGTTTTTTTGGTTTTCTCGAGGTTTTTTTGTTTTGTTTGGTTTTCTCGAGTTTTTTGTTTTTGTGTTTTTGTTGTTTTCTCAAGGTTTTTGTGTTTTTTTGGTTTTATCGAGTGTTTTTTGGTTTTCAGTGTTTTGGTTTTCTCGAGGTTCTTTTGGTTTTCGGCTTTTTGCTGGTTTTCTAGAGTTGTTTTGTTTGCTTAAGGCTTTGTGTGTTTGTTGGCTTTCTTGAATTGTCCTGTACTTGTTTTTTGTTTTCAAATTGCGACGCAAAGTGCACAACACACTGTAATTTACGCTATGTTTGACAACTTGCCCCCAAAAAGGAATAGGCGTGTGAAACTTGCTCTACATCATGTGAAGCTCTGTAAAAAGAATGATGCATTCACATAGGGAAGGGCTCTTTTAAATAATGACATCATACAAATAGACATGTTTTGTTTAAGGGACCTTTGATGACAAGGGCTGCTGTTTGAAGGCATTATTTTCAAAATAGGATGCATATGCTGGATCTGCTAGAAGGAGCATACTCATTCAGAGGACACTGATACATAGAAACAATGTACAAGGGAAGGCGCTCTTGTAAAGGAAGAGTTTGATGAACAAGGATACTTGTTTCTTTGTGTAGGATGGGACTAAGTTGATAGGGCAGACACACTTGCTTTGCTTATACTTGTTGTTATAGGGGGACTAAGTTCATCAAAGGAAGTTTAGTTGCAAAACTTCCGTAATACGAAAACTTCACAGTCTCAAGTTGCGCATACGCTCGCAAGCGAAGCAAGTCGCAAGATAGAGTCCGCAAAATGGTGTAGGGTACCTCTGTTCAGCGCACGGTCTCGCGAGCGTTTCGCACTGGCACGCTCGCGCGGAGGGTTTGTCGAGACTCGTTTCGCGTGACAGGCGCAGCACTTCGTGCGGGTTCGCGAACGGGCTCGCGAGCGTTCCGCACTGGCACGCTCGCGCGGAGGGTTTGTCGAGACTCGTTTCGCGTGACAGGCGCAGCACTTCGTGCGGGTTCGCGAACGGGCTCGCGAGCGTTCCGCACTGGCACGCTCGCGCGGAGGGTTTGTCGAGACTCGTTTCGCGTGACAGGCGCAGCACTTCGTGCGGGTTCGCGAACGGGCTCGCGAGCGTTCCGCACTGGCACGCTCGCGCGGAGGGTTTGTCGAGACTCGTTTCGCGTGACAGGCGCAGCACTTCGTGCGGTCTCGCGAACGGTCTCGCGAGCGTTCCGCACTGGCACGCTCGCGCGGAGGGTTTGTCGAGACTCGTTTCGCGTGACAGGCGCAGCACTTCGTGCGGTCTCGAAAAGTCGCCCACTGGCACGCGCGCGCAGAGGTTTCGCGTGACAGGCGCAGCACTTTCGCAACGTCAGGTACGTTTCGCGTGGCAGGCGCGGCACTTTCGCATCTCGCGTGCAGATTTCGTGGCAGGCGCAGCACTTCGGAGGTGTTCGCGAGAGTTCCGCACTGTAACGCTCGCGCAGACGCTTTCGCAGGTGTAGATTTGTGTGGCAGGCGCGGCACTTCGGCAAGGCCAGGTGCGTTTCGTGTGGCAGGCGCGGCAGCTTTGCATCCGGAGATGAAGGAACGGGAGGAAGGGAGGGGAGGGGAGGAGCGGAGAGGAGAGAAGAGAAGCAAGAAGCAAGAAGCGAGAGGCCATGCAAGAAGCCAGAAGCAAGAAGCCAGAAGCAAGAAGCAAGAAGCAAGACGCAAGACGCAAGAAGCAAGAAGCAAGAAGCCAGAAGCCAGAAGCAAGAAGCAAGAAGCAAGAAACAAGAAGCAAGAAGCCAGAAGCCAGAAGCAAGAAGCAAGAAGCAAGAAGCAAGAAGCAAGAAGCCAGAAGCCAGAATCAAGAAGCCACAAGCAAGAAGCCACAAGCAAGAAGCCAAAGCAAGAAGCCAGGAGCAAGAAGCCAGAAGCCAGAAGCCAGAAGCAAGACGCAAGAAGCAAGAAGCAAGAAGCAAGAAGCAAGAGGCAAGAGGCAAGAAGCAAGAAGCAAGAAGCACGCAGCAAGCAGCAAGGAGCAGGGAAAAACACTTGCAAGAAAGAAGCAACAAGCCTCTTCCTATAGGCATGTTTTGTTCTTTAGAAACTTCCGCCCCCGGCTTCGCCGGCTATACTGGTAGGACAGGCACAGGTGCTTTGCTCATAGGCATTATTGTTAATTTGGCAGTATGTTCACAATTGGGGCCAGGCATTAGCGCAGCCTACACATTTGCAAAGAGGCATTTTCTTGTAAGCAAGAAACTGTGTTTTGAAGAAAAGAGGCACTTGATACTGAGGGAAAGATATCGAAAGATAGGACATGCTCTATCTAGACATGCTTTTGTTGAGCAAGGGGCTTTGCACTGAACAAATGGGTCAACACAGCACACAACTTGTAAAAGTAACCAAACACACAGAGCAAGAAATGTGTACAAGCAAAAGCATACAGATAAAGTGGCTTGACAAGTGCTTTGTCTTGTTTCAAGGCCGTGCACCATAATGGTTTGCAACAGAGCTTTCATTGTAGTGTTGACTAGGTGTCTGGATGAACAAGTGCATAAAACACTGTAATTTACGACGTTTTTGACAACTTGTCTTCAAAAAGGATAGGAGTGTATTTCAAGGATGAGGTGATGTGCCAGTTAGTGGTGCTAGATATATGTATACATGTAAATTCAATACCCATCCAATCCATTCACGTGAACATGTACAGATGTAGAACAAATAGATAATTATTGCGGCTACCCTTGCTTGATGAGGAGCACCAGTTGACAGCATTCTACAACACCTCAGTAACATTAGAAGAGGCCAAACTCATCAGCAAACATGGGCACATCTTTTGCAAGAGATCACACCTTTAAAATGACAAAACAGTGCACTACCACAGTCCCCCGATCTCTTGTTTTAATGGTCGGTTCATGCAAGACAACACAAGTTCCACCTTCCACGCAGGCCCAGTTGTGATCTCCCACTGCTGCGTTTCTTTTAGTCCGTTCTTCATGATTTATGCTTCAGTCCGCTCACTCTTGGCAATGACCTCGCTGGCTGATCGATTCAACCTTAGATGCGCCACGCAGTGTCCCATATAGCAACACAACACAACACAACACAACACCTACCTTGATCAATTGAGTTTTCAGGTAATGTCCACCTATGATTATTAAAGTGTGCCTAAATAAAGTTTTTTCGCGGGGCCGGAGAGATTAATAAAAGGACCCTAAATAAAGTGTTTTGGTTTGGGGGAAAAATCCCTGGGAGGGGGAAAAAATCGAATTCAAAAAACATGGAGCAAAACAAATGGAGCAAAACAAATGTTTGACCTGTCAAATTCCAAAAATTCCAAGGTTCCCAAACTGCAGGTTTCCTATCAAACCTCTTTCAAGAAAATGCACAAAATCTATTCCACAAAGGGGTAGCCCACAAAGGCACCAAAAACAAAATAGAAACTTTATTTGGGGCCAGCCCCTAAATAAAGTTTTTTAGTTTTTGGCTTGATCAATACTTAGCAACACTAAACAATTCAAAACTCCACCAGGCCCCTCCCAATACCAAGCAATACTAAACAATACTAAACTCCACTTTAGTCTTGCCAATACTAAAGTAAGTACTGGGAATCTAAAATGAAGTTTAGGCAATACTAAGTCTAGTCTTACCAATACTAAAGTAAGTGCTGGGAATATAAAATGAAGTTTGGGCATACTGAGTTTAGTCTTGCCAATGCTAAAGTAAGTACTGGGAATCTAAAATGAAGTTTGGGCAATACTAAGTTTAGTCTTACCAATACTAAAGTAAGTACTGGGAATCTCAGATCAAGGTTGGGCAGTACTAAGTTTAGTCTTGCCAATACTAAAGTAAGTACTGGGAATCTAAAATGAAGTTTAGGCAATACTAAGTCTGGCTTTAGCAATACTAAAGTAAGTACTGGGAATCAAACATGAAGTTTGGGCAATACTAAGTTTAGTCTTACCAATACTAAAGTAAGTACTGGGAATCTAAAATCAAGGTTGGGCAATACTAAGTTTAGTCTTACCAATACTAAAGTAAGTACTGGAAATCTGAGATCAATGTTGGGCAGTACTCAGCTTAGTCTTGCCAATACTAAAGTAAGTAAAGTGCTGGGAATCTAAAACGATGTGTTTGGGCAACACTAAGTTTAGTCTTACCCATACTAACGTAAGTACTGGGAATCTGAGATCAAGTCTTGCCAATACAAAGTGGCCACCATCAGATGTGAAAACAAAAGCAATCTAGCAGTACAAAGCAACGCTGCATCCTGGAGAATCCCCAAGTTGGAGGAGCAATACTAAACAATACTAAACTCCACCAGACCCTTCCCAATACTAAGCAATACTAAATCAATCGAGGGTGACTATTCAGGATCCCTTCATTGTTTGGGGGGGGGGTTTACTAATCAGAGGCGGACATTAAACCCCCAGGTCTATCAGGTTAAGCAGCCTGTGGATTTGCAGCTTTGCTCCCAAAAGCCTCCAACACCCAATCACTTGTGAGGAGTTGATCACTTGTGAGGAGCCTGAGGCGTCCGCACCTCATAATCCATGATTCCCCGTGTTTTGCACGGCCCTCAGGTCGACACCTTAGTTTGTTTGAACTGGGCACCAACTTCCTGCAATCATCATTCAACATGAATTGTTGTGTATACGCGTTTTTCCCCCCTGGCAAACCGCTAGCAAACCGGTAGCAAACAGCACGCGCAGAGGCGTTTCGTGACCAGTTGCCACTTTGCAGCAGGTTTTTGTGACCCCTTTCCACTTTGCAGCAAGTTTTTGCAGTAGCCCTGGTACGTAGCACGCCAGACTTAGATACTTCCCCAGAATGCGCTTGAAAACAACCCTGCGCCAGTGCGTTTTGCATGTCCCCCAGCCCAACTTGTTGAATGATGTAGTGTTTTGCATTGCGTGAATCATGGCTGCTGCAATGATTCGGACGGAAGGCGTCACGCTTGGAATTTGGCATTAGCAACTTGCTTCTTGGTTTTCCCTCCTTGGTTTTCTGCTTCTTCTTTATGGTGACCACCTGGTCCGGCGCGCGGCCAGACCGAACGACTGGTCAAGCAAGGAGTCTCCGACTTTCCTGCTATGTCAGCCGAGGCATGGCCAAACCTTTGTCTCACTTATCAGGGTTCCTACGGTTCGATTGGGTTCGATTCGGTTCATGGATGCGGCGTGTGAACCGATACCGGTTCGGTTCGTTGGACTTACGGTTCGGTTCATGGGGCGGTTCGGTTCATGGGGCGGTTCGGTTCACGGGCGGTTCGGTTCAATCCGGTTCATGCCCTTTTCAGGCTTGGCTTTGCAGCCAGTATGAGTGATTGCATTCATATACATGCCAGCGAACTCCAAACCCCTAAAAAAAGAAGGGTCTGCCAAAAAAACAGTTCTTTTTTCCGGGGAAAACCGGGTTTTCCAAAAACAGCGTTTTGGGCACTTCCAAGCAACTCCATTCTTTCTCACTCATTGTCGCAGCACGTGTCAACATGTCGGGCGCACGTGGCTGGGATCTGCAGTTGGTGCCCATTACCCTTGTAAAAGACGTTTACCTATAAGGTTTCATATTGAGCAGTGAGGAATCAAGACATGTCAATACTGCAAGATCCCATCTTCGACCCACCTGTTGTGGCAACTTTGAAGGTACCGTTCCAGTGTCCTCCTCATTACTGTCACGGGCGAGACATTGCGGCTTAACCTCGGGACTTTTCCTATCATGTCTTCGTCCACCCACTCTCTTGACAAACAGGCTGCGAGAAAAGCACAGCAGTTCTTTACGTACGTTAAGTGATCAATCAGAAACGTCGGAAACCCTGCGTGCATGAGTTAGTTGGCTTGGCGCTTCAACCGGTCCCCGATATAATCCGTTCCCCCTAATATAAAAAGGGCCCCCCCCCTAATATTAAAAATACGGTCCCGGAAAAAGCATTTTCAATACTTTCTTGCTCCGCGCGTCGGCCTCGCGGGACGGGCTCATGATGCATGAGATGCATGGCGAAGATGGATGGCTGGCTGGCTGGTTGGCTGGCTGGCTGGCTGGCTGGATGGATGGCCGGCACACTGGCTGAATGGATGGCTGGCTGGTTGGATGGCTGACTGGCTGGCCGGCCGGATGGATGTATGGTTGAATCTGGCTGACCGAATGGATGGCTGGCTGGCTGGATGATGGTTGGCTGGCTCATTGGCTGGCTGGATGGACGAATGGATGGATGGCTGGCTCGGCTGGCTGATTTAAGGGCTGCCGCCCCCCGGGACGGGCTCATGATGCAAGAGATGCATGGCGAAGATGGATGGCTGGCTGGCTGGTTGGATGGCTGGCTGGCTGGCCGGATGGATGGATGGCTGGTTGGATGGATGGATGACTGGCTGGCTGGCTGGATGGATGGCCGGCGCATTGGCTGAATGGATGGCTGGTTGGATGCATGGCTGGCTGGCTGGCCGGCCGGATGGATGGATGGTTGAATCTGGCACGGGCTCATGATGCATGAGATGCATGGCGAAGATGGATGGCTGGCTGGCTGGCTGGCCGGATGGATGGATGGCTGGTTGGATGGATGGATGACTGGCTGGCTGGATGGATGGCCGGCACACTGGCTGGATGGATGGCTGGCTGGTTGGATGGATGGCTGGCTGGCTGGCCGGCCGGATGGATGGATGGTTGAATCTGGCTGACCGGATGGATGGCTGGCTGGCTGGATGGATGGATGGATGGTTGGCTGGCTCACTCATTGGCTGGCTGGGTGGACGAATGGATGGATGGCTCGGCTGGGGCTGGCTGGATGCGTGAGTGGCTGGCTGGTTGGATGGCTGGCTGGTTGGATGGATGGCTGGCTGGCCGGATGGATGGATGGTTGAATGGATGGCTGGCTGGCTGACTGGATGGATGGATGGCTGGATGGATGGATGGTTGGCTGGCTCATTGGCTGGATGGACGGGTGGATGGATGGCTGGCTCATTGGCTGGCTGGCTGGATGGATGGACGGATGGCTGGCTGCCCACCACCCACCACCCGCCACCCGCCACCCACCACCCACCACCACCCACCACCCACCACCCACCGCTCGCCGCCCACCCACCACCCACCACCCACCACCCACCACCCACTACCCACCACCCACCACCCACCACCCACCACCCACCACTCACCACCCACCCACTACCCACCACCCACCACCCACCACCCACCACCCACCACCCACCACCCACCACCCACCACCCACCACCCACCACCCACCACCCACCCACCACGCACCACCCACCACCACCCACCACCCACCACCCACCACCCACCACCCACCACCCACCACCCACCACCCACCACCCACCACCCACCACCCACCACCCACCACCCACCACCACCACCCACCACCCACCAACACCCACCACACCACCCACCACCCACCACAACAACAACAACAACAACAACAACAACAACAACAACAACAACAACAACAAGAGTGCGGCGCGCGCACGCGCGCGCGAGCGCACGCACGAGGCGCGCGCGGCCGCGCGCGCGCGCGCGCAGCATCACGATTGGCTTGGGGCAAGGTGGCCTCAAAACCAAACGATGCAGGGGATGCATGCGATGCGTTCCGCACAGGGCCTGCCGAGGACACAGGCGATGCTGGCAATGCAGCCGGCGCGCTGCATATTTACAGTGTTTTGAGCCGTTTTCAGCCTCTCACCAACTGGAGCTCCAACGGCCGCGCGGGTGGTGATGATGCACCAAAGGCACCACGCATCATCTGCATCTCCAATGTCGGCGGATAGGGCCGTCCGTCGGAAAGGCAAAGCCTTGGCATGCGCCCCTTTGGGCGAATAGCACGGCGAGGCCGAATTTTATGGCCTCCGGCCTGGTTCCGCCGACCCCATAGGGCTCAGAATCGTTTTTTTTCCTAATCTAATCAGAACAAATAGAACAATTAGGAAATTTGAGGGCCCATTTTATTTTTAGTTTCTCTAATTTAAATTAGAGAACATAGCACAATTAGGAAATTTGAGGGCCTATTTTGCTATTTTTCCTAATTATCCTAATTTAATTAGAACAACTAGGAAAATAGAAAAAACTAGGGCCCAGGATTCTGGGAAGTGGGTCCGGGAAGGCTACCGGAAGGCTACGAAAGGCTACGAAAGACTACGGAAGATTACGGAAGACTACGGGAATTAGAAAAAATCGGAAATTTGAGGGCCAATTTTGTCTAATTTGTATAATGTTCCTAAGTTAATTAGAAAAATAGTAAAACATGAAATTTGAGAGCCGATTTTTCCGATTTTGTCAGAAAATAGCAAATTTGAGGGCCGATGTTTCTTTTTTCTAATTTTCCTAATTTAATTTGAAAAAACGAAATTTGAGGGCATAGTTTTTCTAATTTGTCTAATTGTCCTAATTTAATTAGAAAAATAGAAAAACCATGAAAACAAACAGGGCCCAGGATTCTGGGAAGTGGGTCCGGGAAGGCTACCAAAAGGCTACGAAAGGCTACGGAAGACTACGGGAATTAGAACAGATAGAAACATATGAAATTTGAGGGCCCATGTTTGCCAATTTTTCTAATGTTCCTAATTTAGAAACATATGACAATTCTCTTCCCTCTTACGGGAGGAGGGGGGAGGGGGGTGTTCCTGTTTGTGTTGCACACTTGGTCTCATAGCATGAATGCATCACTTTGGCTCAAGGCCCATTTGTCACCTCATGTGTACATAGCATTGCATCTCTACATTGCATTGCAGTACGAGTACAAAGGGAGCTTGCAGCATCCGCTTATTGGGACATTGAACTAGTACAAACCACCAGGACTTATCCAGATAACTCCAGGGGCATTTGTCAGGATCCATTCGTGTGTGGAATAGATCCGGGGACCTACAAGTATTCCATTACAGCAAGGGGACCTTTGGACCCCTGGCATTGGAGCTACAAAGTGGTAGCGGAGCAGGTTTTCCTGCACCGATCCAGACAAAATGTCATCCGATGGAGAAGGTTTCATGGAGGCTTTTGCAAGTGTTGGCCGATCATCCGGCTACACTGAAGAGACTCTCAATTTATCGATGACCGCCAAGCAGCCGCCATCGTTCGACGGAAAAGTCAGCTGGTTCCGATTTGAAGAACTCGTGGACGATTGGGTGACCTTCACTACAGTCGATCCAGAAAAGAGAGGACCGTTACTGAAGAGCAGACTCACAGGAGATGCACAGATGTATCGATCCATCCTCCAGAATGAGCTATTGCAAGATCCGGTAGAAGGAGTCACCTATTTCAAGAACACGCTGAAGAAGTTCTTCCTCAAGGGCACGACCAACGTGTATCTGTACCGACTTCTCGGTTTCTTCAATCACAGGAGGCAGAACAACGAGTTCCTCATTTTTACATCAAAATTTGAAATCCTCTTGATGAGACTGAAGGCAGCCTGGATGGACTTCTTACCCATCCACACGGCGCAGTCACCAGAGTATTTAGCATCCGTTCAAGATGCCAACAATAGAAGATTGGCCGCGCATCAGCAAGCAGCCGGTGCGGGAGCCCCGCCTCCAGATCTCCTGAATCCGGAGAGTGCCGAAGTATACAGACAGTACACCTCCGGCAGGCAGACAAGACACATGGAAACATTTCCCCTCAACGATAACCTAATTGCACAGTTCTTCATCATCCAGAGTGAGTTATCCGATCAGCAGCGAGAAAGACTGATCAGCGCAATGTCATTGAGGAACATCACGCTCGAGAACTACACCTACGATATGATGAAGACACAGTACCACGACCTCTTCATTACAACAAGAACCTCGATCCAAGATCCATCCATCCGACCTCAAGGAGGACGAGGAAGCAACACCTTCTATATCCTGGAACAAGGAGAATACGAAGGCGAAGAAGGCTTCTGGGTGGAAGACGAAGAAGGATACGAAGGATTCATGTCGAACAACGATGAGGAGACGTTCTGGGTACTCGAGGAGAACGATGCTTTCATTGCGAGGAGAGTGTCTGGGCGGAATTTCAAATTCAAGAAAAAGAAAAGGAAAAGGAAAATCATCCAGCAAAAAGGGGAATCACCGACGAGGTGGTTTCAGACCTTTCAAGAAAAGCGGTTCTGGCGGGAAGGCCAATATGGCCGATGAATATTCGGATCCCTACGACCAGGCATATTGGGGAAAAGGCAAGGGAAAGAAAGGAAAGAAAGGAAAATCAAAATTCCAATATCCTTTCGATGGAAACAAAGGTTATCCATTCAGCGATCATGGCAAAGGAAAAGGCGGACAGGATAAAGGAAAATCCAAAACGTTCGCAGCCATCGCAGAGAAACAGGAGGAGCAGCCCGCCATCCAGCAGACTGCACCATCCGTAGAGCCTACCTATGCCGGTTGGACAGACCAAGATTGGGATTCATCCTGGAATTGGAGTGAACATGGCTGGTACTCATCTCACGAGACATCCAGCACCGGACAAGCGATGATGGCATTCCATGACGCCTTTGAGCAGATTGAGAAAGACGCCATCCAGAAGAAGCTGATCCAAGATGATACAGTTTCAGAACAGTCGTTGACAGCGACAGCACGACAAAGCCTTTTGGCAACAAAGCTGATGGCGCCTGTCATCAACCCTCAGCACAATCCGACCTATGCGATTTTGGACAATGGATGTACCAGATCCATGGGCAGCTGGCATGCAATCCAGCGTTTTACACAGGCCATCGAATCCATGAAAGACCTCATCTCCTATCAGTACATTCCGGCCGAGACCAAGTTCACTTTTGCAAATGGAGAGACAGCCAAGGTAAATTGGACCTTGCATCTTCGGTATCACACAACACCTCCATGCAGTACCAACATTGACATCCTTGAACAAGGAACTGTACCGATCTTTTTGAGCATTGGTCAGATGCGGAACCTGTACATGACCATCGAGCATACACCTCAGTGTGACAAGATCACCTGTAAGGCTTTTGGTATGAATCGTCAAGCAGTTCCAGTATCCGGTACAGGACATGCACTCGTCGATCTTGCTGGAGTTGCAAGAGTGAAATCCCATGGAGAAATTGCTAGGAAGGGCCTCATCAACTATGTCTACGATGATGACGATAGCATCAAGTTTCAATCCGAGGAAAATCTGAAGAGTGAAACAGTGTGTGCATCCAAATCATCCGAGACAAAAGAGGAAGCAGCAACTCCAAGGATTATTGGTACCACAAAGCAGGACCACTGGATACACGACGAGAAGAACAAGAAGCTCATCCGTGTGCACATCACACCTCGCAAGGCTTTGTTCACACCGATTGGAGCGAAGGGATGTCCAGTGAATCCTGATAACATCAGCCGAGAACGTACGACTGAAATAATTGATGCAACCAAGGGTGGAGACCCAGAAATCCTTGAAGACAATTGGAGACTTACATCACAGGCGAACAAACCATTGATCAACCTGTGGAAAGGTAAGACCATTTTCACTCTCGATGACAATCCGAAAGAATCAGGTTCAGGAACAGCCGCAGATAGGATCATCGACAAGATGGGCCAGTCGACTATTGAGCCAGATCCTATCATGCCATCCGCAGAAGGAACCACTTCCTTGCCAACTGCCTTAGGCAGAATTCACAAGCGATTGTCAAATCCGGAAGAGTTGAAGAAGCTCCACCTTCAGCATCATCATATGAACACAGAACAATTTCGATTCAGAACCCGTGCGCTACACTTGCCAAAATCAATCTACGACCTCTATGACAAGATCAGATGTGAATGCGAAGTTTGCCAAGCAGCAAAACAAGGACCATCACGAAGCAAGACTAGCGGACTCCGAGCAGATACCTTCGGAGACATGACATTCATTGATCACTGTCAAGTTCCATTGGGAACTGGAGAACATATCACTGTGTTTGTCATCCTGGATGGAGCAACAACGTTGCTCACTGCTGAGGTAGTAAACACTACCCAAGAATCCGAGAACATCACTGTCCTCAGGAACTACTTCGACCAGTACCACTTGCAGCCAAAATCCGTTGTCGGCGATCAAGCCTTCATGTCAGAGACATGGGAACATTTCTATCAGTCCCTCGACATTACACCAATTTCGTTGGGACCGAACACACCATGGCCAAATCGAGCTGAATCAGCAGTTCGACTTTTGAAGGCTCAGACCAAGATCATGCTTCATTCAATCAAATCCGGCACTGCGCCTGCCACATTGAAGAAGATCACATACCGACAGCTCGTGAAGGCCGCAGCAACTGTCAGGAACCAAACGGTAACCTACGGGGGTGTAACACCTCTGGAACTTGCATTCGGACGAAGACCTGCAGATCTCATCCAACTTGATGTCGCAACACCAACTCAGTTGACGATCGATCGGAATGAAGAAGAGCTCACAGCAATCCAAATCAAGCAGCTGTCGAAGCAGGCATTCCAAGAAGCTCGTCAATCCGAGGACATCCGAAGAGACCTTGCACAGAATCTCCGAATGAGTGCCAAACCTCTACAGTTGAAGGACAAGGTATTCTACTGGCAGGAAGACAAATCCAAGATTCGTTCCGATGGTAGTAAAGGAGGAATCTGGATCAAGGGAAAAGTCATTTCCTTGGAAGGAGCAATGGTTGGACTTGATCTTGGAACAAGACTCATCAAGGTCAATCTGACTAAGGTCAGAAAGGATGAAACGATCCCTCCAGGAAAGCCTGGAATTGATTTCTTGTTGCCCGATGAACAAGAATCCTTACAGAAGGATCAGGAAAGAACATCATCCGATTCCAAGAAGAATCAGCCATCCATTCCAACTCCTAAGCCAGCATCCTCACGACCATTACGCATCGCTGGAAAGTCAAAGATGCAACCAGTGGCACCAAAGCCATCTGAGACCCCTGCGTCCGCAAGACCTATGAACGTGGAGGATGTCACTGAAGACAGAACATCCATACCAGAACAAGCACATTGGAACTGTGTGAAAAAGGGAAAGATCCACGTCCTAGAGATTTTTGCGGGAAGTGCCAGATTCAGTCAATGCTGTGCACTTACAGGTCTCAAGGTTGGGACACCAGTCGACATCCGGAACGGATTTGACGTAATGACATCCAAGGGACGACACATGGTCATGGAGATCATTCGAGAACAAGCACCTGATCTCATTCTTATGGCACCTGTCTGTGGACCTTGGTCGAATATGCAGAACATCCAACAAGATCAACAGAGAGTCTGGGAGAAGCGACAGCGCTATATCCCGATGGTCGAGTTCGTGGCATCTATTGCGCGATATCAGCTCAAGCACAAGAGATATTTCATCATTGAAAATCCTCAGACATCCAGGATCTGGTATTTGAACTGCATGCAGCAACTTTTTTCAGATCCATCCGTCACCTGGGGAGACTTTCACTTTTGTGCATATGGACTGAGAGATCCTGAATCCGGACTCAGATGTCTCAAGCCTACCAGCTTGATGCATTGTTTGCCGCCAGAGGTAATGAGACCGATCCTCAGAAAGTGCACGAACTTCACCAGCAAGATCAAACATGAACATCAGCATCTTGAAGGAAATGCTGGCACTTTCGGAAGCAGAACGAAACTGGCACAGGTATATCCTTACCGGTTCTGTCAGGATCTTGCGCACATCATCCTTCGACATCTCAAGGTGAAGCCGCTTGACAACGAGGTGTATCTCTTAGAGGACATTTTCGAGCCGTTCACCAACAAGGAGATCAACATCCTTCGCAAGGAGATGGACGCCATCGACCAGGAGTTCAACATGACCAGCAGCAGCACTGCGGTCAACATCCAAGACCTCCCGTTCAACAAGAACGTTCCTCCGTTGATCATCCAAGATTCACTAGTCAACAAGTTTCAGAAGACACTCAAACAGTATCCTCCAGGAACTGAAATCGATGTCTTCAAGCAAAATCCGAATGACTGGCGATGTCAGAACATGTGGAATGGATGTAAGAAGCTCAGACAGCTATGCATTTCATCCACACAATACGATGCATGCACAGCATACGTCCACACGATTGGCATCAACATGCCTATCAATTCACCACCGGATGATGCATGTATTGCTTTCTGGCAGCCTGATCAGCTGAGTAGGATTTGGGTCTTGCCAGCATCCAAGTGCAACTGGGGAAATTTCAATCCGAAGACGTGGCATGCAGTGATGTATTCATCCGTGCATCAGGCATTTTCGGACGCACCGAGTTTCACGCCGATGCCTATCGAGGTTGATCCTATGGATCCGTTGAACTCACCTCGACAGCCAGACACACAGCAGCCACCTGATCAACCGGACCAACCCATGCCTGATCCAAGACCGCCTACACCACCAGATCAAGACATGACGGATCCTCCACCGGGTCCGCCACATCAGCCTGATCAGCCTGATCAACCCGATCATCCTATGCCGCCAGCACCACCAGGTGCGAGTGTGTCACCAGACAGTCCAGTGGATCCACCACTGCCGCCGCACGACCGACCGGACCAAGTCAATCCTGCCGGGGTCAAACGGCAAAAGCAGTCCATTTCATCCTCAAGTGGACTCAATCGACTGGGGGGTGATGTTACTTTGCCGTCCCAGTCAGGACCATCTCAACCGGTCCATCCAACTGTCGTGGTGCCATCACCACCTGCTATATTAACAAATCCCGATACAGAAAACGATGATGAAGAGCTTGAACTGCCTAACCTTGAGCAAGAAGAGACAACTCATCCGTTACAGAGCAGTCCACCGAAGAAGCAGAAGGCAGGGAAGAAGAACAAGAAGACAGGCGATGATGAAGAAACGCCTGTACCATCTCCTGGAGATGTACCCGCAGCTTCATCCAACTATGATCCGATGAAGCAAAAGACAGGAAAGAAGAAGAAGAAGAAAGACGATGATGAAGATACACCTGTCTCCTCTCCTAGAGATGAACCTGCCGCTTCATCTAACTTTAATCCGAACAACCCGATCAATTTGCCGATGCAAGATGAGAGTGAAGAAGAACTAATTCCTCACGTTCCAACTTCATCCGGCACTGGCAGTTCACAAAGAACTGACCAGTACACCGAACAAGAAGGCAGTGAATCCGAAGACTCACAGAGGACAATTCCATACGACGATCAGGAAGCTGATCTTGTTCTTGATGAGAAACATTGGTCACTCATGACAGCCGAGCAGAAGATATGCTCCAACACTGGATCCTTCACAGTTCCGAGAGATATCGAAGGAAACCCTGTCTTTCTTGGACGAGTAAAAGGGACCTTCAAACCATCCCATGAATGTGGTTTCTCTCATCAACAGTATAAGGATAAGAATCATGTTGACCAGTTGTGCAAGAACATGACGGACGATGACCGAGCACTCTTAGTCTTATACTCATCCAGGCAAGAATCCTTGAAGGCTTCATCCACATCCGCACTCATTGGTAAGAAGCGGAAGGAAGCGACAGCCACTGAGATAAAGGCTTATCAAAGGCAGTTTCTTGAAGCCAAGAATCTTGAGTGCAAATCCTGGCTCGACAACGAAGTGTTCGATTTAGTTGATACACGGAAGTTACATGTCAGGAATTGGGTCACCGGACGATGGGTCCTTACTCTGAAAAGAGATAAGGACGGAAACTTCTTGAAGACAAAGGCCCGTTGGGTCCTCAGGGGTTTTCAGGACAAGCAGAAGAACGATCAGCAGACAGACAGTCCTGCTGCATCCAGGAGTGGTTTCCGCCTTGCGATCCAAGCAGCCGCAAATAAGGGCTGGAACATTTTTCATATGGATTTGAAGACAGCATTTCTCCAAGGCGAGGCATACGATCAGAATCGTGATATCATTTGTCAGATCCCCCCTGAAATGGGATATCCACCACACATTGGAGCACGCATGAAGAAGCCTGCTTATGGCCTGAATGATGCACCACGAAGATGGTGGAACATCCTCGATTCGGCACTCAGATCATACGGTCTAGTGCCCACCAGGGCAGACAGATGTACATATGTTTACTACGGTAAGCAGCTTCCAAAATCCGCACCGATCAGTGAAAAGAAATCATCCAACACATTCGATTTAGAAGGTGCTGTTGACTATCTCATGGACCCCGTTTCTGGAAACAATGCCAAGAATCGACAAGTTCATGGAGCACTTTCTCTTCATGTTGATGATCTTCTTATGACCGGTGATGACGTGTTTGAGAAGGAAATCATGGGTCGACTTCGTAGAGATTTCCAAGTCGGTTCAGAAGACAAGAATGATTGCCTTTTCGTAGGACAACGCATCCAATGGAAGCAAGATGACAAATACGGTTGGTACATCAACGTACATCAGAATGTCGCCATTGATGAACTTCAGGAGATCACATTTGACAAGTACCTAAAGGACGACGTACCACTCACTCCTCAAATGCACACTGCTTACAGAAGTGTCTTAGGTCAGATCAATTGGTTACAATCGCGAACGCAATTCCACATTGGTTATCAATTCTCCAGGTGCGCATCCAAGGCATCCTCACCGACCATTGGAGATGTTCGCGCGATCAATAAGACCGTCAGAACCATCAAAAGCATCCCGCTAAGTATGAGATTCTGGCCCCTCCGGGGAAGGACACGTATAGTTGGGTATCCCGACGCATCCTACCGAAACAACGAAGATAAGTCATCCCAACGCGCGCATAAACACCGAACTCAAGAGGTTCATTAGTTGACTACGAGACGCATAAGATCACCGCTACAACAATGTCCACAACTGTTGCAGAACTACATGGACTCATGCGTTGTTACGGTTCAGCATTATTTCTTCGCGGACTCTGGTCAGACCTAACAGGCGAAATCGCAGATGTTCACATCCGGACCGATGCTAATAATCTTGTTACGACAGCATCCACAACTCATCAACCGGAACAGAAGGAAACAATGCACTTAATCCAGATGCTTCGAAAGGAAAGCAATAGTGGACAGATGCACGATTTAGCACATGTACGAAGCGAAGACTGTTTAGCAGACTCACTTACAAAGCACTCTGCTAAGGCCGATGAACTCATCAAAGCAGTATTGACAGGTAACCTCCTGAGAGTTGACGCTCATCCGCCCTTCCGTACTATGTTGCAGAACAAGGCATTTTTGGTTGAATGGTTGGCGCACAACACAAAACATGGACCAGACATAGTCGCATTCTTTGGTATCGGCATAGCCGAATCCATGTTCACATACTGGGGGACTTGGGCATGAATGACATGTCCGCCATTTTCAATTGCATGAATTTTTCCTTTTACATTATCAATCCTCAGTGCCGTGACGATTGTATTGCATGTGACCTTTCTTGAATCTCAAGAAATATGTGTCTGCATCCGCAGCCAGTTTGGTTCACAACCATTTTCGAATCTTTGCTACAGTGTATGCAACTTTCAGAAGACATGCCGTTGCTCACCAACGTTTTCTCCCTGCTGGAAGAACAGAAGCCATCCGGGAAGAATCCATCCGGAAAGAGCCGTGCATCACCACTTAAGAATTCGCCACCCCGAGACGAAGAAGATGAACTCAGTCCGGACAGTTGCATCGGAAGTTTTTCATCCGACGAATCCATGGAGAACATCGGCGACGATCAGGGCAAAAGATCCAATCCGCAAGATGTGGACATCCCCATGGACCAAGTCGACTACGATCCAGACTCCTCATCCAACTTGGAAAGCGAGACAGATGGTGCACCCTCCGAGGGACAGCCAAAGAGCAAGGCGATGCCCAAGAAGCCACCGCTCGCGCCATTGAGACTGACGCCGAAGTCAAAGGCTCAGCCATCCGCATCCTTGGACGATGAGACGGAGTCAGATCAACAGGTACACCTTCGGCCAGCAAATGCAGATCGTTCTCCACTTCCGAGACGTAAGGGGAAGCTGACCGTCAAGGCACCTCCGCCATCCATCAACTTCAAGCTACACCAAGAAGCGTGGAAGAGCCAGTCCAGTAATCCAGCAGCCAGCAGGTCCGAGGGAACTGGAAGTGAAGATCCATTCTCCAACATCAGGTATTGCAAGGAGACTACGAATCCGTATCCATTTTGGAATCAGGAATTCGTCAGATTCGTGGAGCAGTATTACCATGAATGTGCGAACTTGCACCATTTTCACAAGGACTTCCACTTCATCCCCGAGCACGACAGACCAGCTGACAAGCCAAAGCCAGCATGGCTTCAGGCAAGATTCGATGACTACTGGCAGTCCACCATCCGTGGCAAGGACAAGGACGGCGTTGCGGACTACATGGAATTCACCAAGAGGATCTACAAGTTCTGTTGTTACATCCAGGATGATCCGAAGAACTTCACCACAGAAGTCATTCCGACAGTCAATCACAATGGACAGATTGACATGACAAGGACATCCAAGAATGTTGCAGCGCTATGCCATGCCTTCAGCAAGAAGATCGATCCATCCCATGCTGAGCACATCGTTGGTCTCATCCTATGGAGAGTGGAAAGATTGAGCCGACTATTTTCCGAGAACCTCAGGCACAACGCATGGCGCGGAAAAGAATGCAGAGAACCGATCCACGTCAATCTTGATGGATCCGCAGAATTTTGGGAAGTACTCATGCAGATTGTCCATGCAAAGAATTTCCTTGGAGTGAGACCAGGAATTTTTCTGATGACAGTATTCCCAACATTTGGAAAGAGCCGTTTCGAAATAGCATTTGTCTATCCGAAGTTCGATGGAACATACGAAGAAAGAGCAGCAATTCATGAGATTGTTCCGAAGCACCGTTGGATCAGCAACCCAGCAGACAAGGCAGCAGCATCCGCTCTCAAGCCCGATGGACAGGAATACTACCACGACAAGAGCATGGAAATGTATATCCGCTGCATCGCAGGTCATTCCAGACACGTGGAAATTGACTCCATCGGCAAGCCGCTCTATCAAGGCCACCAGAAGGAACAGCACTGGCCAGAGCCAGACCGTGATCTCCCACGATCCTATGAGAATGTCGATGCCGACGAGGACGATGAGCAGGATCCGCACCGGAGGAAACAATCCGGAAAATCATCCCATGAGAAGCGAACACCATCTCCGAAGAAGATTGTTCCATTTGAGGAATATCCGCTCATGTTTGCATTCCATGCGACATACGCTGACCAGCTCGAGAAGATCCAACATCACGGTTTGATGCCGGGCAAGGAATCCAGACCAGGAGGAGGACAACATGTTCATCTCGCATGCATCGATGATGTCCTTTACGATGACGCACCCAGGGAGCTTGCGTGGAAGTATGCACCAAAGGGACGAGATGCCCTCCTGATCCTTGCATTCGATCAGAACAACGAATACAACCTCCACTTGTCTGGAGAGCGCATCATTCTGACCGACAGGACCATTCATACCAACAACATTGTTGCCATGTTCGGTGGTGATGGAGAGATGATCATGCAGAACAACTTGATCCTGAAGACATGGTTGAGCAGAGACGAAAAGGAGACCGTGGATATGACAATCCCGGAATTCGCAACTCATTTCTTCCAATGGATCCGCACCACGAAAGATGAAACAGGTCATGACGGCAGGGAACAATCCGAAAAGAAGAAGAGAAGGCATTCGAGTGGACACGCAGATGAGGACATGCAGTCAACAGAAGACCGGTCCGTAAGGCCAAAGGTCTCGATCCTTGACTTCCTCATCCAAGACGATGTCGAAAGTTTTCACGACGACTTCAACAAGGAAGACTTCAATCGTAGCACAACCAAGGAAGAAGCACCGGAAGAATTCCTGAAGGTCAGATCCCAGTTTCAGCATCTCATGACTTCATTCAAGAAGAATCCAGACTCACTGAAGGAGAAGCTAAGCGAAGGCGAAATGAGATCGCTGAGACATGTGGACCCCAAGGCCAACTTTCCTGAGTTGGAGTTCTTTTACGAATCCTCAGATACACATCCAACACTCGAGGAGTTTCGTAGAGCTCAAAGCAAATCCGGGTATCCGATTATGCTTCCGTTGGGAATCAAGAAGTTGCGGTACGACACTCCGGACAAGGTCATCAAGAAGTACACCGACATCCTGGTATCCATATTCACAAGAACCGATGGACCAGAGATTGACTACTTGAAGCCAAGGGAGTACTCATCCGGAAACCATCTCAACGTGTTGACGGTGAATCACGGCAACTTGTCAAGGAACCCGAGGATTGATGGAAGAGAACTCAAGGACTGGCCGGTCCAACACCGACCAATATAAAAATAATAAATATTTAAAAAAAAATAAAAACAAATAAAAGAAAAAAGTGAAAAACAATAGAAAAAAGAAAAAAAAAATAAAAAAAATAAAAAATAATGAAAAAAAAAGGATTCTCATGAATGCAGTTGATCATACACTCGAAGCATCACTCTGCATTAACGGGCAGATCTGTTTACCGAACCCTATACTGAGGAGAACAAGCAAATCATCCGATTGTTCCTTCGAGCAGGTTACAAGGGAATTGTGCTAAAGCAATGGTCATCCAGAACCATCGCATGCTTCGTCAGAGGAGGAGAACATGCACGAGTGGAACTACTGGCAAGATACATCTCCACCAAGGCCAAATACTGGAGCACCACATTCGGAATGTTCAGATGCTATTTTGGACTTGAACCTGATTGCGTTGATCCATCCTATGACATTCCAACATCCGACTGTTTGGCAACAACCGGATTGACAATGAAGGACGATCAGCACAGGTTCATTGGAGATCGTTTGCCACCTCGCACAGCCATCCAGAAGCTCGGGAGAAACGGAGAGATCATCGTCGTTCAGATCCGCGAACAAGATGAGATGATGGGAGATATTCCAAGATCCGTTCGAGACCCGAAAATGGAATTTGATCATCGCCATGTGACACGAGCAGATCTTCCCTTCGCGACAGTCGGAGTTTTTCATATTCATCCGAACGTTGCCCACGGCGGTGCCATGAAGGACATGAAGGAAGGAATCCTGCCATTTGTGACCGAGTATCAATGCGATATTCTGACTGGCGATGCGAATAAATCCGCAAACACATTCAGCAGGTATCAACAGGTATATGATCCGGAATCCGGACTCATGAACTACCTCATGAAGAATTACCAGAAAATGTGGAACGAGGCAGCACAGAAATCCGAGTACCGTGTCGACATCACTATGACTACGACAACCACGATCAAGTCGCTGGTACGCCATCACATCCATACAACCACTGGATCAGGGTATGACAGAACATTTCCAGATTGTATGATGACATTTGTGTTTGGCTGGGGAAAGACCGATATCCAGAATGCTCACCGCAAGGAAGAAGAACAAGGTATGACCAAGAGTCATTACGCGGCGATGCTCAACGATCCGGAGGCAGTAGTATCCGACTATCTCGTGACATCCTCCGAACGTTTCAAGCACATAAGCAACCTGATGTTTATGATCGGTTCCCAGGACTCGGAATCTCACGTGCCACTATTCGTCTACATCCGGAGCTGTGCA
>CAUJNA010002524.1:12500-426064 GCA_963377175.1 Effrenium voratum | reverse complement strand
AAGGAGACTACGAATCCGTATCCATTTTGGAATCAGGAATTCATCAGATTCGTGGAGCAGTATTACCATGAATGTGCGAACTTGCATCTTTTTCACAAGGACTTCCACTTCATCCCCGAGCACGACAGACCAGCTGGAAAGCCAAAGCCAGCATGGCTTCAGGCACGATTCGACGATTATTGGCAATCCACCATCCGTGGCAAGGACAAGGAAGGCGTGGCGGACTACATGGAATTCATCAAGAAGATCTATAAGTTCTGCTGTTACATCCAGGATGATCCGAAGAATTTCACCACAGAAGTCATTCCGACAGTCAATCACAATGGACTGATCGACATGGCAAGGACATCCAAGAATGTTGCATCTCTATGCCAGGTTTTCAACACCAAGATCGATCCATCCCATGCTGAGCACATTGTTGGTCTCATCCTATGGAGAGTGGAGAGATTGAGTCGACTATTTTCCGAGAACCTCAGGCACAACGCATGGCGTGGAAGAGAATGCCGACAGCCGATCCGAGTCAACCTTGATGGATCCGCAGAATTTTGGGAAGTGCTCATGCAGATTGTCCACGCAAAGAATTTCCTTGGAGTAAGACCAGGAATTTTTCTGATGACAGTATTCCCAACATTCGGAGAGAGCCGCTTCGAAATAGCATTCGTCTATCCGAAGTACGATGGAACATACGAAGAAAGAGAAGCGAATAATGAGATTGTTCCGAAGCACCGTTGGATCAGCAGCCCATCGGACAAAGCAGCAGGATCCGCTCTCAGGCCCGATGGAAAGGAATACTACCACGACAAGGACATGGAAATGTATATCCGCAGCATCGCAGGTCATTCCAGACACGTGGAAATTGAATCCATCGGCAAGCCGCTCTGGCAAGGCCAAAGGACGGAACAGCATTGGCCAGAACCAGACCATGGACTCCCGCGATCCTATGAGAATGTTGATGCCGACGAGGACGATGAGCAGGATCAGCGCCGGAGAAGACAATCCGGAAAATCATCCCATGAGAAGCGAACAGCATCTCCGAAGAAGATTGTTCCATTTGAGGACCATCCGCTTATGTTTGCATTCCATGTGACATACGCTGACCAGCTCGAGAAGATCCAGCAGTACGGTCTGATGCCAGGCAAGGAATCCAGACCAGGAGGAAGACACCATGTCCATCTCGCATGCATCGATGACGTCCTTTACGATGACGCACCCAAGGAGCCGATATGGAAGTATGCACCAAAGGGACGAGATGCCCTCCTGATCCTCGCATTCGATCAGAACAACAACTACAACCTCCACTCGTCCGGAGAGCGCATCATTCTGACCGACAAGACCATTCATACTAACAACATTGTTGCCATGTTCGATGGTGATGGAGAGATGATTATGCAGAACAACATGATCCTGAAGACATGGTTGAGTAGAGACGACAAGGAGACTGTGGATACCACAATCCCGGAATTCGCAACTCAGTTCTTCCAATGGATCAGCACCACGAAAGATGAATCAGGTCATGACGGCAGAGAACAATCCGAGAAGAAGAAGAGAAGGCATTCGAGTGGACACGCAGATGAGGACATGCAGTCTACAGACGATCGATCCGTAAAGCCAAAGGTTTCGATACTTGACTTCCTCATCCAAGACGATGTTGAGAGTTTTCACGACGACTTCAACAAGGAAGATTTCACTCGCAGCACAACCAAATCCGAAGCACCGGAAGAATTCCTGAAGGTCAGATCCCAGTTTCAGAATCTCATGACTTCATTCAAGAAGAATCCAGACTCTCTGAAGGAGAAGCTGAGCGAAGGCGAAATGAGATCGCTGAGACATGTGGACCCCAAGGCCAACTTTCCTGAGTCGGAGTTCTATTACGAATCCTCAGATACACATCCAACACTTGAGGAATTTCGTGCAGCTCAAAGCAAATCCGGGTATCCGATTATGCTTCCGTTGGGAATCAAGAAGTTGCGGTATGACACTCCTGACAAGGTCATCAAGAAGTACACCGACATTCTGGGATCCATATTCACAAGAACCGATGGACCAGAGATCGACTACTTGAAGCCGAGAGAATTCCCATCCGGAACCCATCTCAACGTATTGACGGTGAATCACGGCAACTTGTCAAGGAACCCGAGGATTGATGGAAAAGAACTCAAGGACTGGCCGGCCCATCACCGACCGATCCTCATGCAGTTGATCCAGAACAGCTCGAACATCCTCTGCATCAATGAGGCAGATCTGTTTACCGATCCCTATGATGAGGAGAACAAGCAAATCATCCGACTGTTCCTTCGAGCCGGTTACAAGGGAATTGTGCTTAAGCAATGGTCATCCAGAACCATCGCATGCTTCGTCAGAGGAGGAGAACATGCGCGAGTGGAACTACTGGCAAGATACATCTCCACCAAGGCCAAATTCTGGAGCACCACATTCGGAATGTTCAGATGCTACTTTGGACTTGAACCTGATTGCGTCGATCCGTCCTATGACATTCCAACATCCGATTGTTTGGCAACAACAGGACTGACAATGAAGGATGATTCTCACAGGTTCATTGGAGATCGTTTGCCACCTCGCACAGCCATCCAGAAGCTCGGGAGAAACGGAGAGATCATCGTCGTTCAGATCCGCGAACAAGATGAGATGATGGGAGAAACTCCAAGATCCGTTAGGGACCCGAAAATGGAATATGATAACCGCCATGTGACACGAGCAGATCTCCCCTTCGCGACAGTCGGAGTTTTTCATATTCATCCGAACGTTACCCACGGCGGTGCCATGAAGGACATGAAGGAGGGAATCCTGCCACATGTGACCGAGTATCAATGCGATATTCTGACTGGCGATGCGAACAAATCCGCGAACACATACAGTAGGTATCAAGAGGTATATGATCCTGAATCCGGACTCATGAATTACCTCATGAAGAATTACCAGAGAATGTGGAACGAGGCAGCACAGAAATCCGAGTACCGTGTCGACATCACTATGACTACGACAACCACGATTAAGTCGCTGGTACGCCATCACATCCATACAACCACTGGATCAGGGTATGACAGAACATTTCCAGATTGTATGATGACATTTGTGTTTGGCTGGGGAAAGACCGATATCCAAAATGCTCACCGCAAGGAAGAAGAAAAAGGTATGACCAAGAGTCATTACGCGGCGATGCTCAACGATGAGGCAACAGTATCCGACTATCTCGTGACATCCGCCGAACGTTTCAAGCACATAAGCAACCTGATGTTTATGATCGGTTCCCAGGACTCGGAATCTCACGTGCCACTATTCGTCTACATCCGGAGCTGTGCAGAAAATAAGAAGAGAAACCATCAGCGATTCCAAGATCTCGTTCAACGGAAGAAAAAGGAAGAGAAGAACGAAAGGGGAACGTCATCGCAGAGTTGGTCTCAATCCAAGCAGCAAGACTGGAAGGATTACAGCTATTCGAACTGGAAGGAATATGACTGGGCGAGCCAATCCGACAGCAGCAACCGTTGGAACCAAGGGAAATGGTGAATTATTTCCACCATCCGGATGGCAATGCCCAGAACGAAGCAGAGAATCCTCATACGACAACGTCACCACGAACACCCGATGAAATTGGTCCTCATCCACCTAAAGACTATCTCGATGAGTGATCAATAGTTTCACACCTCCGGCACGTGTATAGTGTCTCGAAACGTTTTCCCATTTGATACAATTAGGTATCTCGCATTCACAGTACAGTCAAGCATCCAACAGAAAAAGGATGAATTAAATCTCAACAATTTGGCTACGAGAGTTTTATTTGAAACAACAAGGCTACGGCTGAAGGCCAAGAAGCCAACCATACATTGTATTCAGATGCTAGAGACCAAAAGAAATTTGTGTCTGTTTTTGTTCCTGTTTGCTTTGCAACTTGGTCTCATAGCAATCATGTAACATACATGTTGTATTGGCTCAAGGCCCATTTGTCACCTCATGTGTACATAGCATTGCATCTTCCGATTGCATTGCAGTACGAGTACAAAGGGAGCTTGCAGCATCCGCTTATCAGGACATAGAACAAGTACAAACCACCAGGACTTATCCAGATAACTCCAGGGGCATTTGTCAGGATCCATTCGTGTGTGGAATAGATCCGGGGACCTACAAGTATTCCATTACACCAAGGGGACCTTTGGACCCCTGGCATTGGAGCTACAGGGGGAGGGGGGGGGGTGTTCCTGTTTGTGTTGCACACTTGGTCTCATAGCATGAATGCATCACTTTGGCTCAAGGCCCATTTGTCACTACATGTGTACATAGCATTGCATCTTGCGACGCATTGCAGTACGAGTACAAAGGGAGCTTGCAGCATCCGCTTATTGGGACATTGAACTAGTACAACCCACCAGGACTTATCCAGATAACTCCAGGGACATTTGTCAGGATCCATTTGTGTGTGGAATAGATCCGGGGACCTACAAGTATTCCATTACAGCAAGGGGACCTTTGGACCCCTGGCATTGGAGCTACAAAGTGGTAGCGGAGCAGGTTTTCCTGCACCGATCCAGACAAAATGTCATCCGATGGAGAAGGTTTCATGGAGGCTTTTGCAAGTGTTGGCCGATCATCCGGCTACACTGAAGAGACTCTAAATTTATCGATGACCGCCAAGCAGCCGCCATCGTTCGACGGAAAAGTCAGCTGGTTCCGATTTGAAGAACTCGTGGACGATTGGGTGACCTTCACTACAGTCGATCCAGAAAAGAGAGGACCGTTACTGAAGAGCAGACTCACAGGAGACGCACAGATGTATCGATCCATCCTCCAGAATGAACTATTGCAAGATCCGACAGAAGGAGTCAACTATTTCAAGAACACGTTGAAGAAGTTCTTCCTCAAGGGCACGACCAACGTGTATCTATACCGACTTCTCGGTTTCTTCAATCACAGGAGGCAGAACAACGAGTTCCTCATTTTACATCAAAATTTGAAATCCTCTTGATGAGACTGAAGGCAGCCTGGATGGACTTCTTACCCATCCACACGGCACAGTCACCAGAGTTTTTAGCATCCGTTCAAGATGCCAACAATAGAAGATTGGCCCAGCATCAGCAAGCAGCCGGTGCGGGAGCCCCGCCTCCAGATCTCCTGAATCCGGAAAGTGCCGAAGTATACAGACAGTACACATCCGGCAGGCAGACAAGACACATGGAAACATTTCCCCTCAACGACAACCTCATTGCACAGTTTTTCATCATCCAGAGTGAGTTATCCGATCAGCAACGAGAGAGACTGATCAGCGCAATGTCACTGAGGAACATCACGCTCGAGAACTACACCTACGATATGATGAAGACACAGTACCATGACCTCTTCATTACAACAAGAACCTCGATCCAAGATCCATCCATCTGACCTCAAGGAGGACGAGGAAGCAACACCTTCTACATCCTGGAACAAGGAGAATACGAAGGCGAAGAAGGCTTCTGGGTGGAAGATGAAGAAGGATACGAAGGATTCATGTCGAACAACGATGAGGAGACATTTTGGGTACTCGAGGAGAACGATGCTTTCATTGCGAGAAGAGTGTCTGGGCGGAATTTCAATTTCAAGAAAAGAAAAGGAAAAGGAAAATCATCCAGCAAAAAGGGCAATCACCGACGAGGTGGTTTCAAACCTTTCAAGAGAAGCGGTTCTGGCGGGAAGGCCAATATGGCCGATGAATATTCGGATCCCTACGACCAGGCATACTGGGGAAAAGGCAAAGGAAAGAAAGGAAAGAAAGGAAAGTCAAAATTCCAATATCCTTTCGATGGAAACAAAGGTTATCCATTCAGCGATCATGGCAAAGGAAAAGGCGGACAGGATAAAGGGAAATCCAAAACGTTCGCGGCCATCGCAGAGAAGCAGGAGGAGCAGCCTGCCATCCAGCAGACTGCACCATCCGTAGAGCCTTCATATGCCGGTTGGACAGACCAAGATTGGGATTCATCCTGGAATTGGAGTGAACATGGCTGGTACTCATCTCACGAGACATCCAGCACCGGACAAGCGATGATGGCATTCCATGACGCCTTTGAGCAGATTGAGAAAGACGCCATCCAGAAGAAGCTGATCCAAGACGATACAGTTTCAGAACAGTCGTTGACAGCGACAGCGAGACAAAGCCTTTTGGCAACAAAGCTGATGGCGCCTGTCATCAACCCTCAGCACAATCCGACCTATGCGATCCTGGACAATGGATGTACCAGATCCATGGGCAGCTGGCATGCAATCCAGCGTTTTACTCAGGCCATCGAATCCATGAAAGACCTCATCTCCTATCAGTACATTCCGGCCGAGACCAAGTTCACCTTTGCCCATGGAGAGACAGCCAAGGTCAACTGGACCTTGCATCTTCGATATCATACAACACCTCCATGCAGTACAAACATCGACATCCTTGAACAAGGAACTGTACCGATCCTTTTGAGCATTGGCCAGATGCGGAACCTGTACATGACCATCGAGCATACACCTCAGTGTGACAAGATCACCTGTAAGGCCTTTGGCATGAATCGTCAAGCAGTTCCAGTATCCGGCACAGGACATGCACTCGTCGATCTTGCTGGAGTGGCAAGAGTGAAATCCCATGGAGAAATTGCTAGGAAAGGCCTCATCAACTATGTCTACGATGATGACGACAGCATCAAGTTTCAATCCGAGGAAAATCCGAAGAGTGAAACAGTGTGTGCATCCAAATCATCCGAGACAAAAGAGGAAACAGCAACTCCAAGGATTATTGGTACCACAAAGCAGGACCACTGGATACACGACGAGAAGAACAAGAAGCTCATCCGTGTGCACATCACACCTCGCAAGGCTTTGTTCACACCGATTGGAGCAAAGGGATGTCCAGTGAATCCTGATAACATCAGCCGAGAACGTACAACCGAGATAATTGATGCAGTCAAGGGTGGAGACCCAGAAATCCTTGAAGACAATTGGAGACTTACCTCCCAGGCGAACAAACCGTTAATCAACCTGTGGAAAGGTAAGACCATTTTCACTCTCCAAGACAATCCGCAAGAGTCAGGTTCAGGAACAGCCGCAGATAGGATCATCGACAAGATGGGCCAGTCGACTATTGAGCCAGATCCTATCATGCCATCCGCAGAAGGACCGGCTTCTTTGCCAACAGCCTTAGGCAGAATTCACAAGCGATTGTCAAATCCGGAAGAGTTGAAGAAGCTCCACCTCCAGCATCATCATATGAACGCAGAACAATTTCGATTCAGAACCCGTGCGCTACACTTGCCAAAATCAATCTACGACCTCTATGACAAAATCCGATGTGAATGCGAAGTTTGTCAAGCAGCAAAACAAGGACCATCACGAAGCAAGACTAGTGGACTCCGAGCAGATACCTTCGGAGACATGACATTCATTGATCACTGTCAAGTTCCATTGGGAACTGGAGAACATATCACTGTGTTTGTCATCCTGGATGGAGCAACAACGTTGCTCACTGCTGAGGTAGTAAACACTACCCAAGAATCCGAGAACATCACTGTCCTCAGGAACTACTTCGACCAGTACCACCTGCAGCCAAAATCCGTTGTCGGCGATCAAGCCTTCATGTCAGAGACATGGGAACATTTCTATCAATCCCTCGACATTACACCAATCTCGTTGGGACCGAACACACCATGGCCAAATCGAGCTGAATCAGCAGTTCGACTTTTGAAGGCTCAGACGAAGATCATGCTTCATTCAATCAAATCCGGCACTGCACCTGCCACATTGAAGAAGATCACATACCGACAGCTAGTAAAGGCCGCAGCAACTGTCAGGAACCAAACGGTAACCTACGGGGGTGTGACACCCCTGGAACTTGCATTCGGACGAAGACCTGCAGATCTCATCCAACTTGATGTCGCAACACCAACTCAGTTGACGATCGATAGGAATGAAGAAGAGCTCACAGCCATCCAAATCAAGCAGCTGTCGAAGCAGGCATTCCAAGAAGCTCGTCAATCCGAGGACATCCGAAGAGACCTTGCACAGAATCTCCGAATGAGTGCCAAACCTCTGCAGTTGAAGGACAAGGTATTCTACTGGCAGGAAGACAAATCCAAGATTCGTTCAGATGGTAGTAAAGGAGGAATCTGGATCAAGGGAAAAGTCATTTCCTTGGAAGGAGCAATGGTTGGTCTTGATCTCGGAACACGACTCATCAAGGTCAATCTGACTAAGGTCAGAAAGGATGAAACGATCCCACCAGGGAAGCCTGGAATTGATTTCTTGTTGTCTGATGAACAAGAATCCTTACAGAAGGATCAGGACGGAACATCATCCGATTCCAAGAAGAATCAGCCATCCATTCCAACTCCTAAGCCAGCATCCTCACGACCATTACGCATTGCTGGAAAGTCAAAGATACAACCAGTGGCACCAAAGCCATCTGAGACCCCTGCATCCGAAAGACCTATGAACGTGGAGGATGTCACCGAAGATCGAGCATCCGTACCCGAACAAGCACATTGGAACTGTGTGAAAAAGGGAAAGATCCACGTCCTAGAGATTTTTGCAGGAAGTGCCAGATTCAGTCAATGCTGTGCACTTACAGGTCTCAAGGTTGGGACACCAGTCGACATCCGAAACGGATTTGACGTAATGACATCTAAGGGACGACATATGGTCATGGAGATCATTCGAGAACAAGCACCTGATCTCATTCTTATGGCACCTGTCTGTGGACCTTGGTCGAATATGCAGAACATCCAACAAGATCAACAGAGAGTCTGGGAGAAGCGACAGCGCTGTATCCCGATGGTCGAGTTCGTGGCATCTATTGCGCGATGTCAGCTCAAGCACAAGAGATATTTTATCATTGAAAATCCTCAGACATCCAGGATCTGGTATTTGAATTGCATGCAGCAACTTTTTTCAGATCCATCCGTCACCTGGGGAGACTTTCATTTTTGTGCATATGGACTGAGAGATCCTGAATCCGGACTCAGATGTCTCAAGCCTACCAGCTTGATGCATTGCTTGCCGCCAGAGGTAATGAGACCGATCTTCAGAAGGTGCACGAACTTCACCAGCTCGGTGAAACATGAACATCAGCACCTCGAAGGAAATGCCGGCACTTTCGGAAGCAGAACAAAACTGGCACAGGTATACCCTTACCGGTTCTGTCAGGATCTTGCGCATATCATCCTGCGACATCTCAAGGTGAAGCCGCTTGACAACGAGGTGTATCTCTTGGAGGACATCTTCGAGCCGTTCACCAACAAGGAGATCAACATCCTTCGCAAGGAGATGGACGCCATCGACCAGGAGTTCAACATGACCAGCAGCAGCACTGCGGTCAACATCCAAGACCTTCCGTTCAACAAGAACGTTCCTCCGTTGATCATCCAAGATTCACTAGTAAATAAGTTTCAGAAGACACTCAAACAGTATCCTCCAGGAACTGAAATCGATGTCTTCAAACAAAATCCGATTTGATGCGTGCCATATCGAAGAAGTGGCTTCGCAAAGAGCCAATGCCAAGGTTGGCGCGGACAGTGATGTTGTAGGAAGCCTCGCCGAACCTCACCGTGATTGTCACCAGCTCATCCTTCTTCTCGGCTGACTTTGTGGCTTTCTCTGCAGCCTTAGATGCATCCTTCTGCTTCTTCTCCTCTGCACGGATGGTCTTCTCGTGTTTCTTGATGGCTGACTTCACCAGCTTCTCCTTTGCCTCAAAGCGCTCCTTCTTCTCTGTGAAGCGGTCTTTCAGCTCCTTTTTCTCTGAAAGTGTCATCTTGCTCACTGCATCCAAGAGCGCCTCATCATCACTCTCACTATCACTGTCACTGTCAGTGTTCTGACCAGTGGCTTCCTCCTCCTTCTTCATCACTGTCACCACCAACCGAAGGCACAAGTGTTGGCACTTTGTCCTTCTTGTCATCGGGGTCATCAGACCCACCAGCCGAAGCCATCATGTAGGTCACCTTTTCCACGATTGAAGGGGAGACGGCCATCACAACAACAGGGAAATCCTAAATGGCAGAGGTTGCCAGATGCGAATTGCAACCAAAAGAGCTATTCAAATGTCAGCGGTCAGAATTCATAGCATTCAACTGCTCTGACTGACAGCTTCAATGCCTTTCAGCGTTCGACGCGCACTAATCTCTGTCAAAGAGTGTCTCAATTCTGAGTGCCCAGCGTAAACATCAAAGAGCAGGATGAAGAAGTCGAAGCGTCGGGGCGAACTGTGGAAAAACATAACAACAGCCCAAAACAGTGACAATTGACATAACAAATTGCTAACCCGTTTCATTGTTAAAAATTGTTCAACAATTGTTCATTGTTCCCCTGAAAATTCCCCAGAACCAATACCTGTGTTTTGAACAAACTTGTTTGCTTGTTGAAAAGTGACCCTGAGCCCTGAAACCCTGAAGCTAAAACCCCCAGCCCCAGAACCAACCTTATAGGGATTTCCCCCCCCAAAAAAAAAAGATTGCAATTGCAAAATCCGGGGGGGGTAGGGGGGGTTCCGGTATCCTCTATTAGGTGTCCGACACGCCGAACAACGTCGGCGGATATGGTGTTTGGATGGGAAGAATATGGTGTCCCCATTTTTCCCCAAAAGTGCCCCCCCAAATGTCGGTCGATTCGAAACAATTTTGCGAAATTTTGACGGGAAAGGCAAAATAATGAGGGATCCTTTGTTTTTTATCGATAAGTTCCCTATATAGGACCCTCCCTGGCAGCTTTCAGCAGCACCAAGCCCAAATCGAATTGCCTGCAGCTCACACGTATTTGCATGAGGCCTGACCTGTGAGCCAACCCGGGCCCTTCCAAAACTGCGCCCCCCTAATTCACCGATTCAGCTCTTTTAGGGGGGCACCCATCCAACAATTTAATTGCATGCTAAAGTATCGTAACTTGACAAACATATTGAGGTCACATGTAATCGGCTCTCAGGCAGGGCTTGGTTTTGGCGCCAAAAAAATGAACGAATGACCAAAACAACCCCCAAAGCATGACACGTGTAACAACAACACTGGTTATCCCAGAAGTGTTCACTGTTGAACCCCTCCACGGCAGAATAAAAGGGATTGCCCAGGCCATGCACCCCAAAAAACGTTTGTTTTTCAAAACACACCATATTCTTGGAGGAAAAGCCGAAAACACGGGTTTTTGGTTTGCACCCGCTTTTTTTTCAGGGTTTGGATCCTACTGGCGTACATACAATTACATACATATAAATCTATTTACATGCATTTACATTCATTTACACACATACACATACATGTACATACATATACATACGTAAACATTCAATCACATCTATGTACTCACATGTACATGCATTTATATACGTACATGTCCATACACATATTATAACAATCGTCATTCCAAACTCACACCCCACCACCGGCCGCTCTCTTCTGAAACGCACCCTTGCCGCGCCGCTGGAGGCACAGAACTGCATTAGCCAGCTTTGCCGGCAGGTTCCGGAGGCCGGAAGCATTTAAATAAGAATAAGACCGATCTGTATCAAATATCCCCCACCATGGTTCAAGGGAAGCCCAACTGGAAAACCAGGGCGGTAAGGGGCTGAGGGCCCACAAAAAAAGGGTAAGTTTCCTCATCTTTTGGGAGAGCCACTGGATTGTACGGATCACTATCCTCCACAAGCTAGTGGGGGGACCTGAGCGAGGCTTCCCTCACCAGAAGCTTGGACTCCGTTCCACACTTTGGGGAAAAACATCTTATGGGCCGCTGGCCCTTTTGCAACAAGGGGACCTTTGTATTTTGTGTATTGGCGGGTCTTTTTCCAGATTGGGGGTAGGGATGCTGCACCATCACTAATGCGTATCCATGCCTTACAGAAAGCTTTGTAAGACTGGCCCCCCTTCCCATGTCAGCTCACGAGGATGGAGCAAAACGGGTTAAACAATGAAATTGAAGTGCATGGAGGGTTCCTTTCAGCGTTTGTTGCCAGGATCGACTCCGGGTCCCGGAGCTGCGTCGGCACGGCTTCTTCCAGCTCCAGCAGTTCGACTGGCAAGGACCTACTTGGTCCGTCTTCAACCGGGGCTTGCTTTTGGATCCATTTTCCCTCCAAGCGTAACTGGCTTAGGTAGGAGCAGTTGCTGAGAAAAACAGAACGTTCTGGCAAGTTACCTCTAAGTCACGAGCTGGTTGCTGCTTTTGCAACCAGCAACACTCGCTTTTGTTAAGAAGGTCTTGCTGGTTTTGATAGGGGTTGACCCAGTTGTCCACGAAGGCAGGCAAGCGGGCGCACAGCTCTCCAGGACTGAAGGAGTTGCGGATCGAGCCGCCCTTCGTGCCACAGGCCGATGGGCCATCTTTCACTAAGCTCAAAGCTGCAGAGCCCTGAACGCCCTTCCTGTGGCTTTGGCTTCGTTTGCATTCAAACTTGGGATAGACGAGCCATGCAAGTTGACCTCCCCTTTTCTGATTGCAATGAGCTTGGTTTCGCGTTGTTGAACAAGGAAGCTGGCCAACTTCCCATGACGTTTATCTCACGGTGCTTTGGCAGAATCTGTGCTCACTGTGCTACCTCAGCAGCACGTGCCGTTTCGATATGTTCCCAACAAATTGCTTCATGACTTACTTGTTCCCAACTGTGTCACCGATCTTGTTGTTTGGCCTTTGTGACGCCTTAGGTTTTGCAACGGGACCTGTTAACTTGCGTGCTGGCTTCGCGCCAAATGTCAACACCAAAAAAACACGAAAACACATAAGGGCGAATATGGTCTGCAGGGCAGAGGTAGGTGACATCTTCTTTCAGCCTGGGGCATCCCATTTGCAAAACAAGGAAGAACACAAACACCCGCGCAAACACGCACACACAGGCATACAAACGCAAACGCGCACAAACACACCCACACACACATTCACACACATTCGCACACACACACACACACGCAAACACACACACATGCAAACACACACGCACAAACACTCGCACAAACACGCACACACACACGCATACAAACGCAAACGCGCACAAACACACCCACACACACAAACACACAAACACATTCGCACACACACACACACGCAAACACACACACACATGCAAACACACACACACACAAACACTCGCACAAACACGCACACACACACGCATACAAACGCAAACGCGCACAAACACACACACACAAACACACAAACACACAAACACACAAACACACAAACACACAAACACACACATGTACACACAGACACAGAAACACACACACACACAAACTGCTAAGAGACCCCGGGTTCTGACCCAAAATCCTGTGGTGGTTCTGATGCTCACATGTTTGTTGGTTCGGGCCCTCAAACTGTTAACCTTGTTGATGATTGTGAGACCATGACACAGCATGTTTGGACATCCAAAGCGGCTATGCGCTTTGGCTCAAGATAACATTTCTTCAGAGCCGCGGTCTCCAGAGGAGACCTCGCTCTACGCTCCGGGCGTGAACGCCATAGAGCTGCAACGGTGGAAAGACAGAGTCGCTGGGTTTAGTTGGGACCTGCTTCACAGGCAGCTACAACGCTGAGTTGCGGGCTTCTACACACACTGGTAAACAACTGGACACATACCACTTACTCATCCGACGGCAGGTTATCAGCCGTAGGTACGCACTGGTGGTTCCGCACGTTGTGAAGCTGGAGAGATGACCGACAGCCCAAGCACTGTTACTTTCGGCGGAGAATCTTCTACAGATTCGTCTATGGCAAAAGCACTCGTTGCGGAAGTCGGTGAGGGAGGAGAACCTATCGAGGACGAACCTGGTGGGTCTTCTTCTATGTCATGGGTGGGGGAACCCAGGCCATCTTCGAGGAGATCTTCATCTACGCCAAGGACAGCGTGAGAAAAGGGTCCCGGAAGGAAAGTTCCAGGACTCCCGACCGGATGGCTGAGAAGTTGAAAGAGCAACTTGCCGAAGCCCAGAGGAAACTACAAGCTCAGGCTGAAGAGATCCAGAAGAAGGACCAAGTGATCGCCGACTACAAGCAAGAAGACGAAGGAAGTACTACTCGGATCACTGAGCTCGAAAGACGTGGTCAAATCTCGGCTCAACAAGCACAGCATCTACATCAGAGATGCTACTCGGACGTTGGAACACTGCACTCCGAAGAACGACACCTTGCGAATGTTTGTCAGGAGCAGAGTGATCTTACTCGGAATGCGGAACTACAACATTTGGAGAATGATCGTGTGATGAAGTACCAAAACATCAGGATTTCGGATTTGTCTCAAGAATATTTGATTGCTGCTGAACGTGAACGCAAAGCAACTGCTCATGCCGACGAGGTCAACACATCCGCGAGGGAAGAGGTGACTGGTCTCAGGCGCTCCATAGTGGTCGCTGATGAAAAGTTCAAAGGCATCATGCAAGAGGAGAACAGCACGATTTTCGCACTCAAGGCACAACTCGAGAACGCAGTCAACGACAACGAGAATCTGGTGAAGGGAGAATTTGGAGACGCGAGACAAGCTGAAGTCTCCATTCAACTGCAAGAGCTCAACCAGGAGAAAGCGAGACTGGCCTCACTGACCACGGAGCTGGAAGCAGCTCGTTGCAACATGGAAGCTGCGGTGGCCATGAAGGAACAACAGATACGGGAAGAGGCCAACATGTTCAACGCCATCAAGATTGCCCTTGACAAGGAAGCTGGAAGTCGTGATGCCATCAAAGAGCAATGCAGGCAACTCACCATCCAGAATTCACGAATCAAGGAGTATGGCAAGGCTGAGGTTGATTCCTACAAGAGGACCATCATGGTACTGCAGGATGAGAATAACGAAAGCCAGAAAAGAACTGACTCCATGGAGGGGTTCCTCGCGCAGTTAGAAGAGGAGAACAAGAACCTACTGGACGAGCTCAACTCTGCGAAGGGCGCCGTGAGCGGTGAGTGGTTACCTCCGAAGGGGAAAGCCACGCAAACTTCGGTAGTTGATATTTCTCCAGCGGGGATTGTCGAAGCGGCTTCGGGTTCTGACCAATTTTAGCCAGGTTCCTTCAGTATCGCCCCACGCGTTAACCCTTTTCACACGACGCAATTGACCCAATTAAGGGCGATGCTAAGTGATGAACTTAACTTGGGTAACACTGCCATGACTAGGGACGACGGGAACAATCAAGGGATGGGGATGTTCAGCCAACCCAATCCAACAGCTGCTCAAGGCGGTGGTGGGCCCGTCCCCCACTCGTCAGGGTTCGGTGGGCCCGTCCCCTGTTCCCAACCGAGCGGTTCTGGAGGCGGTGGCGGAGGTGGCAATGACCCCACTCCTCCCTTAAACTATGGTGGTTTCCCTGAGTTCCCCGGCGGCAGCCCGAAGAGAACTGCCGGTGGCGGTGGTGGCGGACCTCCTGACCCTCCTGATGATGATGATGATGGCGAGGAGGACGACGAGGAGGAAGATGAGGATGGCACCAAGAAGACCGTTACCATCTCCCGCAAGGAAGCTGAGAAGGTTGTGGTGCCAAGTTGGCCGAAGATTCACTTGCTGGACCAGTGGAAGACACAACTCGTTATGGCGGTGGTGTCTGCTTCAGGCGATCCTGATGTTGATCGTGGCTGGAAGCTCAACCCGGACCTGTTGGCCCTGTCCAACTCTGGACACAAGAGGTTCACTATGATCGACATCAAGCTGGCACTGGCCCTGAACGGGATGGTCAAGGCGGCCGGTGATGTGGCTCGACGTGCTCATGGATATCAACAGACACTCGGAGGCCCGTCAGCGTGAAGGGAAGATTGTTAGAGGTCGCGAGATCCTTGCGATAATCATGCAATCCTTCCGGTCAAGCGATCGGACGGACCTGGTTTACCACATTGATCACCTTCTGCAACTGGAATTCCCTGGCGGCAAGAATCTCACAATCTTCAGGAACAAGTGGTATGACATCTTGGCCAACATGAGAGCAGAGGATATACCTTCGAACTTAACCTTGAGGGACATTCTCTACAAGAAGATCAAGGGCAGCAAGAAGATGGAGTACTTGCTCATGATCTTCCAACAGCTCCCGGACTCACATCCGGACAAGTCGTACCGCAACTTGGTTACGATGATTGATCGCCAGATTAGGATCGACAGAGAGGAGGCGATGTTGGAAAACAAGGAGAAGACATTGAAGAACATCGTGAAGGGGAACAACGCGGCTCCTAGCGTCGAGAAAGAGGAGAAAGGTGACAAGCCTGGAAAGGACAAACCGCCCAAGAACCCTAACAAAGCTGCTCCCGTTATGCCTAAGCCAAAAGCTAAGCCTCATGCGAAGGCTACCCCCAAGGCCGCTGGCAAGGACGACGGCAAGGGGAAGGACGGGGATAAGGTGAAGGGCACTCAACCGTGCTGGCATCACTTCAAGTCCAACAACGGGTGTCGGAAGACTGACAAGTGCGAATACTCTCACAAGAAGAAAGATGAGGCTAAGCTGAAGGAGGGCAAGGGTAAAGGAAAGGGGAAGTCGAGATCCAGCAGTCCTGTTGGTGCCCCTGGTGTCTGCTTCTCACACAGAGATGGGAAGTGCAAGTGGGGTGACAAATGTAAGTTCTCTCATGACCTTTCCAATACCGCTGCGTCTTCTACGCCCCGCGACGATAAGAAACCAAAGGCAAAGGCTGCACCGGCTGGCGGTGGTGGAGCATCTTCATCGTCCTCTACCACTAAGCCCGCGGCACCGGCCATTCTGAGGAGAAGAGCTATGGCAATGCCTGTCCTACTGCGCAAGGCTGTATCATCCGACAAGGTGAAGCAGGAGTACGACGGTGCTGAGACGGAATGCCCGGACACTGAATTCGGGCACGATGCCATGAGTGAATCTTCTCGGTTGTCTGGCGAGACTGAGGCTCCCATGAGGATCGCCTGGGTTAGCGATATCGTTGAGGATGAAGAGGGGAATCAGCTGATGGCCAGTTGACGGGAAGATAGAATATCCACAAGTAAAGTGAGGACATGGAATGGTGAGAAGCAGCTGGTGGAGGAGAACTTCTTCAGGACAGACTGTCATTGCAAGACTGTGGCTTTGCACCAACACAGAGCCAGGATTAGAGCTCAAAACATGGAGGAAATGTCCCAGGGTGTCTTCAAGAGACACTACCTGGTTGCTTCGAAGAAGAGTTGCTTCATGATGTGCTACGACGAGGACGCAGATGAGATCAAAGACTACCCCATCCTCTGGAAGCCGGAGTACGGGGAGCCCATCGATGCCTACGCTCTCTCTACCACCATCGCTAAAGGGGTGAAGTGGTTGATGGATACTGGTTGTGGGCATGATCTCACCGGCCGAGACAAAGCACGAAGCATCGGTGCAACAATCGTCCAGGACGACGACATGGTCGAGTTTCAGACAGCAAATGGGTTTACCACGACTTCGTCAAAGGCGAAGATCGATGTTCCGGAGATCGCTGAGACGGTGGAACCCTTTGTCCTGAACAACACACCAACGGTGCTCTCTATCGGGCGCAGGTGCATGAGGGATGGATACTCTTTCCATTGGATCAGTGGCAAGTTACCCTTCATGGTCATGCCCAGCGGGGAGATCGCTATTCTGTCTGTCAAGGATGACATTCCCTACCTGGTCACAAAGAAGAAGAAGAGATCAAACAGACTGTTGCCAACGGCAGAAGATGTCGTCTATGCGTCCTCCATCGCATGCAAGTGGTTCAGATCACAGAAAGCGGGGCAGGGTGAAGGCATAGACGAATCCAAAGCTGCGGCACCAGTTGCCATGCCTGGCGCTGAGGACGGTGAGGAATGGGTTCCCCCCGTTGACTTTGGACCTCCTGGCGGCGCTGGACCACCTCCAGCACCTGAGGCGGCACCAAGGGAAGAAAGGGGAAGAAGAGGACGAGCATGCTGGCATCGAGGTCGACGTTCAAGAGGGCATCTCAGTTAAGAGAAAACCTGGAACATTGAAGGCTGAGGCCAAGACCTTGCAGCATCGACTCACCCATCGCTACAGGAATCCGTATTGTCCTTCGTGCGTCAAGGGGAAGATGAGACATTTCAGATCACATTCAGGTGCTTTTCAACGCGAAGTCAAACGATTTGGGGGCTTGGTTACCTTTGATTGGGTCATTCTGAAGGACCCCACCAACACGAAGGAGAAGGCTGCATTAATGTCAACCTCGATTTAGTAACCCCCCCCCCCCCGCAACTGTTTTTTTTCGGGAAAAATCCGAATTAATGGCCCAGGTGCCAAGTCTGGATGTTTAAGTATTGAGTTTAGTATTTGTGCAATTGAGTTTAGTATTGGTACTGCTAAGTCTTGCATTTTTAGTATTGGTTTAGTATTTGGTTAGTATTGGTTTAGTATTGGTCTAGTATTGGTTTAGTATTGGTTTAGTATTGGTTCAGTATTTGTGCAATTGAGTTTAGTATTGGTACTGCTAAGTTTTGTATTTTTAGTATTGGTTTAGTATTTGGTTACTATTGGTTTAGTATTGGTTTAGTATTGGTTTAGTATTTGTGCAATTGAGTTTAGCATTGGTACTGCTAAGTCTTGTATTTTTTGTATTGGTTTAGTATTTGGTTAGTATTGGTGTAGTATTGGTTTAGTATTGGTTTAGTATTGGTTCAGTATTTGTGCAATTGAGTTTAGTATTGGTACTGCTAAGTCTTGTATTTTTAGTATTGGTTTAGTATTTGTGCAATTATTGGGTTTAGTATTGGCCTTGCTAAGTCTTGTATTTTCAGTATTGGTTTTAGTATTTGTGCAATTGAGTTTAGTATTGGCCTTGCTAAGTCTTGTCCCCGGAAGCATGGCGAAGGGTTCTTCTTCTAAAACGGCTGCAAACTTCACAAGCAAACTGCACAAGCTCACTTCACAAGCCAACTGCACAAGCTCACTTCACAAGCCAACTACACAAGCTCACTTCACAAGCCAATTGCACAAGCTCACTTCACAAGCCAACTGCACAAGCTCACTTCACAAGCCAACTGCACAAGCTCACTTCACAAGCCAACTACACAAGCTCACTTCGCAAACCAACTGCACAAGCTCACTTCACAAGCCAACTACACAAGCTCACTTCACAAGCCAACTGCGCAAGCTCACATCACAAGCCAACTACACAAGCTCACTTCACAAGCCAACTGCGCAAGCTCACTTCACAAGCCAAGTACACAAGCCAACTACGCAAGCTAACTTTTCGGGTGTTACTTCGTTATCCTAACACACAAGCCAACTTTTCCTCTTCTTCCTTCTCTTCTCGATTCTTAGTTCTTTCTTCTTTTTCTGGCGGGGGGTAGGCCCGACGGGAGCTATCGAAACTCACCCTTCCCGGGGATCGTGCGTGTCGGATCGCTCTCGCTGTGGCGCCGTGCGAATCTGTCTTGCCCGCGGTGAAGCCTCTGCGGGAATCGTGCGTGTCGGATCGCTCTCGCTGTGGCGCCGTGCGAATTTGTCTTGGCCGCGGTGAAGCCTCTGCGGGGATCTCGCGTGTCGGATCGCTCTCGCTGTGGCGCCGCGCGAATTTGTGTTGATCTTCGTGACCCTCTGCGGGGATCTCGCGCGTCTGACATCCAAAATGCGCTCTCGCTGTGGCCCCGTGCGAATTTGCTTGGTTCTCGCAGACCCTCTGCGGGGATTTTGCGTGTCGGTCCAGCGTCGGTATGTATTTTCGTGACCCTCTGCGGAGATCGGCCGTGCCTGCTTTCGAAACTGCGCTCTCACTGCGTTCTTGCGCGAATCTGTCTTGCCCGCGGCGAAGCCTTTGCGGGAATCGTGCGTGTCGGATCGCTGTCGCTGTGGCCCTGTGCGAATTTTGCTGCTTGCGAACTAGCGTTCGGAAGTTGCGCGGGGCACTTGCGCAGAGCAACGTGTGCAAAGCAGCTTGCGCAGCGCAACTTGCGCAGCGCAACTTGCACAGCGCACCTTGCACAGAGCAACTTGCGCAGAGCAACTTGCACAGAGCACCTTGCGCAGAGCAACTTGCGCAGAGCAACTTGCACCGCGCGCCTTGCACAGAGCAACTTGCGCAAGAAACTTGCATAGAGCACTTGCGCAAAGCACTTGCGCAGCGCACGTTGCGCAGAGCAACTTGCGCAGAGCAACTTGCGCAGAGCAACTTGCACAGAGCAACTTGCACAGAGCAACTTGCGCAGCGCAACTTGCACAGAGCAACTTGCGCAGAGCAACTTGCGCAGAGCAACTTGCACAGCGCAACTTGCGCAGAGCACTTGCGCAAAGCACTTGCATCACAGAGCAACTTGCGCAGAGCAACTTGCGCAGAGCAACTTACGCAGAGCAACTTACGCAGAGCAACTTGCACAGAGCAACTTGTGCGCAGCGCAACTTGCGCAGCGCAACTTGCACAGCGCGCCTTGCGCAGAGCAACTTGCGCAGAGCAGCTTGCGCAGAGCAACTTGCGCAGAGCAACTTGCACAGAGCAACTTGCACAGAGCAACTTGCGCAGAGCAACTTGCACAGAGCACTTAACACTTGCGCAGCGCACCTTGCGCAGAGCAACTTGCGCAGAGCAAATTGCAATTTGCAGACTCTCGCAGAGGAACTTGCACAGAGCAACTTGCGCAGAGGAACTTGCACAGAGCACTTGTAAAGCACTTGCGCAGCGCACCTTGCGCAGAGCAACTCGTGCGCAGCACTTCTTGAATCGGCAGCTTTTTTATAACTAGTTAGCGAAGTTAACATAGTTAGCTAGAAGTTGCTAACTAGTTATAACTTTTTAACTTGCATTGTTTTTTAGAATGCTTAGAGCTGATTTTTAGAGTACCTACTTCTTGCAAAGCTATGCCAGTATAGCTATTCTGAGTACAGTGTGTGACATGTGAACACCCAGCAGCAAACCCCAAAAAGCAACATGAGGAACTCATGTATAGCCAAAAGGCTGTCAACAAACATAAAGAAAAATGGAAAGCCATGCGGCTTGAGTCTGCATGGCTTGCTACAAGGGCAGCTACCAGCAGACTTGGCTGCACACATGATGCTTTTCAAAGCTTCACTTATGGTCTGCTGTAGATTTGGTAAGGCAGGAGCACTTTGGCTTCTCCATTTTCTTTGTTGAAGACAGCTGGGAATAAAATGCTTGAAGTTGGAATGAACCCAACATTGTCTTCTACAGTGCAGGTAGCATGGTGCTCTCTTGGTATGTAACTGGCTACTTGCCATTTCTTCACCAAGGTGTGCAGCTCATGGCCTATCTCCAAATGAAGTTGGACCTCTGCTATGTACCAAGGGGCTGAAGAGGCAGGTGGTTTATAGAAAACCACATCCATGGTCTTGATTTGGCAGCCATTAGCTAGTCGAACCCATGCACTGGTGCTGGCTGTCACAACATGGGTGCCCACCACTGGAAGCAAGGCTTCCAGGATGCGTGCAGGTGCTTTCTGTGCCTTGAGCAACTCTGGCCTCATGGAAAACAGGTTTGGCCCATGCAGCATACTGATCTCATTGGACACTACTTGCTCAAGCAGGTGGACTTCATAGCTCATGGTGTTGGTCATTCTGGTGGCAAACTTAGAGATGACCTTGTGCTTTCTTTCTTGGCAGAAGCAGCTCAGTAATTGGCCAAATCTGGCCAATGAATCTGGCAGGTGGAGCATCCAATGCCACTTCCTGACCAATCCATGGTCAGGATGTGCAGCTCTGAAGGTGGAGATGGCTCTTTCCATGGCTTGGAGCAGGGAGCTCCTTGTTGTAGCTTTCCATTGGCAACCGCCATGTAGTTGGTCAATAGCTTCACTCATGGCCAGGAAGGCCTCGCAAGCTGGCATGGCCAAGTTTTGTGGAATGGCAATGGTCTCCAGGAAGTGTCTAATCACAGGGTACAAAGACAGACACTCTGATGCCTGGCAGGCAAACTTTTCATTGTTGTGGTGCTTGTCAATCTTCTTCTTGGAAAAAAGTATGGGCAGATGGCTGCATTTCCAGGCTGCTGGAAAAGTCCAGCATGCACAATACCTTTCCAGATAATTCCAAACTGGAAACCCAGTCTTGGCAATGGCTTGACAGGTTGTGTACATCACCACTGGGGCTGTGCCTTGAAGAACTCCATGCATCCAATCGTGGCAGAACTGATGGCAAGGCCTTAGCACTTCTTTAGCCAAGAGCTTCTGGATTAGAAGCAAAGCCTTTTTGGAAAATGTCAAGCCAGTGGCCTGCTGCCACATATCAAATTCTGCTTTGGTGCAGCCATCTTTTCTGGATGCCAGCCTTGCATAGCTGTCTAGGACTCCTTGATCAGTGCTGAGAACCAACTGGCTGTGCTGGCTGGGCATGTGGTGAGAAGTCACATTGGCACATAGGAGGCAAAATTTGGAGGCAGAGTCTCCTCTGGAGCACCAAACTTGCTCATGGGCTGCTCCATCACAGACCATCACTTCCCAGGCAAAGTGGATCCTGAGGCCATGGTCTTCATGTCTGAGTTGGAATCCATACCTGGGATCAACATAAGGGCAGCAAAATATGGATTCCAAAACTGCTGCCATCATTTGGCCCACCTGGCCTTCCAATGTGGCTACAAATGAAGTTCTTTCAACAGCTAAGGTGGGCCAACATTCTTCTCTGGATACATGGTGCTGGAATTCCAGAAGGGAAGCATAAATGCACCAGCATTTCCGCTCAGCTCTTCCCAAGACATTGCCTGGCACAACCTCATCACAATACAAGGCAAGCCTCCAAGGCTTGCTGGGGGATGAAGGCTGGTCATGGTGCATGCATGGTCTCAAGGAGCTGGAAGAAGCTGCCACCCTGCTGGTAAAGGCTGGCCAGGTACACCAAAAAATTGACATGCCACATGGCTGTAGTGGAGCCATCTTCTTTGGTAAGTATAGACTGCTGCAGCAAAGGCCCAAGCTGGCCACCATGGAACTCTTGGGGCAGCTGCCTCCTAGCTTCTTTCTGGTCCCTGGAACTACATAGGTCTGGCAAGCCTTCATCCTTGGCTTTCCTGATGATGGCCTCAAAAGCAGCCTGGGAATGGGCTGGCAAGTTTTCCTTGAAATGCTGGAGCTTTGCCATCTTGGTTGGCCTTGAGGAAGTGCTGGACATGTGTTGAGTGGAAAGGATTCAGAAGCTGGCCTGCAGCTCCTGTTGGTTGCTGCAGGGCAGCTGCCTTTCAAAAGGGCTTCTCAGCTGGAGGGGGAATGAGCCTAATAGCTGCCATGCAAGTGCATGCAAAGCCACATGGCTCCTGTATACATAGGGTCAAAAGCATGAAGCACAAACATGCCAAAGCCACTAGGCTGGAACATGACAAGCTTGGACTGTGGCCAGCATGGCACAATGTTTGCAAGGTGTCATTCTGAACAAGCAACCGGCACTATGCACAAGAGCAGTATTTTTGGCCACAGCTCATGACAGCTGGGGCTGCCCCCCCCCCTCCAGCAACTGGTGTGGTTGCTTATCCCTCAATGGCCTCAATGCCTGGGCCTGGCCTCAAGCCTTTCTGGTGCCCTTTGAGCTTTCTTGGCCAAATGCTTCTCGCCATTGGGCCCAAGCCTTTCTACCTGGCAGCCTGAGCCCTTGGAATCCTGGCTGAAGGCAGTTTGGGCATCCTTTGGAATTGCCCCTGCACCTGATGCATCCATAGAGGATTTTGGAAGCAGGCTTGCTTGGCCCAGCATTTGTACTGGCAGCTGGCCTCTTCATTGGAGGAGGTCTCTTTGTGCTGCCTTGGGACTGCTTACTGGTCTTCTTCTTGGCCAGGGCCTGAAACATCTCCTCCTCCAGGACTTGGAGCTGACCCTTCGAGTTTTCCTGGGCCAGGCCCTCCTGTCAGGGAATGAAAGGCAGCTTGTCAATTGTGGGGGCAAACATGGCTGAACATGCATCAGCAAGTGGGCTGGCATTTTAAAAATGGATTTGCTTTCTACTGGTAGCAGTCCTTGTTGGTGATGGGCAGTTCATGTTGCAGCTGCCCTGCTTGGGTGGCACCTTGCTGCTTTTCATGGCTGCACTCCTGGGCTGGGGAAGGCAGAGCCTTGCCTGGCCCTTTGTCAGGCACTGGTGGCAGCAAGGCCTCCTGGGCCAAGGCTGCATGGCACTGGGGCTCGGGCTTGGTGCTTGGTGGGGGAATCTGTGTCGGCCCAGGTCCCCCCAATGTAGAATCCAACCATTTGGCCATCAGCTTCTCCAGCATGGGCTGCAAAGCATTGGTGGGCTTTGGCTGTTCACAGCTGGAAGAAGCCAGGCCCTGTGCCTTTGAAGTGCAGGACAGGAGCTTGTTGGTCTCTCTCAGGGGCACCTCAGACAATATGCTGGTGTTGGAAAAGGATGGAAAGACAATGGGTAAACCAATGCTGCCAAGAAACCTTTTTGCACCAGAAAGACAATGGCAGGTGTCGACCAGCTGGGGGGCCATCTGGGTAAGCCTTGGAGATCCACTGCTGGCCCAACTCAAATGGGTTGGAAGGGTAGCTGGCCATGCCTTCCACAGCACCATTCTTTTCAGAATGGAAAAGACCAATCCATGGATCTGGCTGGGTGACATCTCTGGCTTGCTGTGTTGGCTCTGGCTCCTTGGAAGCAGCCAGCCTGTTGCAAAACAGCTTGGCCATGTTGGAAGCTGCATCTGTTCCTTGGGTCAGCTTAGCAAGCCCCTCCAAGTGGTCCAGCTCGGACAGGAAGTCTTGGATTGTCCAGTGGTTAGACATGGCCACTTGGCAATGGCTACAGGGGCAGTCAAAGTTTGGCTGAAAGCCCCCAAAGCAATTCTCATGCACTGGCCATCAGCATGGCTGTACTCAGCTCACATGTGAAAAGCCAAAAGGCTAGAACAAATCCTACCATGCAAAGCCACAAAGGCTGGACTAAGGGAAAAAGACATGCAAAGCCAAATGGCTGAAACAAGACACACATGGGAGACAGCACAGTGGCAAAGACTCTGGCTACTTTTTTGAACTCTCCTCCCAGCTGCTGTGACGCTACTCCAGCTATGGCCACCAGCTGTTCTGTGGCGTGTAGAAGGTGGCTCCATTCTGGATCAGGCTGGACATCCATGGTGTGCCACACAAGACACAGTGGTGGATGTCCTTGCTCCTGCGCAGGAAAATGAAGGAAGGGCATAGTGGTCGACAGCACTGGATGACCAAGTGCCACTGCAGGCCCACAGCCTCTGGCCCCATGGCCTCACAATCCTCAGCAGGTGGTGTCCTCTTGGTGGCCCTGCCAGCTGGATTCTTCTTGGAAACAGCCTGGAGTGCCCTGGAAGCTGGCTTCTTGGAGACCTTGCCCTTGGCCTGGCCCACATCCTTGGTCTTCTTGGAGGCAGTGGCCTTGACCATGGGAGACTTCACCTTCCTGGGAGCCATTGCAGAGCTTGGGAGCTAAGCAGAGGACAGCTACACCAGGCTTGGCTTCTCACAGCAGCTGCATGGAAGAAGCAAGTATTCAACAAGAATTGGATTTGCTCGCAGCATGGAAAGCCAAAAGGCTGGAACACACCAAAACAAAGCTCGACAGCTGAATAGCAACCAGAAGCTTTATCTAGATTTCCTGGGTCATGTGTGGCAAGGGCATGGAAAAGAAAAAGTCAAGGTGGCTGAGAAAGGTGCACCTACAACCCGGTGATCCACCAACCAAAGATTAACCAGAAACAGGCAAGGACACTGTCATGCATAGCCAGCATGGCTGAAACCTGTGGAAGGACTCTTTTTGTCTCTTGGTTGGTGACAGCACTGCCACATATGAGTGGCTCCAGGGTGAAACTCAGCTGGGCCCAGGTCCTCCAGTTGGCTTGGTGGGATCTTGGCATAGATCCTGAGCCTTTGCATGTGGGTGCTGACCAGCTTGGCCATCTGGGGCTCATTCCTGTGCCTGAGCAGTTGCAGAAGTTTTTGGCTCAATGGATGGGACAGTGAACAGTGGTAACTATGACACAAAAACTCTGCAATATCTGAACAAAAATGAAAAGGTCTGGATTGCTGCCTAGTATCCAAGTGGACAGGTCTCGACACCTGGTATGATCACCAGACTGGGGTGCTTGGAGGAACCTTCGACACTTGCTCTCCCACACTCCTCTGGAATTCTGGTTCTGGTGGACCACAGCATCCAGCTGGCCCTGGTACAGGGAGACCAGATGCCTGAGCTGGTCCTGGTCACCTTGGGCATAGGCTGCCAGGAGCCAGGTAGTCTTATTCTTCCAGCCAGTGGCCATATCCCATGGCGCAGTGGGATTGGCAGCTGCACTCGATGAAGAGGCATGGGCTGGTGGTGGCTCTGCCAGATCCTGCAAGATGTTGGGCTGGCTAGAAGCACTTGATGTAGTTGATGGCTTCTCTCTGGATGGGAGGCAGCTGCTGACACCAGGTGCAGGGGGCATTGCTGGCGGAGCCACTCTCCATGGTGCACTTGGAAAGCTCGAAGGCTGGCAGCATGGACTTGGATCTGATGGCCTCTGAGGGGCTGGTCCTTGTGACAGGGCACTCAAACTCTGGGCCACTGTTGTGGACAGATCTGGGATTACTGGCAAGTCAGATGCCACTGGTGAACTGTCTGAGGTAGCCAGTTTCTGTCTTTTGGCAGAAGGTTGGCTAGCTGAATCCATGGCTGGACATCTACTGGCGACAATAATCTAGTGGTGGTGATGCCTATATGCATAGCTTCTTTTGTTTGGTGTATTGTTTATTTGTGGAAGCAGCAAAAACTGTTAAGTTCAAAATTTGGACTTAAATCCAGGGGCTAGAGGTGTTAGGTTCAAATTTTGAACTTAACTATCAGCATTCCAGGAATTAGGTTCAACATTTGAACATAACTACCTCCAGTCTATGAATTGAGGAACTCACTGATTTGAGTTCCTAGTGGTTTTCTGAAAAAATGTAAAGTCAACAACACCAAGACACATTGGTTGAGAATGGTTGTGGTTGCCCTACACCTGGTTGTGGTTGTCCATGGGGTTTGCCAACTGCTCTGGGGTAACCACACCTGCTGTGCCTGGAAGCTGCAATTAGACAACTATTTCAATTGACCATAGACAACTGCACATGGCCACATGGTGCTTGTCATGCCATTTGGGTTTCCCTGCCAGTACAAAAAAAGCCAACAGGCTGGAACAATTACACAACATGGAAAGCAATTTTGGCTAAGACTGCGTGGTGAGTTTGGACAATCTGTTTTTCCACTCTTTTTTCTATGGTCTGGTGCCATTGGCCCACTGGTGCTTATGCATTGCTGGGTATGTACACCTGGGCCCCATTCTGGATCACACTTGTGAGCCAGCTGGTGCCACACTTGGCACATGTGGGCTGGGCTCTGGTCTTCCGGACAAAGATCCACGATGGGCAGTTCCTGGTGCAGCAATGGACCCTGTGCCAAGGCCAGCGGTGGACATTGGCTGGCTGGCACTGTCCTCTGCACCTGGGCCCCTGCCTTCTTCATGGTCTTGGTGGAGGGCTTCTGGTTAGCCTTCATGGGCTTGTGCCCTTTGGAGTTGCCCATGGCCTTCTTCGGACTTCATGGTGTTCCCACAGCTGCGGTTGGCCTTCATGGACTTCATGGCCTTGGCATTGGTCTTGGGGGCCATGGCAGCTAGAAGGCTGGGCAGGGCTTTTATAGCAGCTAGCTTGAGCTGCCATGGAATGCCAAACACCCAATTCAATCTGGAGTATGGTCTATGTGACTTGCTCCCTGGACAGTACATTGGTCATACAAGTGCACTGGCCTCAACACCACATGGAAAGCCACCAGGCTGGACAATGACATTACACGTGGCTGGAAAACAAGATGGATGAATGACAAGCTAGTGGGTATAAACAATGGTCTCATGAAAAGCCAATAGGCTACAACAGAACATGTGGGCCCATGGAAAGCCAGGAGGCTGCTTGCATGTGGTTGGAACCAGTCACTGTGTTGCTGGTGAGAAAAAAAGCACAGAATGCAAGCACACTCACTCACTGCAAGTCTTTTCCAACATCAGCTGGCTTCCACCTGGTGTGGATGGTGCATTAATCCATGGCATCTGAGGGGCCTGGATGGCTTCTGGGACCTGGTGCATCCTGGTACTTGTCCATGCTACTGGAAGACCCCAACCAATGACTGCTAGTGGGTGCCCACTCAGTCTGGGTCTGCCGGCTGATCATGCGGGTGGGAACATCAGGCCACTCCCACTCTTCAAGAGGATGGTGGTCAAAGCTGATGGACCATGGGGTGTGGCACCTGCTGCATGTTTGGACAAAGTGGAGCCTGTGGCCCCACAGCCAACTGTCGCAGCCCTTGGTGCAGCACTGGAGGTAGAACTTGCTCTCTTGGCCTGCATTGTACATGGATTTGCTCTGGGCCAAGCATTGGGCCCAAGATTGGCCCCAGGTGTGGTCCCAGCTTTGTTGCCAGCATGGGCTTGGAATGCCATTTGTGCCACTGCCTGGAAGAGTACCAGGCCCCTGGCTGACCCAGGACATCAGCCACTGGAGTAGTACCATGGCCCAGGCCCTCCTCAAGGGCTTAGCAAAAACAATGGCTGGAGAGTTCTTGGGCCTGCCAGTTTTGGGCAAAACTGCTTGGCAAGGCTCTACCAGTTCATGCAAAGCCAAGTGGCTGCCAACAAGGAAAAACCCTATGCACAAAGCCAGCATGGCTGCAACACTATCTGAGACCATCGTGGATCAAATAAATACATTGGCTTAGGCTAGAAAAATAGCATTGGCCTTGGTTGCCAGGACAGCGAAGCCCCAAGTGGAATTCAAGCAGCTGGGCAGGAGCTGGATCCTTTTTGCAGTGGATGCCATGTCAGCTATGGGCCTTGGTGCAATGCACAGTTGCTTCCTTCATGCTGGAGTCCATGACGCAAGGTGTTGTTGGCAGAGCATGCAGGCAAGGCTCCAGTGCCTCTGACAAACCAGCTGTCAATCAGATGCTGGTAGGCATGGTATGGCTTCTTGTACAGCAGCTGGGCACTCAGCTGCTGGAGGCTGATCCTGGCACAGTGCAGGGAGGCCAATGCATCAAAGAAAAAAAATCTGCCTGGATTGTGCATGGTGGAGCTGTGTTGGCCTGCATGATGACCACTCTGTGGTCACCTTCCCACTGGCTCTTCTTCACCCTGCTGTCCAGGGGTGGCGGGTCATACCTGTCTGGTAGACAGAATCTGTGGCAGGCAGCCAATGCAGGCAAGTAGCCATTGGCACCACCCATTGGAGAAGAACACCAGAAAACAGTCCCTGCCATGGAAAGCAGAGTATGCAGTATCTACTATGGTTGGCTCCATGCCTAATGCTGGGGCCACAAACATGTGCCAATGCCCCCCCCTGGCTTGATCTTCATTGCATGAACAGGGGCTTCTGGCTATGGAATGCAATTGCACATGAAACACTCCCAGAAGCTCTGTGGTGGCTTCATAACAAATTGAGTGGCAAAACAAAAAGCCAGAGCAGGAAACACCTCGACAAAGCCATGTGGCTGCAACAGTAAAATGAAAGCCAAGAGGCTGCCAACTTTGAAAAAGCTGAACAGTGACCATTCCAGCACAAAAGATAGAACACTTTTTGGCTGGCAAGCAAAACCCAGGAAGTTGATACTGGAGGTGTCAGACAGGCTACACATGCTATAGTATCATGGCTTGGCCTTAGCCTTCTTCTTGGCCTGAATTGGAGCAGCCTCTGGTTCGCTCTTCTCCAGCCAATGGAGAGGCTCGCCAGCCTCAACCTGCTTCAAGTTCTGAAGGCATGGCACTTTAATGTCTCCATAGGAGACATGGGACCAATGCATGTTGGCTTTCTCTTGGTCAGTGGTTGCCTTGCACCACCAGAAAGGGACCAAGCACTGAACATCTTCAAAATTGGTGGCTTGTTTCCAGCCGGCAACAGCCCAAGTTTGGCCTGCATGCTGGATGGCCACCTTGGGCTTTGAGCCTGCCTTAGCCAAGCTGGCAGTGCCCAATGGCACGAGTTTCAACATGCCCTTCTTCTTGATGGCCTCCTTGGCAACAAGCCCAGCAGGGTGAAGCACAAAGCCAACTTCCTTCTCAGACACTGGGTTTGCCAGGGTGACTTCATGAAGAGCCATGGACACTTGGACCTTGGCATGGTCCTCCTTGGCCAGTGGATGAGCTTGAGGCAAGCTTTTGGCTGCCAGCTCTTGGCAGCACATGGCTGGCATAAGGGCTTTGCTCACTCTCCACTTCTTCAAGTCCTGAAAGAAGACTTTGATCATGATGGGGCTGGCCAGAATGGGCTGGTGCTGCATCAGGACATGGTCATCCTCCAATTGGGTGAGCTGGAAAACCATGTTGCCATGCTCCTTGGGGTTCACATACCTGAGTTGGGCAAATGGGCAAGGCACTTCCAATCAAAATTGGAAAAAGGGCACATGCTGGAGCTGGTTTGGGCAAGTTGCAGCTCATTCAGCTGTATGTGGCCATTCTGGAAGCTCACAAGGTCCTTGGGCTTTGCCTCCAAAACATTGGACACAGACATGGCAAAGGCTTCCAGGATGGCTTCGTAAGTCTGCCACTGGATGGTCTCCCTGGAGAGCTTCGACTTGTTGGTGAGCAAGAGCATGGTCCTCACAGCCATCCTGCCAAATGCCTTGGTGGCTTTGTGGCTTGGCACCCCTGTCTCTGAAGTGGAAGTGGCCAATTTCCAGGCATCTTGGAGCATGGCTTCCACTCTGCTGACTTGGGGCTTGCTGGAGACTTTAGCCTCAGCAAGTCTGATGGAGTGAGGACTTTGGCATAGCCGTCCTGGACCTTGCTGCTGGTCAGCATGGTGGCCCAGGCTGCCATCCTCACCATGGGGTAGACACTGGAGACATCCTTGAAGTCCAAAGTGGCCAAGGTGGGGGTAAACTCCTCCCCCATGAGCAATGTGGCTTGGAATAGCTTGCCTTGGCTGGGGTAAGGTCAGAAGCCTATATGGAGCCAATGAAGCAAAACAGTCAAGCCAATGCTTCCAAGCCACCAAAGCTGGCTAGGAACTGGATCAGTGGAAAGGATGGCCCTCCAGCAAAATGCTGGACATACCTTCCTATGGAAGGCAAGGGCTCCTTGCACTTGAGGTCCCCACCTTGACGCACCATGGCCATGGCCTGGTGGAGCTGCATGCCCTGCTTGGTGCATTCAGCCAAAAGCATGGCGCACTCCAGCTCATTGATGGCCTTGCCTATGGAGTTTGTACTGTTCAAACCCATTTGGAGCCATCTTGGAAGTCCAGGCCATTGGTCTTCCACCTTCTCATGGAAAACAGTCCAGAGCCAGCCCTGTTGGATCAAGGTCCAGGCAACATCAGACTTGGGGACATCAATGTGTTGTCCCTCTGCAGGGCCTTGGCACCCAGCTTCAATGGCCCTCAGGAAGGCCACTGTGTGGCTGGTGCCAAGGCTGAGGTGTCCTTAGCAGTTAAGTGGCTGTGATTGCTAGCCAAGTACAAAACAAATGATATAAAATGACCTCTTGGCAAGTGGCTCTCTTCACCTTGCACTGGAGCCAGGCATCCTTGGCTTTCTTGGATCAGCACCTGGTTCTTGGCAACCTGCTGGGCTCTCTTGGCTTCATTGGTAGACATTTCCATGCATATAGACCCACATGGCAGTAGATTGGGCTGCCAACTTGGAGCATGTGGGGGCCCTTTTGCCACACATCATGGTGTGACAGCATGGTTCCAGACCTGTTGTCTGGGTGGCACAGGAGTTGCCTGGGCTGGAGAACTTCTTGATGGGCCAGACCATGGCTTTCCAACAGCTTGGTCATTTGGGCAATCTTCTGGTTGATGGCCAGTTCATTGGAGCTGGAAAGTAACTTGTCCACCTCCTGCACCAAGGCAGCTGGAAGTGCCATGGCTCCTGGTCCTTGTCAAAGCCTGCTGAAAACTGGCTCTTGTGCCATCGTGTGTGTGTAGGAATTACCTTCCATGGCAAAGCCTTCTATGGAACCAAACCTTTGGGAGACAGTGCAAATGCCATGGTGAGCAGAAGCAGCTCTGAGTGGCAGTTGTCATGGCCTACAGCTACTGCTGACAGCCATGCCATGCAAAGCCAATGGGCTCCAACAGCAAAGGGCAATCTGGCTGCTAAAAAAGCATGCTTTTTGATGCCTTCAAGGATAGCTGGTGGCCACACTTCAGCCTTGCTTGTGGGATGGCCCTTTGGGCTGCTCCAGGCAACCTGGGCAATCTTTTTGGATTGCTTCCAAAGCTGGAAGGAGATGGCCTTCCTCCAGCAATATGCTCAAATCAGTGGCCCTGGGCCTTTTTCCAACCACAGGCCTGGAAGGTTGGCCAACCATAATGGTCACAGTGTCAGGCTCTGATGGCACAGCCTTCCTTTTCTTTGTTTTTTTTCTCTTCTTGGAAGAGCTTCTCTTCTGCCTGGCCTTCTGTCTCTGGAGTAGCCCACTGGGTGTTTCGCTGCTGGATCAACTTCTGAAGCTCTGTATTGGAAGCCAGGCTGGGGTTTCTGATCTTCACTTGCCCATAAACCATGTGGACAATGGGCAAGGAAGTGGGCCTCAGCTTCAGGTACTGCTTGCCATTGTGGTGGGTTATCAGGCCCTTGGGAATCACCACTGGCTTCTGGTCCTGAAACTTGATCTCCACTCGGGTGGAAATCTCAACCATGGCTTTGGGCTCCTGCCTCCACTTGGCCTGCCCTTTTGATAGCTGACCTTGGCAACATGGGCACATATATGCATTGCTTGGGTGTGACAAGAAGCATGGGCCTGCAAAGGCTTGCTAGGAAAGCCCCAAACAGAAAGAATGCACATTACATCAATAGTGGCTGCGGGCTTCAAACCATCTCAAGCACAGCATTGGGTTGGCCTCAAAGCAATTTGGCTAACATCCTGGTAGGCAGCTTGGCCTGCCAACTTGATCATTTCTACGCAATGCAGAAGGGGTGCTTCTTCAGGACTTACAGCAAAAAAGTCGTACTACCAGTGAGCAAGCCACAAAAAGTCCATGGGCAAATCACAAAAAAGTCCTCTTTAGAATGGTACCATAAACATGCTGGAAAATGCTAACTAGTTAGCAGGGTTAACTTAGATAGCTAAAAGTTAGCTAAAAGTTACTAAGTCAAGATAATTAGGATAATATGTTACAGGCAGATACTACAGCCTTCATACCTAGTTGATACACAATTGTATCTTGCTAGCAACTGGGTGTTAACCATCATAACTCCCCTAACTAGTTGCTAAAAAGCTGCCGGTTCAAGTTGCACAGCGCGCCTCAGAGCAACTTGCGCAGAGCAACTTGCACAGCGCAACTTGCACAGAGCACTTGCGCCAAGCACTTGCACAGCGCACCTTTTAAGTGCAAAAGTAGTACGCGGAGCGCATTCCCGCAGCTCCGGCTGGAAAATCGCAACTTTTAAGTACAAAAGTAGTATGCGGGGCACAGTCCCGCAGCTCCGTCTGCAAAATCGTGACTTTTAAGCGCACAAGTAGTACGCGGAGTACATGCCCGCAGCTCCGGCTACAAAATCGCAACTTTTGAGTACAAAAGTAGTACGCGGAGTACATTCCCGCACCGGCTGGAAATTCGCAACTTTTAAGTGCAAAAGTAGTACGCGGAGTACACCCCCGCAGCTCCGGCAATCGCAACTTTTGAGTACAAAAGTAGTACGCGGAGCACACACTCCCGCAGCTCCGGCTGCAAAATCGTGACTTTAAGTATAATAGTGCGCGGAGTGCATTCCCGCAGCTCCGGCAGCATTTGTGCAGAGCAACTTGCACAGAGCAACTTGCAAGCAGAGCAGTTGCAGGGAGAGCACTTGCGCAGAGCAACTGGCGCAGGGGACTTGCGCGAAGCAACATACACAGAGCACTTATCAGCGCAGAACTACTTTCGTGGAGCACATAAAAACTTGCAACAAACAATTTGCACAGGACGCTGGCGCAGGCAACTTGAACACAGTAATTTGCGCAACAAATCCAGAACAGCCAGATCAAACATGTAAATCAGCTTGCCTTCTTTTACTTTGCTTCTATGCTTCCGGGCCACTCGTCATCTAGTATTTTTAGTATTGGTTTTAGTATTTGTGCAATTGAGTTTAGTATTGGTTTTAGTTTTTAGTATTGGTTTATTATTGGTTTACGTATTGGGTTAGTCTAGGTTTAGTGTTGGGTTAGTATTGGGTTAGTATTGGTTTAGTATCGGTTTAGTGTTGGTTTTGCTTAGCAGAGTTTATTTTCTCCCCTCTAGAGGTTTATTAATGTGGGCCCATTTATAATTGTGCATTTGGGGGGCTTGTGTGGGGTACCTCATGCTTGTTTGCTGGGGCACTGTTTTTTAAAAGGGCATTCAATTAAGAAATGGTGGTTTCTGGGGGCAACAATTTTGGGGATTCGAAGTATTGGGTTAGTATTGGGTTAGTATTTGTGCAATTGAGTTTAGTATTGGTACTGCTGAGTTTTGTATTTTTAGTATTGGTTTAGTATTTGGTTAGTATTGGTTTAGTATTGGTTTAGTATTGGTTAAGTATTGGGTTAGTCTAGGTTTAGTGTTGGGTTAGTATTGGGGTAGTATTGGTTTAGTATCGGTTTAGTATTGGTTTTGCTTAGCAGAGTTTATTTTCTCCCCTCTAGAGGTTTATTAATGTGGGCCCATTTATAATTGTGCATTTGGGGGGCTTGTGTGGGGTACCTCATGCTTGTTTGCTGGGGCACTGTATTTTAAAAGGGCATTCAACTAAGAAATGGTGGTTTCTGGGGGCAGCAATTTTGGGGATTCGAAGTATTGGGTTAGTATTGGGTTAGTATTTGTGCAATTGAGTTTAGTATTGGTACTGCTGAGTTTTGTATTTTTAGTATTGGTTTAGTCAAAGGAAGTTTAGCAAGAATTTCCGTAGTACGAAAGTTAAATGAAGGGTAGGCTAGAAAAGAATAGCTGGAGAGAAGAGTTAGCTAGAGAGAAGAGTTAGCTAGAGAGAAGAGTTAGCTAGAGAGAAGAGTTAGCTGGAGAGAAGAGTTAGCTGGAGAGAAGAGTTAGCTAGAGAGAAGAGTTAGCTGGAGAGAAGAGTTAGCTGGAGAGAAGAGTTAGCTAGAGAGAAGAGTTAGCTGGAGAGAAGAGTTAGCTGGAGAGAAGAGTTAGCTGGAGAGAAGAGTTAGCTGGAGAGAAGAGTTAGCTGGAGAGAAGAGTTAGCTGGAGAGAAGAGTTAGCTGGAGAGAAGAGTTAGCAAGAGATAAGAGTTAGCTAGAGAGAAGAATTAGCTGAAGAGCTAGCGAGAGAGAAGAGTGAGCTCACGTGCGAAAACGTGCGTGCGCGTGTGGTGCGGGAATAGAAATCACGAAAAAGTGCAGCCCTCTGCGTGTTTTGCGCGCTCCGACTCCGCGCAAACCACCTCTGGCGCGATGCCTGTTCGGAGCGGTCTCGGAACGGGTTCGGAACGGGTGCGGCGCCGGGCCCATTGGCACGGACGCGCACTGTTTCGCAACGTGATTTCGGTGAACCCTCTGCGGGGATCGCGCGTGTCGAAGCGCTCTCGCTGTGGCGCCGTGCGAATTTGCTTCCGGCTCGATGCACCCTCTGCGGGGATCGCGCGTGTCGAAGCGCTCTCGCTGTGGCGCCGTGCGAATTTGCTTTAGAAGAGAAGAAAGAGAAGAAAAGAAAGAAGAAGGAAGAGAAGAAAGAATAGAAGAAAGAAGAAAAGAAAGAAGAGAAGAAAAGAGATAAGAAGAGAGAGAAGAGAAGAGAAGAGAAGAGAAGAGAAGAGAAGAGAAGAGAAGAGCAGAGAAGAGAAGAGAGAAGAGAAGAGAAGAGAAGAGAAGAGAAGAGAAGAGAAGAGAAGAGAAGAGAATAAAGAAGAGAAGCAAGAAGAGAAGAAAGAAGAGAAGAAAGAAGAGAAGAAAGAAGAGAAGAAAGAAGAGAAGCAAGAAGATAAGAAAGAAGATAAGAAAGAAGGAAAGAAAGAGACGAGAGAAGAAGAGAAGAAAGAAGAGAAGAAAGAAGAGAAGAAAGAAGAGAAGAAAGAAGAGAAGAAAGAAGAGAAGAGAAGAGAAGAGAAGAAAGAAGAGAAGAGAAGAGAAGAGAAGAGAAGAGAAGAGAAGCAAGAAGAGAAGAGAAGCAAGAAGAGAAGCAAGAAGAGAAGAAAGAAGAGAAGAAAGAAGAGAAGAAAGAAGAGAAGAAAGAAGAGAAGAAAGAAGAGAAGCAAGAAGAGAAGAAAGAAGGAAAGAAAAGAAAGAGACGAGAGAAGAAGAGAAGAAAGAGAAGAAAGAAGAGAAGCAAGAAGAGAAGAAAGAAGGAAAGAAAAGAAAGAGACGAGAGAAGAAGAGAAGAAATGAGAAGAAAGAAGAGAAGCAAGAAGAGAAGAAAGAAGGAAAGAAAGAGACGAGAGAAGAAGAGAAGAACGAAGAGAAGAAAGAAGAGAAGCAAGAAGAGAAGAAAGAAGGAAAGAAAAGAAAGAGACGAGAGAAGAAGAGAAGAAATGAGAAGAAAGAAGAGAAGCAAGAAGAGAAGAAAGAAGGAAAGAAAGAGACGAGAGAAGAAGAAAGAAGAGAACGAAGAGAAGAAAGAAGGGACGAAAGAAGAGAAGAAAGAAGAGAAGAGAAGAGAAGAGAAGAGAAGAAAGCACAGATTCTATAGTTGCTATATTTTTTGAAACTTCCGCCCCCGGCTTCGCCGGCTCTACTGGTATTTGGTTAGTATTGGTTTAGTATTGGTTAAGTATTGGGTTAGTCTAGGTTTAGTGTTGGGTTAGTATTGGGTTAGTATTGGTTTAGTATCGGTTTAGTGTTGGTTTTGCTTAGCAGAGTTTATTTTCTCCCCTCTAGAGGTTTATTAATGTGGGCCCATTTATAATTGTGCATTTGGGGGGCTTGTGTGGGGTACCTCATGCTTGTTTGCTGGGGCACTGTTTTTTAAAAGGGCATTCAATTAAGAAATGGTGGTTTCTGGGGGCAACAATTTTGGGGATCCGAAGTATTGGGTTAGTATTGGGTTAGTGTTGGGTTAGTTAGTATTGGATTAGTATTGGGTTAGTATTGGTTTAGTATTGGTGTTGTATTGGTTTAGTATTGGTTTAGTATTTGGTTAGTATTGGTTTAGTATTGGTTTAGTATTGGTTAAGTATTGGGTTAGTCTAGGTTTAGTGTTGGGTTAGTATTGGGGTAGTATTGGTTTAGTATCGGTTTAGTATTGGTTTTGCTTAGCAGAGTTTATTTTCTCCCCTCTAGAGGTTTATTAATGTGGGCCCATTTATAATTGTGCATTTGGGGGGCTTGTGTGGGGTACCTCATGCTTGTTTGCTGGGGCACTGTTTTTTAAAAGGGCATTCAATTAAGAAATGGTGGTTTCTGGGGGCAACAATTTTGGGGATCCGAAGTATTGGGTTAGTATTGGGTTAGTGTTGGGTTAGTTAGTATTGGATTAGTATTGGGTTAGTATTGGTTTAGTATTGGTGTTGTATTGGTTTAGTATTGGTTTAGTATTGGGTTAGTATTGGGTTAATATTTAGTTAGTATTGGGTTAGTATTGGCTTAGTGTTGGGTTAGTATTGGTTTAGTATTGGTTTAGTATTGTGTTAGTATTGGTTTAGTATTGGGTTAGTATAGGTTGAGTATTGAGTGAGTATTGGGATAGTATTGGGTAAGTATTGGGCTACAAAAAAAGCTCTGGTTTTTTCTGGGCTGCTGGGAGGGTTTTATTATTCCGCATTTTTGGGGTGTGTTTATTATTCTGGGTCTTTTGGAATGGCCCCTGAAGAATATGGCTGATTCCTGTAAAGGAGATTTAGTATTGGCCCTGACTAAAAGTAGTATTGGCAACAAATATTTTTTGGGCTGGCCGGGTTTTATTGTTTCGGGACCATTTATTAAATTGAGGTGGACATTAGTTGTCAGGGACATCTACACGGGAATGATCATGGCCTATCCTTCATCCTCCAGGGACTCTGGCAAGGTGACTTGGTTTCTGAAGCATTTCCAAGGGAGAAGGAAAATCAAGCAAGCGTACTCTGATGATGGTGGAGAGTTCATTGAGGCATGCGAGTTCCTCAAGATCCCGCATGACAAGTCCCTCCCGGGGAAACCTCAGAACAACTCGATGGCGGAGAGGACGAGCCAGTTCATCGTCGACCAGACCATCACGTGCTTGATTGAAGCTGGACTACCCCCTTGCTACTGGAAGTATGCAATCGTTGCCGTGCGTCACCTCATGAACACGGAGCTGACCGACGGTTCGAACGCATGGTTCAGGATGCACGGGGAGCACTATGATGGCACTAGGATTCCATTCGGCGCCAAAGTGCAGTTCAATCCCAGCGCGGCCAGAGATGCCAAAGGGAAGTTCGAGCCCAAGGGCGAGACGGGCATCTTCGCGGGCTACGAGATAAAGACTGGGTTAAAGTGGTCGAGAAGGTACCTGGCATGGTCTGTGGAGGCATTTGCTCGCGCAAACCTCAACATCAAGACGGCCAAGGTCCCAGCTAGGCTTAGGGTGCCACATCACTCCGAAAGGATTGTCATGGATGATCCATTGGTATTCCCAGCCAAAGAAAAGTACATCAAGATGAACGACACCATTGAGGGGGTCGAAAGGGCTAGAGAGATGAATGACGACGAGGATATTGATTATGACGAACTATATCGCCCTCAACATGAAGACGATGATGAAGATGATGATGACGATGATGAGGATGGTGATGGCGATGATCAAGGAAAGAAGAAAGTAAGACTTGACACAGTTCGTGATGATATATCCGAGGATCTTGCTGGACTCTTCCAGGATGATGATGATGATGATGATGATGATGATGATGATGATGGGGATGATGATGGCGATGCAGGTTTAGGGAAAGACAAAGGTGGATCGGAGAAACCTGAAGGCGAGCCTGTGGGTGGGCTTGTCCCCCCTCCGGTGGACCCGAAGGAATCTCCTGTTCCGGATAAGAACCTCGATCGTGGCTCCATGCCCGATCAGAGTGAAATCCCTACAGAGAAAGCAAGTGGCAGCAAGCCCGACAAGACGTCTGGGGGTGGGCTCGTCCCCAAACCAGATGTTCGAGCCGGGGAGCCATCTTCTTCTAGTAAGAAGGCTGAAGATGCTAAGGCAGAAGCAGAACGTCAAGACATCGAAGACCTACCTCATGTGTCAAGGGGTTCGGCAGGTGATGGGATCATCTACCGCAATGACTACCATGAGAGAGTGAAACTCGATAAGGTTGGGAGAGTATACTATGTTGGTAAAGATGGTGTGAAGCTTATGCCGAACTCCAGGAGACCTTCTGGTTACCCTGTCCAAGGTTGGCAACGTTATGGAAGGTTCTTGCGGGAGGACAAGAAAGGAGATAAGAAAGGTGACGATCCTAGATCCAAGGACCCCGATCCAAAGCGTAAGGGCGACAAGGATGATTTCAAGGACGCCGCTCCTGGTGTCACGAGACTTCCTAACGCTCCGAACAAGAAGAGGATTCGGCACATGTTGAAGGAGAGATGGGGCGGTGACGAATGGCATTTTCAGTGGCACTTGTTGTTCAATCCCAAAGTCGTGAAAGGGCCCAGGCCCGGGACCACTACTGCACTGCGTGATTGGGTTCGTATTGTCGTTGATCCGGGGAGTGGTGAAATCTTGAAGACGGATTCAAAATGGGAGTTGGGCGAGATTGAACACAACGTCAAGCTCGAGGAAGCGTGTCAGATTGCTGCTGTGATTTACGCGTGGAGGCCAGACCCCGTAAGGGACGAGGCCGAAAGACAAGGTCGCGCCTTCGCCGCGATGATTAAAGCGCTGATGAGCAGACACGCTGAGAGCAAACCTCCCGACATACCCGATCAGTCCACTTTTGAGAGAAACTGTCACTTGGAGTGGGAGGAGCTTGTCGCATCCGAGAGTTTCAGGGACGAGTCTACTAATGGCTCAGATTCCTCATCGGGGCGCGCTGCTCCGGCCATGCCTTGTGTACCTACTGAAAAGGAAGAAAATGAGCATAGGGAGAAGCTGATGCCTGAATTGGGGACGAAGCTGATCCGAATGCTTTACTCGATGGTGACGCGGCCGGTTGGTCGCAAGGAGATGTTGTCCAACCCTGAAGCTATGAAGTCGGTTCGGAACGAATGGGATGGATTGTTTGCACAGGATGTCTTCGACTTATCCTCAGTCCGCGAGCATGACAATGTTGCGAGCGAGGCAAGGAGGAAAGGAGTGGAGATTCAGATTGCGAGAGCACACTGCATTTGTGGTGAGAAGAACTACCAACTTCCAGAGCTTGACCCGAGACGAAAGTTCAAGGGTAGAGCTGTTGTGCTTGGCAACCAGATCAAGAATCAAAGCTTTGAAGCTGCCATGTTTCAGGACCTGGGAAATTCCCCGGCCGCTTCTCCATGGGCGGACTTTCTTGGCTGCTTGGAAGGTTGGGAGGTTCAGATCGCCGACGCAGTCCAGGCTTATGTGCAGGCTTGGTTGAGGGGGATTCCGTGCTGGATTGGATTACCACCTGAGGCTTTGCCTCCAGGCCATGTACAAGCGCCCTGTTGTGCGTCTCATGAAAGCTCTTTATGGGCACCCAGATTCGGGAACTTTCTGGGAACAGCATTGTGACGAAGGAGTCCAAAAGGTCGGCTTCAAACCGCTTGGTGAAGAATGGCCCTCCGTCTATGTGCATGAGGAACTGAGGTTGTTCTTGGTTATCTACGTCGACGACTTTAAGATGGCGGGGCCCAAGGAGAATCTCGCTCGAGGATGGGATCTTCTACGGAAAGAGGTCAAAATCGAGCCCGAGACGGAACTCGGGATGTACCTTGGCTGTAACCAGATCAAAGCAAAAGCCAAGCTCGCTGATGGGCATCGTGTTCGGACGGTGACCTATGAAATGGAGCAATTCCTCGGCTCCTGTGTTGACCGTTACCTTGAAGTTGCGGGCAATGTTGAGTTGAAGAAAGTGTCGACGCCTGGTCTACCTGAGGAAACGAAGGACCACCCTTCTCGAGCACCGTGCAGCGAGGGTGATTGGGTTGAGTGTACTTGGTGTCGCAACCGTGTCCCGATACCGAAGGAGGTTTGGAATAAGACCTACAAGGATCTCCATCCCCTTCCACGGGGAGAGGATTCCGGTGGCTGCAGCGATCCGGAACCCCAGATTCGTGGACAACTGGCCCCACATGCCGCGAGTGTACTCATGAAAGTGCTCTACGGCGCGAGAATAGCACGTTTTGACCTTCTCCGACAGGTGAATCTACTTGCGAGGAACGTCAGCAAGTGGACTGTTGAAGATGCCAAGCGACTTCACCACTTGATGTGCTACATCCATCACACCAAATCCATGAGAATGATCGGTTGGGTGGGTGATTCAATTGACGAAACACACCTTGCAGTTTACGCTGATGCGGATTTTGCCGGTTGCGCGGAGGTCGATCAGGTCAACGACTGGAATTCACATGAACATCCAGGGGAAACACACGCGATTCCCGTTGGCTGGGGGATCAAAGCGGCAAGGGTGTACGACTCATTCGACACCTGAAGCCGAGATTATAGCCGCGGATACCGCGATGCGGACCCTTGGGATTCCAGCCTTGACCATGCTTGAGAAAGTGTTGAAGAAACGCCCCAAGTTTGTGTTCTGCGATGACAAAAAAAGCCATGATTTCGGTCGTTAGGACCGGAAGAAATCCGACGATGAGACATCTTGATAGGATACATGGGGTGAGCATTGTCTGGATGCACGAAATGTTCAAGCTTGACTACATGTATTTGGGATGCTGGGGGATGAAGAGACCATGGCGGCCTTGACACCCAGTTGTGATCCCATTCATGAGAAGTACCAATCTGTGTCTGGATCAGTTGATGGGGTGCCCACGTTTCCTTGCACGTCTGTGCCGATAATGCCACCGGACTTGTATTGGAAGGGGCTTTCGTCCAAAGAAGGTTTGCACGAGCATGAGGGTCACGATCCTGTTGTCGTAGCCAAAGGGCCGAGATTGATGCGTGCCCGACCCCCTGGGGCCGGGTATAGTGACATTAACCGCCGATGGTTGCGATCAACTTGGTTCTTGAAACATGGTGTTTGGAGAAAGGTTGAAGACCATGTTGCTCCAGAGTTGGGGATGGCTAGGATTGGAGAGTGGATCCAAAGAGCCGTATGGCAATTTCATCCGGTTCCTCAGGAGACTCCAAAGCCGATAGCTGCCTCTGCTCGTGGGAGTAAGCCACACTACATGGATGGCGTTCAAGAGAATTACCCGTATGACAAACAACTGCTTGAGTTCGTTGAGTCGCTGAGCAAATGGAAAATGACTAAGGCTAGAGTGGACTCACTTGGTGACAAATCGGTGTCCCTGTTGAAGAAGTTCCTAAGGAGTGTCCACGAGAGCACTGAGAGGACCCCGCATGGGTTCCACATGGTAGCGGCATTCCACAAACACATGGACTTCATCAACTCAGGACGCGAAGGTCCATTTGTGCCAATGTACGTTGATGTCGACATCTGTCCGGCTTGGGATGGCTTGATGAGTGTGTTGTTTGATCACAAAGGGAAAGCCCTCGGCAAGAAGTTGACAACGGCCACACCAAATTAGGATGTGAACCTGAGGCTCTACAGCATTGATTACAGTTTGCCAACGATCGTATTGGCGTGCTCTGAACCGAGCATTTGGTTCACGGTGATTGCGCCGCGTTACGGCTTGCAAGTTGTGACAGTGACTGTTGAGGATGATTACTGTTCGAAGTATGGTTCTGAGATTGTACGAAGGTGTGTCAACAAGAAAGATGACTTGTTGTTCTTTGCCGGACCATGTACGGGTGGATCATCATGGGCTAGGTTGAATCGAACCAGAAGCGAGGACACCGCTAAGTTGGTTGAGTCTAGGCAGGAGCTATTCTGGAAGCTTTTCGAGGGTTTTGCGAGCGACTTGGAAAGGGCTGAGAAATTAGGGGCTTGTGCACTCTTTGAACTGCCTCGTGGCTGTGACTACTGGAAAGATGAACGCGTTAGCAACGTCATCACTTTTGGCGTGGCTCACAACTTCGACGGTTGCAGGTACGGTCTCAAGCAAAAGCATGCCAAGGGCAAGCGTCTTCCCATTAAGAAACCTTGGAGGATTTTTTCTTGGAACCTTGACTTTGGGAATTCCCTTGACAAAAGATGCAATGGCGATCATGAGCATGCTCCATGCGCTGGGAATGAAACTCGTGATGCCCAACTGTACACGTCCATGATTGTAGGTGTGATCATTCGTCGCTTCTTGGCTCGAATCAATGGGAAAACCCCCAACGCATGTCCAGCTCTTCGTTGTGCCTGGAAAGGAACGCATCGACCTCGATTCCTTCGGTGTCTTCGCACCACTCCAGGAAAGGCACAACTTCCTGAGGTTCGACCGGGAAAGGCTAGGTGTGCTCGTCACCCTACGCCTGAACCAAAGTCCTCAGGAGAGCTTACGACTTGTTGCCTTGCTGTTGACCCGTCGGTGGGCTCGTCCCCCCTCGGTGTCATGGCTGCCGGCAACGCAAACATCAACCTGGTGCCCGCTACGATCGCCAAGAAGACCTACTTGATTGTGGCGAATGAGATCAATGGGATGATCCAGAGGGGCATAACGCTGCACGAGAAGATCCCCTACACCCAGTGGCAGACCGCGGTGGAGATCGGTAGGAAGTGGGTGGCATTAGGCCTACCTCCTCTGATAATCTACACTGCTTGCATGTCGCATGCGGGATCTACGACCATTGGACCATCGGACAAGGCACACATGTTTGCTAGACTACTTCAGCTCCTCCAACCACACATGTCTGATGCGGACCTGAACTCCCGCTACAACGATTGGATCAAGGCCGTGGCGAAGTATGCCAAGACGTTCCACATCGTGATGAGCGACGTGACGCAGGGGAACACGCAACTGTTGGTGGGTGACAGCACGGACCAGAACGTCATCCTCAACACGCTCTTCGATAAAGGGGTCCCTAGCGGCTACTACGGCATCTGGGAACTGCTCGAAGACCTGCATACCCTTGCTCAGGGGATCACCGCAACTGACACCGTGGAGACAGTGCTCAACAGGAAGCTCGAAGGTGTTGGAGGGATTGGTGGCGCTAGGAGATGGACTATGTCAACCATGCCTACTAGCAGCATCTTTCTGAGATTCTCCTCCATCAAGAACTACCTCGACAGCATCTGGACCCATGTCTTCAATTTGGGGGAATGGAAAGGACAAGTTGGATTGGCCATGGACAACCCGAACAGATACTCTTTCGAGGACCAATGGCACAACACCGCCTTGTTCCGCGAGATCTACCTCTCTTTCCAGATGAGTTTGAAGATTGTCCTGTTCGCAATGAGGAGGGATGTGACATGTTCCGACCCATGCTGGCTTGGCTGAGAGGACGGGACGTTCACGAAGCTACTCCCTCTAGGGCCTCGGTGATGTTCGGCATGACTCAGATTCACTATCTGCTGTTCAGGCTGGCGGAGATCCTCGACGAAGGCATGCAGGGCGACTACAAGATGCGAGGCATGCTCGGCGTGAGTGAAGGGGAGCCATACAGGTGGTTGGTCTCTATGAGGAAGTACACTCAGCTGATTCCCTTCAGCGAAGAATTGTGGAAGGGCATCAGAACTACTGAGGTCTGCAACTACCAGGTGGCTGCGGGTGTTCCCACCTCAATCCACGCCAGGAGGGAGATCGAGCTCAGGAACAGATGGATCGAGATTCTTCAGGCTGCGTTAGAGAGGGACGGCTCCATCACGAGGAACGAGATCTACAAAGTGATGCAAGCTCCTCCGCAGCTTCCCGAACTCGATGAGGACTTCTACGACCACGGTCTTCCGAAGTGGTATCAGAAGCACAAGATGGGCCCCGAGCCTTTCCACTCCGCTGGACGACCACAAGCACAGCAGATGCCGAGGGCAAGCGGGTCTTCTGCCGGTGGTGGGCACGTCCCCCCCGGTTCGACCTCCGGTGCACACAGTGCTGGTGGTGGGCACGTCCCCCGGGTCAGGATCCGCACGGCCTCAACAGGATGAGACCAGCCCGGACTTCGGCAGCAGCGAGGTCAAGAGCCTTCTACGCATCGTGGGCGAGGACAAGGACAAACGGTGGAACATGTCCACAGTCCCCTCGGGATCGTACTTCGAGGCTTGGAGGTGAGGGGCACCACCTTCGATGGAACACAGGCGAGGGGAGAGGGGAAGTGACTTGCCGAAGAGTGCGAGATCTGCGGCGGCAAAGGAGCTGTACCTGAACGACCCATGTACTACCCCAATTCTTGTATGAAGTGTGCTGCCCACAAGCAGGAGGAGATGTATGGGTACGAAGAGAAGGGGGCGAAAAAGTATGAGGTCGTTCGGCTGTTCGCGGAGATCTGCAACGAGGTGGATGTTGAGCAATTGGCTAAGGGCGATAACATGTTGGAGATTTGCCTGGGAATCGTCCGCCAGCTCTTCAGGACCCACATCGCCAAACAGCTGTCACACATGGGTGCGGTCACACTCAAGCTCGACCAGTTCCAACTCATGTTTGGTCCTAGTCACAGGGCCATGCAACTTGTTGTTGAGAAGAAGACGGTCGACATCCCTGGCGAAGGAGTCGTCACCTACTACCGGGTTGGCACCGACTATGGCAACGCCTGCTACGCAGGATGGTGGAGGAACCTCGTCTCGGTTGATACCCTCTACGAGCTCTTCAAATGCACCAACGAGGAAGTCCTTGGCGACGGCTTTGAGATGCTTTTGGGATTTTTTGAGGTGATTGGGCACTTCCAGCATCCTGGAGGGCGGTTGCCTGAAGTCGCAGGGCGAGGATCTGGAATGGTGTAATCATACTACATTCCAGCAAGGTGTGAGGAAGGTCCGCATCTCGTTGGTCTTCTGGGTCCCGAAGGAGACTGGACCCCGATCCGCTGGGATCGATCATCGCGGCAATTGGAAGCAGGGCTACATGCCGGCTATCCATGGGCTGCCACGACCCGCAAAGCTGCAAGTGGTCGATGTGGCCAATCTACAGCAGAACACCTTCTACGACCCTGACTATGCGGTCAACGTCCAGCACGGCTACGAGAACCGGTACATGAAGGAGTACAGAGAGGCCACTACTGGTATAGAGAGGTCCTGCGGTATTTGATCGGAAATGGAAGAGACGGACCTCGTTGCGATGAAGGTGGATGGGTCGACATCGACAGGATCCTTGAGGATGAAGGGATCTTCAAGCACAACAACAACAATTATAAGGACAATTGGAGCCAACTCGTCTCGATCATCCAGAAGCAGCACAACGAGCAGGATGGCAAAATCAGGTTCCAAATCCTGGGCGCCAGGTTTGAGTTCGGTGGCAACACTGGTGTCTCCAGGGAGGACATGACCGCACTGCTCAAGGAGAACGAGTATGGAAGTGATGACGAGATTGAGGCAGTCCTTGGGGGACATCAAGGATGGATTCGACCTTGGGTGGTACGAGCGGCAGTCAAGAGGCATAGGACTGGGTTTGGTATGGCCCATGCTGGGGCCAACAAACTTGACTTGACCGTAGCGCAGCGCTACGGTGGAGCGTTCCATATCTGCTCGACGCTGTTCTTGAGGTACATCATGGTCGAGGGATTGACTGCACGGGACACCGATGGGAACCACAGGCCGGTGAAGTTCGGTGTGATCCCTCCGTGGTCGCATGGGAACGTCGGCACCCTGACCTGTGCTGAGCACGACAACAAGTGCATCATCATCTACATCCCATCCGAGACGTTGCTCCGCTATGACGCTGGTGTCCATGAGTCCGGCATCATTGTATGCAACAAGAGCATTCCCTTCTCCGAGGTCAACACTATGTGGATTGCAAATGGGAATCAGTCCGGACCAGTCAGTCACGTCATCAGGCTGTACGCCAAGGGCATTGCTAATGAAATCTGCATGGGTTTCGAGCGCTCTGCGAGGGACACCGACCCGGTGACCTTCAACGATGACATCGAACAGCTGCTGGACAACTTCCCAGATGACCATGTTCCTACCCAGCATCTTCGCACCATGGCTTGGTCATTGGCTGAGAGGGTGGAAAGCGGAAGGACCGATGGTGGGCACGTCCCCCAGGAGTCCGAAGCTGAGTCCACCACCAAGCTGATCAACGACATCAGGAGAGAGGTCAGCCGACTGGTGGTTTACGACCACTATACGTGGCCAAACCACCGGTGCCGTGCATGCCCAGCGTGCATGGAACTCCTTCCCAGCTCGCTCACCATGTGCATCTACTGCAACGCAAGGATGATGACAAGCGGACGCTTTGTGGAGCACATCATTGAGAGCGAAGATGAAGGAGATGATGGTGCGGGCCCTAAGACCCAGGAGGTCCCGAAAGGGGCCCAGGATGCTGCGAAGGAGGCCCAGGAGAAGTATGCCAACGACCCGAACCTGGACGTCGAAGAGCCGAGGAGGCCGAGCAATCAGGGGCAAGGTCGAGTGGAGACAACCACTTTGCTGAAGATGAACAAGATGCGGCAACGGAGGGTGGAGAGACCGATAGAGGGGAGGAGGACAATGAGGCAAATGCCCCCCTCACGATGGTCGACCTCATGGCTGTTGAAGCTTCGTTCTGCCTTGATGGCGATGAACCCGGGACCTACATCGGCGTGTTCTTGACGAAGCAGCTCAAGGGCAAATGGACCTATTACCACGGCAAGAAGGATAAGCCCATGGGTCAACAGCCAGATGGAGGATGGATCCTGCCGTGCGCGAGCGATCACAGCTGGCCCAACACAAGAGCTGATGTGGAGGGGATCCCCATGCCCCCTGCCTGGGCCGATGTCTACCATATGGTCTCGACGAACCCTGACGAGCAGAAGGGTGAGGGCACCATGTTGGAGCAGGCCAGGTATAAGTACATGAGAATCTGTGGGCACTACTACCTCTACCGCATCTGGAGAGCAGCCTTGAAGTATAACCTCACGAAGGACGACTTGAACTTCAAAATGGACAGGGAGGCCTACAAAGCTGTGCGCCTCATGTACCGGCTGATCGGGATCGCTTATGGGAAGAGGCTGGTGATGTTCTCTGACCGCCTGGGCATCTACCGCGACGATGTGGCCCACATTCCTGCCGGGGTCTTGGTAGCCCTCGACACTCACAAGAATGTGGATTCCAACCTGATTGCATGGTGTATGGATTCTGGCATTGAGATTCCCGCCTGCCACATGAACATCGACAGGCAAGGGGCATTGAAGAAGTTGGAGAACTTCAGGCAGAAGGCGAGGAGAGCTGCCATCGCCTATGATTAAAGGCGGGTGAACTATGAGGAGGACGCGACCTATGGCATGATCAGATGAGACAAAGTGAGTGGAAGGTCGCCGGAGGGTTGGTGGGCTCGTCCCCCTTCCCGAAGGTTGTTTCCGTTTCACCTAGTTTCCGACAGTGTGCCTCGGTCACCTCGATTTTGGTGTGTGCAAGGAACCTGGCATAGCGTTCTACGCTGGAGGCGTAAGCTTCCCGGACAAACGACTGTGCAGTGTGGTCAAAAGAGGCGCGGCCCTTTGCAGGGGAGATTGCGTGCCAGATCGCTCTTGCCGCTGTCCCGCACGAACCTGCGCGGTTTCCACGCGACGGCGTCCGCTTGTCGGGTGCAGTGTCACCTTGCCGCTTGTCGCGCCAGGCATCTAGAAAGTGGGTGGGCATTCGCGTGCCATCAACGGCGTTTATTTCCGTTTGGCACTTGCATGTCTACTGTACTGCTGGGCACCCCCCTGGTAAGAACAAAGTGGATGGGCCCCGGCTGCTCGCGCGAAACCGACGGCACGCGGCAAGGTGAACACTAAACCCCTAGAGGAGGAAAAGGAGTATTGGCCCGGAAACATGATTTTCCATGTGTTTCATCTGATGCACTGCGCAAGCGCCTTGTGCCAGTATGAGTGCAAGTTGCCTGCGCCCTTTCGCCGTGCAATGTGTTGTTCGCAAGCTGCTCTGTGCAAGTTGCCTGCGCAAGTGTCCCGCGCAAGCCTTTGCTCAACTATCTCTATTCAAGCATTCCGTGCAAGTATAGTTCCGCGATGTTCCGCGCAAGAGCTAGTTTCTTTGCGCGGGTGCCCTAGGGCTTCGCAAGTTGTTCCGCGCAAGTTGCGCTGCGCAAGGGCCTTGCGCAAGTGGACGCAAGTTGCTGCTCCAGCTCCTGCGTGCTCTGCGTGCTACTTTTGTACCTGTAGAGTTGCGGCAGCTGCAGCAGCCGCGGGCAAGGCGGGGACCGGAGACTCCGAGAGCAAGCGCGCAAGCCACGAGACAATTTCCCAAGACCAGCTCACAAGCAACAAAAGCAAGACAAAATGCAGGGGACCACAGCGAGAGCGAGCCGACAAGCGGATGCTGCCGCGCGGGAGCCACAACGATTCGCACGGGGCAGCAGCAAGAGCGATCCGGCACGCGATCTCCCCGCGAAGGGCCGCCAAATCAAAATTCGCCTGGGGCCACAGCGAGGGCGATCCAACACGCACGATCTGTGCAGAGGGCCGCAATGCCGAGCGACGATCCAAGGGCCCGGGACGCTCAAGCCTTGCTCTTCTTTGAACTTACACAACTGCTAACGCTGAGCGGCTGCCCAAGCTGCCCACCCTCAATTACTTCCCAGACTGCTTGCCCGCTTGGCTCTATGCACTTGGCTCGGTGTAAGTTGGCCCTGTCCAACCTGGGCTGTGCAAGTTTGCTCGTGCAATTGGCTCTGCGCAAGTTGGCCCGGCGCAGGCCAACTCTGCCCAACTGGGGCTGTGCAAGTTGACACGTGCGCTTGGCTCTGTGCAAGTTGGCTCTGTAGCTGCGCATGATGGCTCTGTGCAAGTTGGCTCTGTGCAAGTTGGCTCTGCGCAGGTTGGCTCTGCGCAGTTTAATGGCTCTGACTGGATTTGCGCAAGTTGGCTCGTCCGCTTGGCTCTCTGTACGTTTTAAGTTGGCTCTGTGCAATCGGGAAAAGCAGCCCCCAAAACATTCACTTTTTGGGCGATGTGCTCAAACGTGGAAGTTGCATCCCGCGAAGGGCCCTTGGCGGCACCTCGGAGCCGAATCGCAGCCGGGGCCCATCTACTTCGTTCTTACCAAAGGGATGCCCAGCATTGCAGTAGACATGCAAGAGCCAAACGGAAATGATTGGTTGCTGGGACGCGGATGCCCGCCCACTTTCTAGATGCTGAGCACGGAGCCGCCGCAAACACGTGGCGTGCGGACCGGGTGGCATTGCGCTTTCCGTTGTTTGCCGAACTGGTTTGCAGAAGAATGCTGCCAGGCCGATTGCCCTCACCCTCAGTCAGAACCTCGATGTCCACGGCGCCCAGGGCGGTGTTGGGGACTACGTTGGGATCCTGAAGGGAGCTGCGGGTGGTAGGGCACTGGTGGCCACGGCCCCAACTTTCTGGGACTTGCTGAGGACGTTCCGGAAGCCATTTGGATGGTCGAAACTCAGTTTTTACACGCACGCGTGGGCCGTCCTGGACAGGAGGATTTTGAGGGAGAAGAATCTGATCCTGCTTTCCATGAGCTATGACGACGTCAAGACGGTCGAGCAAAGGCCGAGCTGACGCGCCTCACTGAAGGATTCAGGTATGAGGAGCTTGCCGGGAAGTACAAGTTCGAGCCTCGAGTCCCTGACGGAGTGAGGATGGTGGACAGGAACATGGAGTGGTTCACTCCAGAGTTCTTCATGAATGAGTTCGTGCCAAGCCGGCCATCGGTGGAGCTGTTTTGGACTTTGGAGGACTCGACAAAGCTCCTTTGCACGAACTGCAAGGCCGGCATTGCGGACGGTCTTGACACGGTCGTCGTCACCGACCACGATTATTGCGTGCGCTGTAGCCAAGGCCAGAGTGATGCATTGTACACAGAGTTCGGTGGTAGGATCGCATACTACAGATGTGCAGCTGCTGATCTGCTGATAGCAATTGAGGAGAACTCCGCGTATCGGAAGCTCAAGATTTCCCCCGCAGCTGGAGGAGTTTGTGTGGGAAACTGGAAAGTTCCTCGTGGTCACGTCAGTATTCAAGGCAGTGAGTCACTTTGGATGTGTCCGCTACTTCCCGATGCAATGGTGCTCAATGGCCGGGCAGCGCAATTCTATCCGGAGATTACCTATCGAGTCGGCACCCCCGGCATCGATATGGGAGATTTTCAAGACAAGCTAATTGTGACCTACTGGGCGGACCCTGGAAACGTGGTGTTGGCTGGGTGGCTACGCCACATCTACGGTGAGGGCAAGATGGGTGATTTTCCAGGTGTCCAGAAACGAGGAGATCCTCGCTTGCGCTGATGTACCCTGAGGAGTTCTCCCAGTGGGGAAACATTGACGAGGCTCTCCATGGCTTGGAAAGGTCGATGGATGCGTACGTGTCGGATCCCAACACGCACTTTCCCGAGAAAAATCGGAAGAGGGCTAAGGCTCCACCAACCGTCTTCAGGACAATGCATGGCCCAGTCAGAGAGCTCCACTCAGCCTGAGCCAATGGATGCCGAGGAAGATGAGCAAGAGGATGATCAACAAGAAGAAGCTTCACCTTCTCAGGGCGAAGCGGAGGGATCGGGATCCCCGACCCATCGCAAGTCCACGAAGAGGTCTGGCGACGAGATGGACGTCGACGACCAGGATTTGTCCGACGACGAGAAGGCGAAGAGGGCCAAGATCATCGACGGCGTCGAGATCATGCTGAATTATCCCCAATGTGCATTTTGCGGAGACCACACAGGTTTGGACTGCACCAAGCTCGAGGATCTTCAGATTTTGGAGTCAAGCGGAAAGCTGAAGCTGGGGAAGCATCCTCAGACAGTGCCCGCAAAGATAGGTGGGGTAGAAGAAGTGGCAAGTCCAAGGCGGCCAGATCCGGATCCCGGACTGGTCCCAAAGGCATGCCCAGTGATTCAGCCCATCGCCAACGAGCAGCTCGACGGCAGTTCAACAAGATGAGGGACGTGAAGGTTTTTGACTGGCGTGACCAGCCTGAGGAGATTTCGAAGTTGATTGTTGAGATCATGGAGAGCGAAGGGTCGAATGATGACGGAATAAGCGAGGAGCAAGGACCACCCACCTTTTGGCACATCGTGGCTGCCTTGAAGGAGGTTGTTCCCAGGCTGAAGATGATCTTTCCACCATCGCGATCCACCGACCAGGACTTCCTGAACAGGGTCCGAGAGGCGAACGTTGCACACAAGCACAAGGGGGCCTACTACTCTGTGCTTGTGGAGTTCGAGCTCGACGTGGCTCCCCCAGGTTTCATGAACTTTGCAAGTCAAAATATGACGGCTCATGGAGGGGGGCGGGGTCGAGGGTGGCTTCTTTTTTTGGTCGAGTGTGGCTTCGTTTTCTGGTCGAGTGTGGCTTCGTTTGGTTGTCGGGCTTGAGGAGGCACAGGCGCAGGCGCAGGATGTAGGCACGGGTGCAGGCACGCCAGCACAGGCACGCCACCTACACACACACACAGGCTCACAAGCAACGCATGCACACTACTTTAGGCGCAGCAGGACCAGCGAGGTTTGCAAATAAGCTAGCTGCACGGCGTGTGCTGAGAAGGCGCCATGAGGCAGGCAGGCCATGAGGCAAACCCCAAGTGGTGGGTCATTGGAACCCAAACCTAAAACCCTGGACGGTGGGTCATTGGAACCTGGACCCAGACCTAAAACCCTAAGTGGCGGGTCATTGAAACCTAAACCCAAACCCAGAACCCTAAGCGGTGGGTCATTGGAACCCAAACCCAGACCTAAAACCCTGGATGGTGGGTCATTGGAACCTAAACCCAGACCTAGAACCCTAAGTGGGGGGTCATTGGAACCTAAGCCCAAACCTAAAATCCTCAAATGAAGCCGCGCTTGACCGAATTCTCGAGTCGCGCGAAGTGTCCCGGGTGCGCGTTGTTTGGGCCCATGAAATTCGAGAAGGTGAAGAACGTTTGGACCTACCAACGAGGAGGCGGTATTGCTCACCTTCCAATCCTTGTCACGAGCAGGAAATTTGAGAGCGAGATCGTCATGGGCTTCAGGGATGCAAAGAGGAGCGGCTCCGTTGAATTGCTTGTGAACGCGGCCAACATGAGTTGGGAGAGTCAGGATCTCGATCCCGGATTCCGAGACGAGATGATCTCTCTAAATGGAAACGCGCGGAGAAGGGGCGGAGGATTCCTCCGATCTCAGCTTGCTGCGCGCCAAGGTATTGCAGCATTGCCGTCCTGCCAACTCGCGGTGTTACGAGGAAGAGTGCCGGCTATGCCCTGGTTGTCTCAAGGAGACCCCTGCTTGCTGTTCCTATTGCCTTCTTTGTGATGGACGTTTTGTGACTTATAATGGCAAGTCCAAGAACATCCTTTCGCAGCAGCGGGAAAATCTGGATGCCGAGCGGGCCGCAGAGGGTGTCGACATCGAGAAGATGGTGCGTGAGTCGCGGCGGGAAGCCGAAGACGAAGCCAAGAAGTTCGTCGTCATCGATGAGGGCGACGAGGCTAAGTCCCCGCTGTTGTCGGCCAAGCAGGAAATGCTCAAGAAACTGAGGGTGGAGAAGGATCGAGCAGAGGAGCTCAGAAAGTAACTGAGCCAGAGCTTGGATGAGCAATTTGCACAGGCCGACGAGAGCACTGGCACCCGACCTGGATGGATGAAGAGGTCGTGGCGATCTGCTTGGATGTCCCCGCTGAGGCCACTATTGCACATCTTTGCGTCTTGAGAACGCTGACACAAGCCTTCAAGGACTATTTGCCCTTGCTGAAAGAGGACTATGCCACGAAGGTCCAGCGGATCGAGCGTGGCATCGTGGGCACATTCCACTTCTACCCGAACACCCTTGACGTGGATGCGGCAGGGGATGTAGTGCTGACAGCCGAGGAGGACTTCAACTGCAAGTGGGACTTGGAGTGCAAGGAACAACACGTTGATGCAGAGCGACGCAGGGGGCGTGATCCCTCGGACGAGGATATCGTTCACGCCCGGAAGTCCAAGTACATGTTCTTCCTCGCGCAGTACTACATGAAGCTCGTGGCGTACTTCACCCATGCTGCCTAGAGGGCCCAAACGTGTGCAAAGCGCTTCGTGTCTACAAACGGCGTCGTTTTTCCCCCGAGTCTGATCTTGATGCGTTTCATCGAGAATATTGATGCGATTTGCCGAGAAGAAACGAGAAATTGATGCGTATTGCCGCGAAGCAGTGCGTTTTGTTGAGAAAACGACGTTCCCATGCCCTTGATGCCTTTTGCGGCGCAACGTGCGCTTTGCGCACCGTCGGGGCCTCTAGGTGGTCTGTCGGCGGACCAATTGCAGAGCCTCCACGACGATGCTCAGGAGGAGTACAGTGCCCGGCGAACCGGAGACGTGAATTTGGGAGACAAGAGAATCCGTGTCCTTTCGAGCACAATGAACAAGGCCATTGGGGCCATCACAGGATTCTCGGTCTACTCCTATTTTCACAAGCTGGGGGGCGCCGATGGAGGTCTCAACCACGGCAACATTCCCCTCGAAGCCTTCGTCAATTTCATGATTGACAAGGCCAAGCACGCGTGCTTGATTGTGTGCGAGTACCATGACTTGTACTTGGTGCCAACTCAGGTAGCGAGGCTTGAGAAGTGGAAGGGGTGGCGGACCAGTGATGCTTTTGATCAATCCAAGAGCACACGATCGAGGCTGCAGTTTGCCATGGCGGTTGAGGTCAATAACAAGCTTCGGATCGGCAACGGGTCCCCAAGAGCGACTGCAGGTGGCGCGCCCCCTAGTGGGGCTGGCGCACCCACCAGCAAGTCAAAGCCTGCACCCAGACCAAAGGGTTCTTCCGGGTCCCGGGAGAAGACGCAGGAGTTTGGCACATCATCCAGTTCATCACGCGCCCGCGTGACGACAGAGGATTCCTCTGTTCGATCCGGCAGTGCTGACGAACGTTCTGGTGGTGAACAGTCGCGCGGACAAAATCATCCGTGGCAAGAACAATGGCCACGGCAAAGGGAAGACAGGTGGTTCGGAGTGGAGACCTCGCGTTGAACTCCGTCGTGACCCTCGTGACATCGATCGACGAGACGTCCGGGATTCTGGGCATCGTCGTGATGTCCGGGATTGAGTCAACCACCTGTGCTATGGCATCTGCATGGAATGATGGGCTCAAGTGCCCCGACGGTGAGGTTCCCTTGCTGTCAATTGGGCTTCTTCTCCCAAGAGGGTTGGTCCGGTGTACCAGGATTCCTGGGCGCTTTGACCTCCTCAATGGGATGAGCGCATCCTTCATTCGATGCGAATATGACGCAATTAGTTCTTGCACGTTTGCACGTTCGCGGCTGGAGTGCCGATCCTGCGTGGTGGGTCCGGCTTCCGTTCTCCCATGGTCCCTACGTGAGTGCTGTGGCACCACATGGCTGACGAGTTCTTTTGCATTTGGCCAAGGTCCTAAGTGACCTGAGTGGGCAATGTGCCAATGCGCCACTCGTGCATTAGAGATTTGAATTTTGAGTGCCAAGCCAGTAGGATCAACCGTGGTTGGCCAATCATGTAGGATAGGGCACCGACGTTGCATAGGTATACAACCGTGCCTCAAGCCAAATGGCTACCGGAAGGGAAGATCTTTCGAGCCACACCAAGGCTGTCGTTCGTTTCGTGTGCTGTTGTTTTCTCGGAATGCTCTGAAGGAGCGAGGGTACTTTTCCACACGCTGGCGGCGTCATTTGGGGGGGCGCGAACGCATCCCGAGGTTTGTCATGCTTTTAGTGCCTTGTTGATGTGTTGGGTGTTTTTGGCTCAAGGACCCCCATTAGGTTGTAGCATAGCGACCAAGCGGATGGAACAAAAGTGACCCTGCTGCGTCGAGCACTCGCGGGGATACTTAAGGGATACACATTCAAGGATAGTCTGGACTGGGGACTTTAAAGCCAGATCGCACACACACAAATACACACGCACACACTGCAAACCACATACACGCAAACACACACACACACATAAAAACACACACACATACACAAACACACGCGCACACCCACTAACACACACACAAAGCTGCCAGTCCTGTCACCTTGTTTCCCCATTGCTTTTTGTCTCTTGGGGTCCTAAGTTTTTGGCTCCACTTGTGCCCCGACGCACGTAGTCCAATTTCAAAGCTCCAGGGGTTGCCAGGCCATGGATGGCCTTGCGAACTTCCGGCGCTGCGATGAGGAACCGGACGCCATGCCATACCAGGCCTGGGCTGGAGAGAGCTGTTGGCAGACATTTTTGGAGCAAATGATCATTGCGAAAAGCTATGTGATCCAAGCTCTCCTGGCACCCACAAGGCCCAGCACTCCCAGAATCAAAGCAGTCACCTCCTAATTAATCAACCCTGCTGGGAACAACGTGTTCGACAAGCCATTGAGCTCAGGCAATACCACTTTTGGCCACCGAGGTTGGAACCAAGGAAAATTATTGCAGGCGTTGAGTCGATTTTGTTTTTGTTAGACTCAACGCCTGCAATAATTAAACTGCACAGGAAGATATTCTGGGAAGTTTGTTTTTGATCCGGGGGGGCATGGGCGCACTTTGGGCTACGAAATTAGGAATCTAATTGCCAGCTGGAAACTGGAAGAGAACATGGCGCTGTTTGTTAATCTAGTGTTAACATCATGCTACGTGCATTCACACCTTCAGGCTACACGGCATGGCGCAAAAAGGCTTTGTTGGCAAAGCTCGCTACTTGGATTATGAAAGCCTGGCGCAACCTCGCGCAAAAGCTGCGCACAAGAAAGTATATAAGTGTATATGTCGTGAATGCTGGGCCGGCTAGTTGCGCGGTTCTCCTATTTCTTAGGTCTTTGGGATGACTTGACGCGAGCGTTTGGGTTGGCCTGACGCGCCATGAACAGCTGCCTAGGCCACTATCGCAGGGTTTGGGCGCAGAAACGTTATCCGAAGCACGGGTAGTCGAAACTGCTCAGCTTGTCACGGCTTGAGCTTTGCAAGCGCGAAGCCCAATTAATGTCAAGCGTGTTTTTGCACCAAAGCAGGCTCCAGGTTTTAAACCGCAAAGAAACCTAGCGCAGAAACGGTGGCCACAGAAGACCCCAAATCCGAGACACAAGGAAAAGAAGGCTACTTCTTATATAGGCGACTGAATTATGACACGTGGGGTGTTTGGTTGCTGATTAGCGGTTATATCCCTACGTGTTAGTCTGTTCAATCGGCAAGTCATACGAACCCTCAAGCAGCCAAGCGGATGAAACAGGTGAGCAGTGTTTTTTTCCAAAATGAAGACACGCAATTTTGGGTTGACATTGCTTGTTTGCCGCGTAGGCATTTTGCTGACAGGGACACAACAGCGTAGGCGTGCGTAGGCATTTTGCGTAGGTGCAAGTTGTAGGACTGCTGCGTAGGCAACCGCATAGGCACTTACAGTAGGGCATTTGATTGCAGACATTGCCTCATGTTGCGGCATGGCGTGGCAGCGGGAAGAGAAGACGAGATTGTCGGGGAGCAATGCCGGATCCTTGCACTGCCCCAGAAACCCAGTGCCAAGTAGCCAAGTTCAGGCGCCCAGCTTGCCCAAAAAACATGCCAGATTTCGCGTAGGCGCGCGTAGGCACGGCGTAGGCAGCGCGTAGGCATAATGCGCTATCTCCCAACGGTTGCCCACCAGGCCGACTTTGTTTGCGCGCGCAGGACAGTGGGAAACTTTCCGAACCCGCGGCGAGCCCGCAGCGAGACCGCGGCGAGCCTGCGCGCAGAACAGGTGATTCTGACGAAACTTCCTTTGATAACAAATACTTCCTGGGTCAGAAACAAGGCTGCCGCGTAGGCCCGCGTAGGCACACGGGCATGGTCGGATGAGTCTGGCGTAGGCATCCAGGTTGGGGAAACATACGCGCGCGTAGGCAGAGCGTAGGCTGGGCGTAGGCGCAAAAAATGATAAGGGCCGGAGCAAGAAAAAAAACACTGCTCACTTGCGCCGCCATGTGACGGGAATGCCGCAGAAGCGTTGAGTGGAAATCAGGCGCCGAGTGAAGGTTTGTGCGGGAGGATTTGTTTGCCCCAGTTGAAAGCAGCTGTCTTGTAAACTTACCAGCTGAGTGGGTGAACTTTAATCTTTTTGTTTGGGCGGATTTTCCCTTTACTGCAGTGGAGCCCAAAAAAGTGTGAACTGCTTTTTACCAGTCCACTCAGCAGGTCAGTAAACCCATATCAACTTTTCAAGTATGTTTTGTACCGGACTTTGTGGCTTTGTGGTCTGAAACTCCTTTGCTGGACCAGGTGACAAATGCCGCCTTGGAGATGGGCTTTGAATTTTTTGAGTGGGACGTCGATGTCGATCCCTGCGACTTGGCAGCCTTTTTCATAGAGTCGTTAAGAGGGGGGGCAACAAGCATTACTGCAAGTTCATGGCAGCTTTAGCAAGGGCAGTTTGTGGGCAGCTGTTCAGCTGGCTCAGCAATCATGTGACCGCCAACTTCTCCCTGAAAAAGCGGATGTGTGCTCAATGGTTGCAACAAGGGCCCCTGCATTTCTCGGCGGTGGTGATGCCACCGTGATTTGAAGCTCCAGTGATTTGAAAAAAAAAATCCCCTTTGTTCCATGTTTGCCCTTTTGAGCTTTTCCCAATACAAATAAATGCACATATGTAAGGGTAATTACTGGTATATACTACTAAAAACTGATAAAAACGGCTAAAAACGGTTAAAGACGGCTAAAAACGGTTAAACACGGCTAAATAAGGGTAACGGCCTTGCAGTAATGGTCACCCTCTTTCTGCAGAGGGTGCACCTTTTTGGGTGGGCTGGGGCGGGGGAAGGGGAGGGGGAAAAAATGGAGAAAAGGGGCTAGCCAGGGGGTGGCCTGTTGATGGTTGCCTGTTATGGTTTTTATGTTCATCTCAAATCTGTGTTCCCCCTTATTCGTTTTGAAAAGGGGTGTTTTGGGGAGCTTATTTATCGTTTTCGTTAAGGTAATCATTTGGGTAATTGCCCCCCTTGTTCATTGTTGGGCTAGGGGCAAACATTTTTTTCATTTGAAAGAGGTAGCCCTTTTAGTAGTTATCAAGTTCTGGGGCGTTGGTGGTGTATTTGTTTTGATATATGTTTTGTTAATGAAATTTTGTTATAGGTTAAAATTACAGTATAATGAAAGGTTATAAAAGTTTACACTGTTTAATCATATTATAATTAAATATTATGATTAAACCATGAAATCATTGTTTCTGTTTTCTATAAATTTCAATTGTAACATGTTCGATAGTAATGATTTCGTTTCGTTTCATAGTCTGTTTTATTTCTTCAACTGCTTGTTCAATATGGTATTGCAATGACGCTCTACTTGAAATCTTATTCTGTTTAGATGATGAATAATAACGACATCTGCAAATATTATTATGATACATAATTTTCGAACTAACTTCTATTCCAACCTGTATTTCATCATCATACTTCATCATTCTTAATAATTCTTTTGGTGGTTTCAACGCATATGAAAGCGCTTTATCACCTTTTAAACATTTATTGCGAATCTCAACATAATATCTACTTTCTCCTACTCGTTCAGTGTAAATAGACGGTTTCCATTTCCTTTGTAATTCTCTTAAAGCATCACATTGTTTCAGTCTTCGCCACCCTTCACTACCATTAATGTAAGTAGTGATGATTGAAACTAAGCCTTCAGGTAAGCTAGCGCAATTCTCAACCATAAAATTATTCTCTGACATTTTACCCTTACTCATTTTCTCTTAATATATAAGGCTTTTTCTCTTTAAGTAGTTTTGGCTAGGGGTTGCTGGTCGGCTGGTCTGGGTTTCAGGTTTAATTTAAATGTCTTAACCTCATTGTTAGATTAAAAAAAACTAGGTTTAATCATATTATAATTGAATAATATCATTAAACTAAATCACTCACGCTTTCCATCCACCTATTCCATCCCACCAGAATTCAATAATTCGCATCTGTCCATCTACTAGACTGTCTTCTGTGTTTAGTTTCCGTATCGCTCCCGATAAGATATAGTGATTAATAATCATAGCATTAAACTGTCCATCTCGGTTTAACTTTTTACCACAGTCTTTTATGATGACTTCATCTGTTAGGTGTTCATACATTTCTTTCATGATGTCAAACCTAACAAATGAGTATATTGTCATCAAGTTTAATCCGCTATTATCCCTAAACCTGTTAATAACATCTTTCCAGAATTCTTCGTTTTCATCAACTGATGGCAAAGGGTGTCTTTTGACGAAATCCTTTATTTTGTTTAACTCGTCATCTAATTCCTTTTTATAACTGTCATTAACATCATCTTCTTCGTCTGATAGCACCCAGTTTGATAAGTCAACAATCACTCCGACATGTTCAGTCATATTTTCACTTAATATAATAAGTTAATATTTCTTTAAGTAGTTTTTTATTTTATGTTAAGGGGCGGGGTTTATATTGAAAAAATATTTTCTAACAATTTAATATAATGGCGAGATTAACAAAAGACCAAATAATCAGCAACATCTATTACGACTTAGACGAGGGTTTCGGAAGCACACAAGCGACACACAAGAAGGCAAAGGAAGAAGACCCATCAATAACAATAGACGATGTAAAGTCTTTCTTAAAGAAACAACCAAATAAACAAATCAAAAATTATAGAGGTACTAATTCCTATACCGCTCCATTCGCGCGATATGAATATCAAATAGACATAATGCATATGTCACCCTTAGCAAAAGACAAGAACGTACCACAGTATGCTTTAGTCGTGATTGACATCTTCAGTAAATTAGCTGATGTAATACCGATGGAGGAAAGAGACGGAGAGCACGTTTTGAAGGCGTTGAGAGCAAGCTTTAAAAAGATGGGTTATCCGATGTCCGTGTATTCTGATGACGACGGAGCGTTTGCAACTAAAAATCAAGTTCAGGATTTCTTCAACAGTGAAGGAATAAACCACATCGTCACGAAGACACACGCAAACGTAGCCGAGCGTTTTATTAGGACTATGAAAAACAAAATTCACGATAGAGTTAGGTTTAACAACATGAAATGGACCGACGCCCTAACGCCAGCATTGAAACAGTATAACAGCACATCACACTCATCAACAAGGATGACACCGTCTGAAGCACACAAGGACGACAATGAAATAAATGTAAAAGTCAATCTCAAACTGAGAGAAAAGAACAAAAGAAAATATCCAAGAATAGTAGTAAATGATAAGGTCAAAGTGTTCCAAAAGAAAAGGGGCAATTACACCGACAGAAAGGAGTATAACTCTAAATGGTCTAATAAAATATTCAATATTGATAAAATTGAATATGATATTATGGGTAATAAAACTTACAAAGTAGCAGAAATAAACAAACCGCTTTTGAGACACGAAATATTGTTAGTTAATGATTAAACGTATTTCTTGGTATCTTCTTTATACTTGACTTGATAGTAATCCAGACTTGATTGTTTAGGTTCTTTTATGACTTTTTCATTCAGTTTTTTAACATAAATGTTTCGTTTATTTTTGTATTCGCTACTGTCTCTATCTACTTCTTTTGCTTGATAATTGTTATTGTTATTATATGTAGGTTTAATATTCATGCTCTTTAAGATGTTCAGAATGTTTTCATTTTGCTCCAACACTTTTTCTAATCTTGGAAACAACAACTCCAAACTACTGTCAATGTTCTCTAAATGTTCTTCCATATATATATACTATATTATAAAACTAAACTTTTAAAACTAAATGTTGCAATTATGTTAAATCTACTCTTTAAATACTAATTTTTCATCATTTCTCGTATAGTTTCCTGTGTTTCATTTTCTCCATTATCGGATGGAGTAACTCCCCTCCCAAAGCGTATAGCTATATTATGGACGTCTGTTTCTAAATTTATATCACCGTCTTTGGATTTATCAATATTCATTTTTTTATCTGATTTACTTATTTTAAAACCAACTGGTATACAACTGCATTTGCAGTTCCCTTTCTTTGATATTTCTATTTCATTCTTCATCTCTAACATCTTCTTACACATCGGACAAGCAAACTCAATAACTGCTGTTTGATTAATAACTTCTTCACTATCACCATCTGTTGAAGAAACAGTTGATTCTGTCTTATTCTTTTTGTTTTTCTTTCTTCCCATGTATATTAAGATTTACATTTTTATTTTTGATATATTGTATCACTAACTTAATTAATTCTAATGTATAATAGCATACTTTCTTACATTTACTATCAGTTATTACAACTTGTTCTACTTTCTCTACCTCTTCTATTATATCAATATAATCCGAATAACTCCTTTCCATATTAAATAATAAGATAAATTAATCAAATTAATCTTATTATGTCATGCAAGTTAGAATACTCGGAGGGCACAGCAATTGGGTTTTCTTTACAAATGCATCAAAACTAATTAGCTTCAATGCTGATTGATTGAAGTTGATGAAAAAGCCTGTTCTACTATGATAGACCCCAAATCATATCATAACAATGTTTTCATACAATAAATCATATTAAATTATTTTCTATATATGTTTAATATTATTCTATTATGTCAGAAGTTCCAATAATAAAACCAATAAACATAACTGATTATGAATTCAAACAATCTAAATATGAACATGTACCATCACTACCTTTTCGCTCAATTGTTGTTGCTTCATCAACGGGCGGTAAAACAGTTTTAATTCAAAACCTTATCCTAAATGTTTATAGGGACTGCTTCGCCCGTATATTCATTTTTAGTCCGAGCGTACATAATGACCCTACCTTCGTTGAAGTCAAGAAATATCAAGAAACTAATATGAAGGTTGATGATGAAAAAGAAAAGTTATATTATGACACCTACCAACCTGAAGAAGAAATAATTAACACACAAAGAAAGATTATTCACTACATGAAAGAGCAGAAGATGAAGAAACTACATTCAATTTTAATCATTGTTGATGATTTTGCAGACGACCCTAAATTTGTTAGATATAGTAAGTTACTTCATGGACTGGCAACGAGAGGCAGACACGACGCCATTAGTTTTTGCTTAAGTGTTCAAAAATATCGTGTCCTTGCTCCAATCATTAGGTTGAATTCTAGTTCGTTGTATATCTTCAAGTTAAAGAATGTATCAGAGTTAATGTCATTCATTGAGGAAAACTCCGCCATCGTTGATAAAGAGCAACTGTTAAATATGTATCATAAAGCGGTAGATGATAAGCCCTACTCCTTCTTTTATGTTAATATGAATTCCAAAGATGTTAATAATATGTTTTATGTTAGATTTGAAAAAGCATTTAAAATAAAATAAAGATTTAAATATATTATGATATTTTATGATTTACCATTAGATATTAAAAATATTGTATTATCTTATAATTTAGGCGATGTTAGATTATTAAAAATAAAAAATAGTAATATTATTAAAAATTATATTAATAAATTTAAACCAGTATATAAGTCTTACAAATTAAATAATATGCAATGTTTCGAAATTGATAGTATTAATATTAATAATGGTATATCATATATTTTTAATTTAAGTGAGTTAGATAAATTACATCAAAATCATAAACCATTAAAATTATCAATTGAATATGATATATTGGTTACATCTAGCTCATTTAAATGTATGGATTACGTCTGTAATCGTACTTTAATATCAAATAATTTATTTGATATTTATTATTTTCTTATTAAAGATTTTTATGAAGTTAATCGGATTTATAAAAATAATATGACTAATTTTATTTCATTACAAATAAAACAAATAACTATTAAAGTCATCAATGATGATAAATAAAGTTTTATTAATATAATTAATTTTATTAATATTTTTTAATAAAATTAATTTAAAATAATGAATAACTACACAAATTTAACGCTGGTAATTTATATATTAATTTGTCACATTTAGTTGACTCCAGTTTTTCTAATCTTTCATTCATTTGCTTAATTGCTTTCAACTGCAATTTATCAATATTACTTAAATCTAATTGTTCTACATCAATATCATTGATTTTATCAATACTTGAAGTTTCAACATTACTGTTTGAATTACCCATAATATAATACTATTTAGATTTTTCGTTTTTTTAATTTATAAACTTCATTTTCTAAAGATTCTACACGAGTGATTAGTTTAGATAGAGCATCCCAACTAATACATGCCATACGGTCGTAACACATTGTTAAATACTCGCCTGTATCATTTACAATATTGTATTTTGATTTTGTATATTGTTGAACATCTTGTGCAATCCATCCCAATTCAGTTTTTCTTGTTTTCTGATTTTTGATAAATGTTTTTACCTTTATATTTTTCACCATATCAATAGTGTCATCATCTACATCTTCTATATTATCTTTCAGTCTCCTATCACTACTCAAATTAAAACCGTTAAAAGATGTAAATTGTGTATCATCTAATTGTAAATATTTAGTACCATTAATATAACTGTCAATATTAGTTGATGCTTCAAGTTTTAATATAGCATCACTATTTAAATGTCTTAAATTAATTTTCTTTGATATTCCAAAAGTCATATCGCCGTCAATAGTCCAGTCACCTCGCAATTCGCTATTACTACCATTGTTCAAGACTACTTTATTATCAGCATAAGTACTATCTAAACCAATAACAAATCTTATAGAATTTGATGTATTTGTATTTCTTAAAATTGTATCATTAGTTTCACTATAAATTTCTGTAGCATCTAAAGATAATTTATTAGAAGCACCAATAATAATATTTTCTGTTGTTAAACTACCGCCACTAATAACAATAGGATCATAAAAATAACTGGGTTTAAATACTGATAAATTATCCCAAGACATAGTAACAACATTAATATCCGTATCTGTTCCTTCTAAACCACAATCAAAACTAATAACACCTAACGCTTTATCAGTATTTGTTATTTCCAAGTTTTTAATAACTCCTACATTTTCATAATAACTAATAATACCAGTTCCAATTTTTATTGTATTAGCAGTATTAACATTCAAATGACTATTAATATTAATATCGCTTCCGCTATATGTTTGAATATTATTAGTAGAAAATGTACTTTGACATTCTAATGCTTTATATACAAATATTTTTGTATTATTACCATCAATTAACATATATGCGTTAGCACCAACAGAAGCATCGTTACCAATATGAAATGTAATTTGATTATTATCCATTAAATATAAACTACTTGTGGCAATTAATATATGTTTTTTAATCCATGCACTACTATTAAAATTTAAATATGTATTATTAACTAAATTAACAATTTTATCAGTTCCACTAAAATTTATATCACCAGTAGCAGTTAAATTTCCATTACTCCAAATATTACCTAATACATCTATAGGTTTACTGAAAATCGTTTTATTCACTAATCCATCACACATCATATATTGGTTAGAGGCATTAGTAATATCACCAACACTAATAGCTACAAAATTATTTTGATGAATATAGAATCCTTCTGTCGCATTTGGAGTATATAATTCTAAATATGGTTCTAGTCCAGTTATCGAAGTATTGATATTATCTATTTTTGTTTTAATATCTGTTGAAAAATCATTATTCGTGTACAAAGCTCCTTTCATATAGACAGCTCCATCAAAATAAGAAGTTCCATACATCTGAGCAAAATTATATGAAGTATGGGCATTACCGTTCACCGTTACTCTCGAAGCAGTACCTGGTCGTCCCAAAATGAGGTCTCCTGTGTTCCATGCCAATAATAGTCTATATGGCGTATTACCCGCTAAACCTTGGTAGGCATCAATCTGACAACCTCTTTTAAATTCTACTCGTTGAGTACTTACAGCATCTTGTATTCTAAATATTGGATTAGTTGTATCTGTTAAACTAATAATCAATGGCGAGTTCATCGTTTGTAATGATGTATTAACTTTGTCTAGTTTTTGACTTATGGATGTATCTTGTGCATCATTTACAGTAATTATTGAATTAATTGTATTTGTATTTCCTGTTATTAATCCTGCTAAATTATCTGATTGTAAAACATAACGGGCATCGGATCCTGTAATATCTAAAATTGATGAACAAGAAAATAATCCTGATACTTGCAAATTACTTAATATTGTAGTGTTATGATTTAATAATATTTTATCACTTTGAAAATTAGCACTGTTGTTAATTTCTACATCTCCAAAGCCTCGTTGATTTAAAAACATTGTGGCTCCTAATAAATCACCATAATTATAAGTATCAAAATAATTATTATACATTTCATAAAAATTATTATAATTCCCAAAATTGGCTATTTTAAAGGTTGCTGTTGTTGTTATATTATGCACGAGTGTATTGTTTAATACTGATGTATCTAATTTATCATCTAATAAATTATCTGTTGCAGTTTTATTATAGTATAAATTACTATCAAATGAACCTGATTGTAATTGAGATATTAAATGAGTATTTGAACTTATATTATTACTGTGTGTATTTATTGAATTCGTATTGTTATTTATCAAAAATGTATTTGAACTGATATTGTTTAAATGTGTCGTTGATGTAGCATTTAGATTATTTATTAAATGAGTATTTGAACTTATATTATTACTGTTTGTATTTATTGAATTAGTATTGTTATTTATTAAACTCGTGTTTGAAGAAATACTATTAAAATGTGTTGTTGATGTTGCATTTAAATTATTTATTAAATGTGTATTTGAAGAAATATTATCAAAATTTGTATTTGTAGTTACTGCCAGATTACCTATTAAAAATGTATTTGATGAAACATTAACTAAATTACTTGCTATTGTTGCTGTATTATTCATAATAAAATAAGCATTTGAACTGATGTTATTTGATAATACATTAACTTCTGTTTTATTGTATGTTTGGGTTATGTCATAGAAATTAGCGTCAATCTGTGCTTTTGAGTATGTATCAACAATATCACTCTTAGAGTTTATTAAATCAATAATATCCGATTGGTTAGCATATATGTTTCTAATATTGGTCACCCCACTTGTAGCGTTGATTTCACTGATTGTGTGTGCTACAACATTTTCAAAATTTGTTAAATTCATTGAAGGCATTATATATTAATATTAGAAAATGATAATATTTATTTATTTTTTAATATTATCATATTTACTTATTTTTAATCCAAAATCTGTACCCCAGAATCGCGTATGGAAAGTATTTGTTCTGATACTAATGTTATATAAATTGTATCTGGCATCAAAGCAGTATCCATAGTTCCAATAGGTTTACAACGAATTAATAGTTGCTGTCCAGATTTCGTGTTAATTCCAGAATACGATGAGTCGGGCACTTTTTCCATATTCATGGCAAAGATGAACTTATCTGATTTATACTGATTAAATTCAATACTAAGATGATGTTGATGAAATAAAGGTAAATTCAATGCTTTTCGTAAATAATAGAACGCTTGTGTTAAGCTCTTACAAGGATATTCTGGGAATAGTTTTGAACCGAGCTGTAATTGAAATTCTAAATCAAGGTCAGGCTCATAAATTCCGGAGGTATTATAAGTAATACGGCTCATAGGATGATAAAATCTATTGTATTCTTTATGAACTTCAGTGCTTGCTCCCGTAAGGTCTACTTTACCGAAAGTGATAAATGCAGCAGCGAGTTTAGACACTGAACGGACAACAGTAGTGTTAATTGCAGATTGACCGACAACAGAATTTGATTGACAAATATAAGTATTATATGTTACAGGTAATTCTTTTCCATCAAGTAGGTGAGCAACATATTTATTATGTAAATCATTATCCAGACTTACTACATCACATTGAAGGAAGCAATTATTTAGTTCGAATTGACCACTCGTGCTGTTGAAAGTGTTAGTTCCATCAGTGGCAGGGAAATCACCAGCACCAGGTGTAACAATACAATCAGTAAAATTTGAAACCAGTTCAAGTTCCAAAATAAGGGGACACGCTTTTAAAGGAATATACTTAAATTGATTGAACAGACCGAGCATAGGTTTAAATCCTACAACCATTTTTGTTTGAAAGCCTGGAATAGTTCCGGGGCTATAAGAAGTTCCAATATCTCCCGTTGTAGGGCTTGCTACTCTTTGTTGTAAATCATCATCAACTCTATAACCGAAACTCTGGGCATCTTCATTATCACGAGCACCCTTAGACATTAGGCAACTCATCATTTGATGATTTCTGTTGTAGTAATCAATGTCTTCGACAAGTTGATTACCAGCAATCAGTCTTGCCCTTCTGAAAAAGGAATAAGCAGGAGACAGTGGTCGTAACCGTTTGTTGTTTGTAGTTTCAAGGTTTTCAACAGTCATATAAACCATTACTGATTGAGGGTCTAACCAACTATTATCTTCGGCATTTAATGCGATTTTCAATACACGATTGCCAGACGAAGGTTTATAAATATTTGAACCTGACGGGAAGAACGAGACTGACCGCCGGTCATTTATATAACTTGCACCTTTATTTAATTTGAATGAGAGGTTGTCAATTAGAATATCTTCAGCACTAAAAGTTTCCATTGCTATATATAACTTAATGTAGAAATAATTTAAACTAAATTAAAAAGTTTCGTATAATCCTTTTGATTAGAATTATTATTTTTAAATATTTTCATTTTCTTTTTCTTAATCTTATCTTCAACTGGATTATTCCCTTTTTCTTTCTCCATTACTAATTCTCTAATTTCTTCATATGTATTTTCTTATACTTTTTATTTTCATTCTTAATCATGTCATCCGTTGTTTCATTGTCATATTTCTTATTTTGTATCATTAATAAGAATGTGAAAATAATGATAAGTTTTTATTTTTGACTATTTCATCAATGTCTGATTGAGTGTGATTACATCTGTTGTTGTCATTTAATAACAAGAACTTATTATTTGCGATGGTTGCTTTAAACAAGATAAAATTATAACAGTTGGAATATTCAAAACCTCTAAATATATAACATCCGCATTGGCATTTTACATAAGTCTTTTTATTTTCTCTATATAAATCCATTACTCTATCTTCAAGTGTTAGAGGCTTATAATTTAATTGATTAGTCATATATATAATTATATAACTATATATTTAAGTAATTAATTAACTATAATATCTCCCTTACAGGTTCAACGCTTCTTGACACATCTTTGCCTTGGTCTTCATATAATTCATAACTATGATTAACAAAAGGGTTTAATCCACCTTTATTAACAGTTATTGCTCCTCTATCTAAAATACTAACTATATCACCAGTACTTCTGAAATTCAAATATTCTTCTGTTGTTTTAGGACTGGTTGATATAAAAGGTGCTCCATAACTTGTAAGGGTCAATTCTCTTTCAGGATAATCTTTTGTTATTTGTGCCCCTACACTTGAACCGAGACTGTGTGTTATAAGATGTTTAACTTCATTGTTTTCATCCAGTGCTTTTGATGTGTCTTTATACCGTTGTGAATATTTTGTCATCTTAAATGGCAATCCTACATCTGCCAGAATGTCATTAACTGCTCCACCTACCGTTCCTTTTCCAAATGTTCCTGCTACATACATTTTATCACCATCAATATAAAAACCTTTACCATTACCATATGCTCTACTTAATCCTTGTGCATCAGTTAAATTAGAATTAGGATAATAACTATTTAATATTTTGTCAGTTTGTTTCATAACATCAGTTATTTTTATTGATTTCTTGTAAGGTTGATAATGTTTAATTTTCCCATGCTTCATTTCATAAATTAACTTTTTATTATTAATCATATAATTAAAGTTATAAATTAATTTTCTATTCTACAATATATTATGCTGACTTACAGCTTTGCTCTAAGCAACAGAATAATTTTTAATTAGAAAATTTATTTTCTAATTAAAAATATATTATGTTGACTTACAAGAAGGTTTATATTGACAGTGCTCATAGAATTAGTGGTTCATCATCAAATTTTAGAGTTGAATTACCGGAAACATTACAAGCAGATAATGGCGTTCATTGCTACATCCACGAAGTAACGTTTCCTAACTCGTGGTATTCAATACAGTCAGGATTAAATAATATACTATACTTTTATTCTTCTCCGATAGTTCCAGATGAGGATAATACAAATGTCCATTGGATTGCTGTTGCACTGGCAGAAGGAGTTTATACTGGCACAGAACTGGCAACAGAATTAAAATCAAAAATTAACGGTATTGTTGATAATGTCAATTTCTCAAATACTTATGAAGTTACTTACAGTGTAAAGACTAATAAAATAACGATTTCTTCAAACTATGCCGATAGACAGTTTGCTGTATTAACTGATGAACAGATTAAAATAATATATGAAAGTTATGTTTGGGTTGGAAGTTTTGATGTTAATGATTTAAAGTCTGTTAATGAAGTTTTAGGAAATTATCAGATGAATGTTTATCAATATGGTAATGCTTATGTTTCTGGTTACGTTAATCTTCAACCTATTAGAAATATTTATATTCATTCTTCTCAATTGTCTAATTATAATCAAGTAAATTTGAGAACGGGTGATAGTACAATTGTTAAGAAAATACCAGTTACAGCACCACACGCAGGGATTGTCTTTGATAATGAAATGAACCCTCTCGATTACTTGGATGTATCAAATAGAACCTTTAAACAGTTAGACTTCTGGTTGTCTAATTCATTAGGTAATGAAATTAATTTAAACGGTGTAAATGTTAGTCTGTCATTATTATTCGTGAAGAGTGATATTATTTGATAATGACAATTTGAAATTAAAATATATATAGATTTTCCATATAGAAAATCTATATATATATTATATGACAAGTATTGAGGTAGTAGATGTTAATAATGAAACTAAAACAGACGAAGCACCTATTAATAATGAGGTTGTTGAACAAAATGAAACAGTTAATGAAGAACCATCGCCAGAAGAAGTTAAACCAGAAGAAGTCATTCCTGAACCAAAAGCGAAAGCAAAAGCATTACCAAGAACTAAAAAAGAAGTTGAATTAGTTGAATGTGAACAATGCTCTAAAAAGATGACATTGAAAAGTTTGAGACACTCACATCCCAAAAATTGTAAAGGGGCAAGAACCGAGATGCTCCCAGTTAATCCACAAAAGAATATTAGAAAGATACAACCTGAAGTAAAAGAAGAAATTAAGAATGAGATTAAACAAGAAGTGATTAAAGAAACCATTAAGAAACCCACAGCAACAGAATTATTAAATCAACATTATGAAGAACTGAAAATAAAGAAACAACAAGATAAACAAGAAAAAATAAACAAATTATCTTCATCAATGTTTTAAATAATAATCTAATTATAATATTTATTATTCATGCTTACGAGAAGTCATAGAAATGTAGAATTTAAAAGGGCGCCACAAGTAGAACGTCATTATAATGTTTCTGATCTATGGGGAGTTGCTTCAAGAATGAATTACTTTAAACAGTTGAAGGACACACTGGAAGCGAGACAATCACAGGGAGCATTAATAAAGTATAGAAATGATTTAGCTGAAAGTAACAGAACCGAGAGTTACAGAAAGGAACTAGACAGAATAAGAAAAATATTAGACAACACACGAACACCAGACGGAATACAAACGAAGGAACAACTAACAGTAAGAAAGAAGCATTTAGAAGAAATGATTAAGAATATCTCTGATTAATTTATTTTTCTAAATAATTAATATACTATGATTAAATCAATTAATAAATTGAATACAGTAGGACCGGTAAAAGTAGGGTCATTGAAATCACAATTACATTTGAGACCTTCTTATGATGAATTATTAAAAGAAACGTTAGTAGGAGATGAGAACCGCCCATCGATTGAAAATGTAATAGACAGAAAAGCAACCAGATACAGATTAAATCAATACGGTAGTCAGTTTGATAATAAGGACGCCTTAGACATTCAAAAGAAACAAGAACTAGACCGGAGAGGTGAAGTAATGAAAGGAGCAATGTCGGACGCAGGCAGTGTAAGAGCTAAACTTGATGATGAACTGAAACTTGCTGACACACTGAAACAACACCAGTCTTTCATTCAAGAAGGACTAACGGAAGCACAGAAACAGAAAGAAGAACTTGCAGAACGAATGAGACTTTGGAAAGCACAACAAGAAGAAATGGCAAGCGCTGTTTCAAAGAGTTCATATCCTGTCGGTGTAGAAGTTCATTCAATGGTGTCCGCTGATGAAATGCCAGAATTAGAACCATTAGAGGAAGGCGAAGAAGAAGATGAACGAGAAGACGACCCTGTAGTTGAAGTAGAATCAAAAGCAGAAGACGCTTATGGTTACAACGAGTTTAAGAAAAGAGCGTCTGAACTAACACCCGCTTATCTTGCAAGCAGACCAGAAGTGATGAAAGAAGTCATGGACAAACTGAAAGGATTTAGAAAGATTAAAGACAGTGTTTATAAAGAATTCACTGAGTTATATAATGCTTTAATTAATAGCGATGGTGAATTTATAAAGAAGGAACACAGACTGAAATTAGTAAGGTTTTACAATGACAAAGTTTATTACTTAGTTTTCAACCCAAGATCTAAGGAAAAAGAAGGTAGTCCTACCGTGATGGATGGTTCATTTGTAATACCAAAAGAAGTACCAGAAGGAGCATAAAAATAATCTATAATATTTCATATGACTGATAAATATTATGGATTACGTCGACGTCCTACTTTTGATGAAATGCTGAAAGAAGCGATGACACACAGATTAAAAATTGAAATGATCCCCGAAAGACAGACATTTGACACATCAATTAACAATATAGACTTTGATGATTTTGACCTTTCAAAATATGATAGAAGACTATGGCCTAATGCTAGGGTTCAAACTGACAAGCAAGTTCTTCAACATGAATTGTTCCCTGATATGTTTGATGAAGTAGAACCGACATCACAGTTGTATGAAAACAATGAGGCAGACGCACAAACAACAAGATATGTAGTAAAGGAGTTAGATAATGAAAATTTCAGTGATGTAATTTCAGACAAGACTGAGGAAAAGAAAAAGTCAGATGAACCAAAAGATGTAAAAGATAATGATTTAAAACAGTCTGATGAAAAGCAGGAAGATTTAAAAAGTCTTCATTTAACATCATCATCGTCAGCATCAACCGTGAAAGAGGAAGAGAAGAAAGAGGAAAGCCGAGAAATAAAGTCGTTAAGAAACATATTTTTAGGAGGAGAAGACAAGAGCGTATTTGAACTATTCAAACGAGAAAAGAAGACATCCACACCATCAGAACAATCAAGAGAACAGGAAGAAGAACAACCGAGGGAATCATTCTGGTCAAGACGACAGGTAGAAGCAAGAAGCAGAAGCCACTCACCAGAAGAAAGACGAGGTAATCAAATGAGCAGAAGACAATTAGAAACAAGAAGCAGGAGCAACTCACCCCAAGAAATAGCAAGAGGTAGTGAATGGACGAGGGAACAAATGGAAACAAGAAGCAGGAGTAGAAGCCCAGAAAGCACAAATACAAAAAGTAGCCGAGGCAAGAAGAAAAAATAAAACTACTTAAAGACAAAACGCCCTAATATAGTAAAATGTCAGGAATTTTCATTAACGGTAATAGTAAACAGAGAATAACGAATGACGAATTTGATATGATGGTTGAGCTGATGAAAGCAGAAAACGACTTAGTCTTACAGATGATAAGCGAACAGAGTCAGACTTCGAGCGATGAGAGCGAGCAACCCGTGAGGTGGAGGGACGACCATAAGAACTACCATCAGAATTACTACAACAAACACCTAAAACAGTCTTACACTTGTGCGGACTGTGGAAGGACGATATCAAGCAAATCAAATTTATCTAAACACAAGAAATCTAAAATTTGTTCGCAAGCTTCGCGACAATGCACATTATGAAAAAATAATAATCATTCATCTTATTAAAAACACTTAATGAGATTAATGCGTTAAGTTGTGTTCTCGTCATTGTTTAAATGAAATCTAGATTGTTTATGAATGGGTAAATAATGTTTAAACACTTGAGCTTTACAAACTGAACATTCCACTTTCTCCTGTCGTTTTTCTAGTATCTCGTCTCTGTTGTTGTAATAGCGTTGTAGCGATGCCTGTCTGGAACTCTCTGTTGTCTTTTCTGGGTTATCCTTCCTCCATTCTTTCTTAGTTCTTCCTGGTATAGTCCTATTTACACAAACTGTGTTTCTAATGTTTTCTCCTTCTTTTTTCATTAGTTCCTCTCTACTATTACAAGGGTAGTTCTCCAGAAGTTCAATCTTGCAGTTTTCAACACCGTATTTGTCAAATATTTGGAAAACGGTAATATTTCTTCGCTTCCCTTCAAGAAATCTATTATATTCTTGTCTATGACGTGCCATTCTTTGACTTAGGTTTTCACACGTGCTCCCGATATAACATTCATTGTAAGACAAATCAACGACTTTGTAAATCTTACCATTCTCATATCTATTCATATCCTAATGTATCATAAGATAAGATGTCTAGTCTTTAAGCGTTCTTATGTAAATAAAACAACTACATTGACACGTTGAAATTTGACCAGAAAACACAGATACTGAACACTGACCCCCTGCCCGAAAAAACTACTTAAAGAGAAAATACCTTATATTATATAGAGTATAGTATTATGGTTACCATGACAGAAGGAAAAATTATAGATTTCATTTTAAACAGCCAACAAGGCGAACTAATACAAAAAGAAGGGAGGCAAACACAAAAACTCAAAATAGGCGATAAGACCTACAGATATGATAAGAACAAGCCAGTTTCAAACGTATTGAACACGAAACTTAAGGAAGTGGCGAGGAGTGACGGATATAGAAAGCATGGCCTTTTAATGAAAGGTGCTAATTATCTAAAACTAACGAGAGGCAGACCCTTACAGGATTATGTCAAGCGTTTCAAGTCCAAAATCACAGACGAGCAACAAGCGTTCAAGGGATACGCCAACACCTACTCGGTAAGTGATATAAGATTGAAGGGGATGAAAGGTTTATCCTACTTAAATTACCAGAAGCAACGACTGGCCGAATTCCTGAACAGAAACCCGAACATGAAAATAATCGTGGAAACCGATTTATCATTCAAAAATCCCGACAACGAACTTATTCAAAGGAGGTTAAGAAGCAGAAGATACAATATTCATAATCCCGATGAGTTGAACAATGTCTTAAACAACATTGGTCATGACATTGAGACACAAATTGAAGTAGTCGAAGACGTTCAGTCGAGTTTGGTTCTTGTCCAAGTTGAAAAGTTAGTCATCAGTTATGATAGGTACAATCCTACCCGTGGTTCATCCTTTATTCCATTGCCCGACTGGGTGGCAAACAAAAAGGCTTGTATTAATATTAAAAATGAGGACGACTTATGTTTTAAATATTCCGTTCAATGTGGATTTTATGAGTTATACAAAAAAGACCATCCCTGCGACATGTATCATTATAAGAAATATGTAGATGACAAATTTATCAAATGGGACGGAATAGACTTTCCAGTAGGTAATGATGAGATTGAACTATTTGAAGAACAGAACAAACACATATCGGTCAATGTTTATTACATAAACCCCGATACGAATAGTAAAACGGTTTTATTATACAAAAGAAGCAACAACCCACAAGCACAGCATAAAATAGATTTGATTAAATTAGATGAAGGTAATAAATCACATTATGTTTTCATCAAAAATTACGACAAACTGATGAGAACACAAACCAACAAGAAACACATAACGAAGAAACACTGTAGGTTCTGCTCTCACGGTTTTCAATCAGAAGAACTTTTAAAGAAACACGAAGAACAGGGATGTCTAGCAGTTGAGGGTCAAAAAATAGAAATGCCAAAAGAAGGTGAAACAATAGCATTCAAAAACCATTTCAAGAAACTTAAAGCTCCATTCGTAATCTATGCCGACTTTGAATGTTTAACTGTGCCAATTGATGTTAAAAGCAAATCGGCAAAAGCTAAAACTACATCATATCAAAATCATCGACCGTGTGGTTTTATGATTAATGTAGTCAATGCTATAACCGGAAGTAGTGAGCCTTACTTATACAGAGGTGAAGATTGTATGGATAAATTTGTTGAGAAAATCAATAAAGTCAGAGAGGAAGTTTTGGAGAAAATGAAGGAGGACAAAGACCGTATTGAAACCGAGAAGGACTGGGAGGACTTCAATACTGCCACCAACTGCTTCATTTGCGGAAACAAGTTTGAGGAAGGTGAAAAGAAGTGTTGGGACCATTGCCACTTTACGGGGCAGTATAGAGGTTGCGTCCACGAGGACTGCAATCTTCGATTTAGTATGAGATATTATAAAATCCCCGTGTTTCTTCATAACCTTAAAAACTACGATGCTCACTTAATCATCAACAAGGCTCACGAACTGAACAAGAATTCTAAAATAGAATGTATCGCTCAGAACAGCGAAAAGTTTATAACCTTTGGTTTTAAAAATCTTTGTTTCAAGGACAGTTTCAGTTTCTTATCGTCTTCGTTGGATAAGTTGGTGAAGTTGAGTAAATATGAGGATGATAAAAAGCGTGAGAATTGGAAGAACAATTTCAGATACAGCGTTAGAAACCCGTATGTTAAAACCGATGAAGATTTGGATTTATTAACTGATAAGGGTATTTATCCTTATGACTACTTTGATGACTTTGACAGATTTAGGGAAAGGGCTTTACCACCGAAAGAAGCGTTTTACAGTAAATTGAGTGAAGAACATGTAAGCGATAAAGATTATGAAAGGGCATTGAAAGTATGGAAGCACTTTGGGATTAGAACACTCGGGCAGTATCACGACCTGTATTTAAGAACTGATGTTTTACTACTGACCGATGTTTTTGAAAACTTTAGAGACTTGTGTATGGAATACTACGGTTTGGATCCTGCTCATTATTACACGCTTCCTAATTTCGCTTGGGACGCGATGCTTCTAAAAACTGGTGTTGAAATAGAACAATTGCATGACCAAGAAATGTTTGAGATGGTTGAAAAGGGAATGAGAGGTGGTATGTGTCAGGTTAGTCATAAATTAGCAGTGGCAAATAATAAGTATATGGGGGAAGCATATGATGAGAACAAGCCATCAAATTATATTAGTTACTTGGATGCTAACAATCTGTATGGTTTGGCAATGTCCCAGAAGTTACCGCTAAAAAATATCAAGTGGGCAAAGAAAACTCCCATTGTTGAAAAATGGAATGAAAACGATGAGTTCGGTTATATTATGGAAGTTGATTTGGAATATCCCGAAACATTGCACGACTTCCACTCTGACTATCCACTAGCGCCTGAAATAATGAATGTAAATGTGAATATGCTTTCCGATTATCAAAAGCAAGTCTTCAAAATATATTATGATGGTAAAAGTCCCAAGGACGAGAAAACAAGTAAGTTAATATTAAATCTAAAGGATAAAGAAAAATATGTGGTTCATATCAAGACTTTACAGTATTATTTGAAAATGGGAATGAAAATGACCAAAGTCCATAGGATAATAAAATTTCAACAGAGGGCATGGTTGAAACCGTGGATTGATTTCAACACTGGTAAAAGGAAAGAAGCCAAAAGCGATTTTGAGAAAGATTTATTCAAATTAATGAATAACGCGGTGTACGGAAAAACCATGGAAGACAAACGAAATCATATGGACTTTGAATTAGTTGATAATGAGGTAAGATATGAAAAATGCGTTAATAATCCAACTTTCAAAAACAGATTTATTATAAATGAAAATCTGGTAGGAGTTGAAAAAACTAAAGCGAAACTGAAACTGGATAAACCCATTTTCTTAGGAATGAGCATTTTAGATTTAAGCAAACTACATATGTATAAGTTTTACTATGATGTATTGAAAAAGAAGTATAATGAAAACATCAAATTGATATATACTGATACTGACAGTTATGTAATTCAAACAATGACTGATGATGTTTATAAGGATTTCAATGAGATAAAGCAACACATGGATTTTAGCGACTATCCTGTTGAGCATCCATGCTTTGACAAAACTAATAAGAAGGTCTTAGGAATGTTTAAGGACGAAGTGAATGGAAAAATCATTACTAAATTCATTGGATTAAAACCTAAATCATATGCCTTCACAATTCACGGTGAGGATGATGAACATAAAAAGTTAAAAGGTGTAGTAAAACACAAGGTGAAAAAAGAACTGTCATATCAGAACTACCACGAAGCATTATTTCAAAACAAAAAGCATGAAATCACATATAACTTTATTCGAAGTCGCAACCATCAATTATTTTCAATGTCTCAAGTCAAGCAATCTCTCAATAATTATGAAAATAAAAGACATTACTTAGATGCCTTTACTTCGTTGCCGTATGGACATTACAGGATTAAAGAGTATTAAAGGTTAAACTTCATTAGTTGTATATATGGAGGAAAACCGACCATTAAATAAATACAAAGATGGCAAAGTTTATGCTGTGAGAAATACTGTTGATGATACAATCTATGTAGGAAGCACAATTCAACCATTACACAAACGGTTTTTTGAACATAAATGTCGTGTCAATAAAGGTCGTGAAAGGACAAACGCATTGTATTTAAAAATGAATGATTTAGGTGTAGATAAGTTTTACATAGAACTCATTGAACATGTCCCATGTTGTTCGCGTGAAGAACTTAATAGAAGGGAAGGTGAAATCATTAGAGAAAACACGGTTTGTAATTCAAATATAGCAGGTAGAACAAAAGCGGAATATAGACACGAAACAAAAGAAAAGAAGAAGGACGCCGACAACAAATATTACATTTCACATAGGCAAGAGTTAAAGCAGAAATTCAAGGAATACTACAAAGCCCATAAAGAAGATATTAAACATAGAAGCAAAGAATACGCTTTCAACAATAAGGAACATCGGGAAGAATACATCAAAGAATATTTCAACAAAAACAAAGATAAGATAGAGGAAAGACAAAATCAAAGGATTGTTTGCTCCTGTGGGTTAGGCATAAGACGAGCAGATAAAGCACAACATTTGAAAACAGAGAGACATCAACGATTGATGGATAAACTGATGCCATCGGATGAAAATATTAATATCTAAATATATCTAATAAGAAAATGAACTTATTAGAGATGTTTAGTGGGACAGGGTTATTAGGAATGACTGGATGAAGAGACATCAAGCATCAATCAAATGTCAATCAAACAAAACAAAATACAATGAACATAATGAAAACATTAATATCTAAATAGTTCTAATAATACATGCACTTATTAGAACTATTTAGTGGTACAGGAGTAAAACAAAGGGGTCTGTTTCAGGGTGCTTTTTCGGAGGTTTCTTTGTGTGGAAACAATCGTAAAAAAAGTCCCTGTTTCAACCCTCTGTTTTGACCTATTGTTTCAGTTCAGGTTTTCAGCAAACAGACCCCCCTGTTTCAAACACTGTCTGACCCACATTTTCCCTTTAAATTAAAAGGGAACAAGCGAAACACAGGGTGTTGTCCCTTTCCATTGTTTCGGGTGGTTGTCCCTCCCCATTGTCCCAGGGTTGCCCCAGGGTGTTTGAAATATGGTGGTTGTCCCAGGGTGGTTGTCCCAGGGTGGTTGTCCCAGGGTGGTTGCCCGCACTTGTCGTTTTAGAAACAAAGAGTTTAAGGTAAAGCAAATCATAGAAAGATTGTTAAGTGAATACACTAAAGAATTAATCAAAGAATACAAATAATACTGTGATGAAGACGGAATGAGAGAACATATAACAAGAGTAATAAATCTTTAGTTTATTCATAGTATTTAATTATGACATGATTAAACAGTATAAACTTTTATAACCTTTCATTATACTGTAATTTTAACCTATAACAAAATTTCATTAACAAAACATATATCAAAACAAATACACCACCAACACCCCAGAACTTGATAACTACTAAAAGGGCTACCTCTTTCAAATGAAAAAAATGTTTGCCCCTAGCCCAACAATGAACAAGGGGGGCAATTACCCAAATGATTACCTTAACGAAAACGATAAATAAGCTCCCCAAAACACCCCTTTTCAAAACGAATAAGGGGGAACACAGATTTGAGATGAACATAAAAACCATAACAGGCAACCATCAACAGGCCACCCCCTGGCTAGCCCCTTTTCTCCATTTTTTGGGGGAGGGGGAAGGGGAAGGGGGGGGGGGGCATTTGTTCCTGTTTGCTTTGCAACTTGGTCTCATAGCAATCATGTAACATACATGTTGTATTGGCTCAAGGCCCATTTGTCACCTCATGTGTACATAGCATTGCATCTTCCGATTGCATTGCAGTACGAGTACAAAAGGGAGCTTGCAGCATCCGCTTATTGGGACATTGAACTAGTACAAACCACCAGGACTTATCCAGATAACTCCAGGGGCATTTGTCAGGATCCATTCGTGTGTGGAATAGATCCGGGGACCTACAAGTATTCCATTACAGCAAGGGGACCTTTGGCCCCCTGGCGTTGGAGCTACAAAGTGGTAGCGGAGCAGGTTTTCCTGCACCGATCCAGACAAAATGTCATCCGATGGAGAAGGTTTCATGGAGGCTTTTGCAAGTGTTGGCCGATCATCCGGCTACACTGAAGAGACTCTAAATTTATCGATGACCGCCAAGCAGCCGCCATCGTTCGACGGAAAAGTCAGCTGGTTCCGATTTGAAGAACTCGTGGACGATTGGGTGACATTCACTACAGTCGATCCAGACAAGAGAGGACCGTTACTGAAGAGCAGACTCACAGGAGACGCACAGATGTATCGATCCATCCTCCAGAATGAACTATTGCAAGATCCGGTAGAAGGAGTCAACTATTTCAAGAACACGTTGAAGAAGTTCTTCCTCAAGGGCACGACCAACGTGTACTTATACCGACTTCTCGGTTTCTTCAATCACAGGAGGCAGAACACCGAGTTCCTCATTTTTACATCAAAATTTGAAATCCTCTTGATGAGACTGAAGGCAGCCTGGATGGACTTCTTACCCATCCACACGGCACAGTCACCAGAGTTTTTAGCATCCGTTCAAGATGCCAACAATAGAAGATTGGCCCAGCATCAGCAAGCAGCCGGTGCGGGGGCCCCGCCTCCAGATCTCCTGCTAGCCGACAATCCAGAAGTGTACAGGCAATACATTAACAGCAGGCAGACAAGACACATGGAAACATTTCCCCTCAACGACAACCTCATTGCACAGTTTTTCATTATCCAGAGTGAGTTATCCGATCAGCAGCGAGAGAGACTGATCAGCGCAATGTCATTGAGGAACATCACGCTCGAGAACTACACCTACGAGATGATGAAGACACAGTACCACGACCTCTTCATTACAACAAGAACTTCGATCCAAGATCCATCCATCCGACCTCAAGGAGGACGAGGAAGCAACACCTTCTACATCCTGGAACAAGGAGAATACGAAGGCGAAGAAGGCTTCTGGGTGGAAGATGAAGAAGGATACGAAGGATTCATGTCGAACAACGATGAGGAGACATTCTGGGTACTCGAGGAGAACGATGCTTTCATTGCGAGAAGAGTGTCTGGGCGGAATTTCAAATTCAAGAAAAGAAAAGGAAAAGGAAAATCATCCAGCAAAAAGGGCAATCACCGACGAGGTGGTTTCAGACCTTTCAAGAAAAGCGGTTCTGGCGGGAAGGCCAATATGGCCGATGAATATTCGGATCCCTACGACCAGGCATATTGGGGAAAAGGCAAAGGAAAGAAAGGAAAGAAAGGAAAATCAAAATTCCAATATCCTTTCGATGGAACAATGGAAACAAGGGTTATCCATTCAGCGATCATGGCAAGGGAAAAGGCGGACAGGATAAAGGAAAATCCAAAACGTTCGCGGCCATCGCAGAGAAGCAGGAGGAGCAGCCCGCCATCCAGCAGACTGCACCATCCATAGAGCCTTCATATGCCGGTTGGACAGACCAAGATTGGGATTCATCCTGGAATTGGAGTGAACATGGCTGGTACTCATCTCACGAGACATCCAGCACCGGACAAGCGATGATGGCATTCCATGACGCCTTTGAGCAGATTGAGAAAGACGCCATCCAGAAGAAGCTGATCCAAGATGATACAGTTTCAGAACAGTCGTTGACAGCGACAGCACGACAAAGCCTTTTGGCAACAAAGCTGATGGCGCCTGTCATCAACCCTCAGCACAATCCGACCTATGCGATCCTGGACAATGGATGTACCAGATCCATGGGCAGCTGGCATGCAATCCAGCGTTTTACTCAGGCCATCGAATCCATGAAAGACCTCATCTCCTATCAGTACATCCCGGCCGAGACCAAGTTCACTTTTGCAAATGGAGAGACAGCCAAGGTAAATTGGACCTTGCATCTTCGATATCACACAACACCTCCATGCAGTACCAACATCGACATCCTTGAACAAGGAACTGTACCGATCCTTTTGAGCATTGGTCAGATGCGGAACCTGTACATGACCATCGAGCATACACCTCAGTGTGACAAGATCACCTGTAAGGCTTTTGGTATGAATCGTCAAGCAGTTCCAGTATCCGGTACAGGACATGCACTCGTCGATCTTGCTGGAGTTGCAAGAGTGAAATCCCATGGAGAAATTGCTAGGAAAGGCCTCATCAACTATGTCTACGATGATGACGATAGCATCAAGTTTCAATCCGAGGAAAATCTAAAGAGTGAAACAGTGTGTGCATCCAAATCATCCGAGACAAAAGAGGAAGCAGCAACTCCAAGGATTATTGGTACCACAAAGCAGGACCACTGGATACACGACGAGAAGAACAAGAAGCTCATCCGTGTGCACATCACACCTCGCAAGGCTTTGTTCACGCCGATTGGAGCAAAAGGATGTCCAGTGAATCCTGATAACATCAGCCGAGAACGTACCACGGAAATAATTGATGCAACCAAAGGTGGAGACCCAGAAATCCTTGAAGACAATTGGAGACTTACCTCCCAGGCGAACAAACCGTTAATCAACCTGTGGAAAGGTAAGACCATTTTCACTCTCCAAGACAATCCGCAAGAGTCAGGTTCAGGAACAACCGCAGATAGGATCATCGACAAGATGGGCCAGTCGACTATTGAGCCAGATCCTATCATGCCATCCGCAGAAGAACCCACTTCTTTGCCAACAGCCTTAGGCAGAATCCACAAGCGATTGTCAAATCCGGAAGAGTTGAAGAAGCTCCACCTTCAGCATCATCATATGAACACAGAACAATTTCGATTCAGAACCCGTGCGCTCCACCTGCCAAAATCAATCTACGACCAATATGATAAAATCCGAAGTGAATGCGAAGTTTGTCAGGCAGCAAAACAAGGACCATCACGAAGCAAGACTAGTGGACTCCGAGCAGATACCTTCGGAGACATGACATTCATTGATCACTGTCAAGTTCCATTGGGAACTGGAGAACATATCACTGTGTTTGTCATCCTGGATGGAGCAACAACGTTGCTCACTGCTGAGGTAGTAAACACTACCCAAGAATCCGAGAACATCACTGTCCTCAGGAACTACTTCGACCAGTACCACTTGCAGCCAAAATCCGTTGTCGGTGATCAAGCCTTCATGTCAGAGACATGGGAACATTTCTATCAATCCCTCGACATTACACCAATCTCGTTGGGACCGAACACACCATGGCCAAATCGAGCTGAATCAGCAGTTCGACTTTTGAAGGCTCAGACTAAGATCATGCTTCATTCAATCAAATCCGGCACTGCGCCTGCCACATTGAAGAAGATCACGTACCGACAACTCGTGAAGGCCGCAGCAACTGTCAGGAACCAAACGGTAACCTACGGGGGTGTAACACCCCTGGAACTTGCATTCGGACGAAGACCTGCAGATCTCATCCAACTTGATGTCGCAACACCAACTCAGTTGACGATCGATCGGAATGAAGAAGAGCTCACAGCAATCCAAATCAAGCAGCTGTCGAAGCAGGCATTCCAAGAAGCTCGTCAATCCGAGGACATCCGAAGAGACCTTGCACAGAATCTCCGAATGAGTGCCAAACCTCTGCAAGTAAAGGACAAGGTATTCTACTGGCAGGAAGACAAATCCAAGATTCGTTCCGACGGTAGTAAAGGAGGAATCTGGATCAAAGGAAAAGTCATTTCCTTGGAAGGAGCAATGGTTGGACTTGATCTTGGAACAAGACTCATCAAGGTCAATCTGACTAAGGTCAGAAAGGATGAAACGATCCCTCCAGGAAAGCCTGGAATTGATTTCTTGTTACCCGATGAACAAGAATCCTTACAGAAGGATCAAGAAGGAACATCATCCGATTCCAAGAAGAATCAGCCATCCATTCCAACTCCTAAGCCAGCATCCTCACGACCATTACGCATTGCTGGAAAGTCAAAGATGCAACCAGTGGCACCAAAGCCATCTGAGACCCCTGCATCCGCAAGACCTATGAACGTGGAGGATGTCACTGAAGACAGAACATCCATACCAGAACAAGCACATTGGAACTGTGTGAAAAAGGGAAAGATCCACGTCCTAGAGATTTTTGCGGGAAGTGCCAGATTCAGTCAATGCTGTGCACTTACAGGTCTCAAGGTTGGGACACCAGTCGACATCCGGAACGGATTTGACGTAATGACATCCAAGGGACGACACATGGTCATGGAGATCATTCGAGAACAAGCACCTGATCTCATTCTTATGGCACCTGTCTGTGGACCTTGGTCGAATATGCAGAACATCCAACAAGATCAACAGAGAGTCTGGGAGAAGCGACAGCGCTATATCCCGATGGTCGAGTTCGTGGCATCTATTGCGCGATATCAGCTCAAGCACAAGAGATATTTCATCATTGAAAATCCTCAGACATCCAGGATCTGGTATTTGAATTGCATGCAGCAACTTTTTTCAGATCCATCCGTCACCTGGGGAGACTTTCATTTTTGTGCATATGGACTGAGAGATCCTGAATCCGGACTCAGATGTCTCAAGCCTACCAGCTTGATGCATTGCTTGCCGCCAGAGGTAATGAGACCGATCTTCAGAAGGTGCACGAACTTCACCAGCTCGGTGAAACATGAACATCAGCACCTCGAAGGAAATGCCGGCACTTTCGGAAGCAGAACGAAACTGGCACAGGTATACCCTTACCGGTTCTGTCAGGATCTCGCGCACATCATCCTGCGACATCTCAAGGTGAAGCCGCTTGACAACGAGGTATATCTCTTGGAGGACATCTTCGAGCCGTTCACCAACAAGGAGATCAACATTCTTCGCAAGGAGATGGACGCCATCGACCAGGAGTTCAACATGACCAGCAGCAGCACTGCAGTCAACATCCAAGACCTTCCGTTCAACAAGAACGTTCCTCCGTTGATCATCCAAGATTCACTAGTAAATAAGTTTCAGAAGACACTCAAACAGTATCCTCCAGGAACTGAAATCGATGTCTTCAAACAAAATCCGAATGACTGGCGATGTCAGAACATGTGGAATGGATGTAAGAAGCTCAGACAGCTATGCATTTCATCCACACAATACGATGCATGCGCAGCATACGTCCACACGATTGGCATCAACATGCCTATCAATTCACCACCGGACGATGCATGTATCGCCTTCTGGCAGCCTGATCAGCTGAGTAGGATTTGGGTCTTGCCAGCATCCAAGTGCAACTGGGAAAATTTCAATCCGAAGACGTGGCATGCAGTGATGTATTCATCCGTGCATCAGGCATTTTCGGACGCACCGAGTTTCAAGCCGATGCCGATCGAGGTTGATCCCATGGATCCTTTGAACTCACCTCGACAGCCAGATACACAGCAGCCACCTGATCAACCGGACCATCCCATGCCTGATCCAAGACCGCCTACACCACCAGATCAAGACATGACGGACCCTCCTCCGAGTCCGCCACAGCAGCCTAATCAGCCTGATCAACCAGATCATCCTATGCCGCCAGCACCACCAGGTGCGAGTGTGTCACCAGACAGTCCAGTGGATCCACCACTGCCGCCGCACGACCGACCGGACCAAGTCAATCCTGCCGGGGTCAAACGGCAAAAGCAGTCCATTTCATCCTCAAGTGGACTCAATCGACTGGGGGGTGATGTTACTTTGCCGTCTCAGTCAGGACCATCTCAACCGGTCCATCCAACTGTCGTGGTGCCATCACCACCTGCCATATTAACAAATCCCGAAACAGAAAACGATGATGAAGAGCTTGAACTGCCTAACCTTGAGCAAGAAGAGACAACTCATCCGTTACAGAGCAGTCCACCGAAGAAGCAGAAGGCAGGGAAGAAGAATAAGACGACAGGCGATGATGAAGAAAAGCCTGTAACATCTCCTGGAGATGTACCTGCAGCTTCATCCAACTTTGATCCGATGAAGCAAAAGACAGGAAAGAAGAAGAAGAAGAAAGACGATGATGAAGATACACCTGTCTCCTCTCCTAGAGATGAACCTGCCGCTTCATCTAACTTTAATCCGAACAACCCGATCAATTTGCCGATGCAAGATGAGAGTGAAGAAGAACTTATTCCTCACGTTCCAACTTCATCCGGCACTGGCAGTTCACAAAGAACTGACCAGCACACCGAACAAGAAGGCAGTGAATCCGAAGACTCACAGAGGACAGTTCCATACGACGATCAGGAAGCAGATCTTGTTCTTGATGAGAAACATTGGTCACTCATGACAGCCGAGCAGAAGATATGCTCTAACACTGGATCCTTCACAGTTCCGAGAGATATCGAAGGAAACCCTGTTTTTCTTGGACGAGTAAAAGGGACCTTCAAACCATCCCATGAATGTGGTTTCTCTCATCAACAGTATAAGGATAAGAATCATGTTGACCAGTTGTGCAAGAACATGACGGACGATGACCGAGCACTCTTAGTCTTATACTCATCCAGGCAAGAATCCTTGAAGGCTTCATCCACATCCGCACTCATTGGTAAGAAGCGGAAGGAAGCAACAGCCACTGAGATAAAGGCTTATCAAAAGCAGTTTCTTGAAGCCAAGAATCTTGAGTGCAAATCCTGGCTCGACAACGAAGTGTTCGATTTAGTTGATACACGGAAGTTACATGTCAGGAATTGGGTCACCGGACGATGGGTCCTTACTCTGAAAAGAGATAAGGACGGAAACTTCTTGAAGACTAAGGCTCGTTGGGTCCTCCGTGGTTTTCAAGACAAGCAGAAGAATGATCAGCAGACAGACAGTCCTGCTGCATCCAGGAGTGGTTTCCGCCTTGCGATCCAGGCAGCCGCAAACAAGGGCTGGAACATTTTTCATATGGATTTGAAGACAGCATTTCTCCAAGGCGAGGCATACGATCAGAATCGAGACATCATTTGTCAGATCCCTCCTGAAATGGGATATCCACCACACATTGGAGCACGCATGAAGAAGCCTGCTTATGGCCTGAATGATGCACCACGAAGATGGTGGAACATCCTCGATTCGGCACTTAGATCATACGGTCTAGTGCCCACCAGGGCAGACAGATGTACATATGTTTACTACGGTAAGCAGCTTCCAAAATCCGCACCGATCAGTGAAAAGAAATCATCCAACACATTCGATTTAGAAGGTGCTGTTGACTATCTCATGGACCCAGTTTCTGGAAACAATGCCAAGAATCGACAAGTTCATGGAGCACTTTCTCTTCATGTTGATGATCTTCTTATGACCGGTGATGATGTGTTTGAGAAGGAAATCATGGGTCGACTTCGTAGAGATTTCCAAGTCGGTTCAGAAGACAAGAATGATTGCCTTTTCGTAGGACAACGCATCCAATGGAAGCAAGATGACAAATACGGTTGGTACATCAACGTACATCAGAATGTCGCCATTGATGAACTTCAGGAGATCACATTTGACAAGTACCTAAAGGACGACGTACCACTCACTCCTCAAATGCACACTGCTTACAGAAGTGTCTTAGGTCAGATCAATTGGTTACAATCGCGAACGCAATTCCACATTGGTTATCAATTCTCCAGGTGCGCATCCAAGGCATCCTCACCGACCATTGGAGATGTTCGTGCGATCAATAAGACCGTCAGAACCATCAAAAGCATCCCGCTAAGCATGAGATTCTGGCCCCTCCGGGGAAAGACACGTATAGTTGGGTATCCCGATGCATCCTACCGAAACAATGAAGATAAGTCATCCCAACGCGCGCATGTTATCTTTCTTGCTCAACAAAGAGATCTTCGCCAAGGAACACCGAACTCGAGAGGTTCATTAGTTGACTACGAGACGCATAAGATCACCGCTACAACAATGTCCACAACTGTTGCAGAACTACATGGACTCATGCGTTGTTACGGTTCAGCATTATTTCTTCGCGGACTCTGGTCAGACCTAACAGGCGAAATCGCAGATGTTCACATCCGGACCGATGCTAATAATCTTGTTACGACAGCATCCACAACTCATCAACCGGAACAGAAGGAAACAATGCACTTAATCCAGATGCTTCGAAAGGAAAGCAACAGTGGACAGATGCACGATTTAGCACATGTACGAAGCGAAGACTGTTTAGCAGACTCACTTACAAAGCACTCTGCTAAGGCCGATGAACTCATCAAAGCAGTATTGACAGGTAACCTCCTGAGAGTTGACGCTCATCCGCCCTTCCGTACTATGTTGCAGAACAAGGCATTTTTGGTTGAATGGTTGGCACACAACACAAAACATGGACCAGACATAGTCGCATTCTTTGGTATCGGCATAGCCGAATCCATGCTCACATACTGGGGAACTTGGGCATGAGTGACATGTCCGCCATTTTCAATTGCATGAATTTTCTTTTACATTATCAATCCTCAGTGCTGTGACGATTGTATTGCATGTGACCATTCTTGAATCTCAAGAAATATGTGTCTGCATCCGCAGCCAGTTTGGTTCACAACCATTTTCGAATCTTTGCACCAGTATATGCAATTTCCAGACGACATGCCGTTGCTCACCAATGTTTTCTCCCTGTTGGAAGAACAGAAGTCATCCGGGAAGAATCCATCCGGAAAGAGCCGTGCATCACCACTTAAGGACTCGCCACCTCGAGAAGAAGAAGATGAAATCAGTCCAGACAGCAACATCGGAAGTTTTTCATCCGACGAATCCATGGAGGACATCGGCGGCGATCAGGGCAAAAGATCCAATCCGCAAGATGTGGACATCCCCATGGACCAAGTCGATTACGATCCAGACTCCTCATCCAACTTGGAAAGCGAGACCGATGGTGCACCCTCCGAGGGACAGCCAAAGAGCAAGGCGATGCCCAAGAAGCCACCGCTCGCGCCATTGAGACTAACACCGAAGTCAAAGGCTCAGCCATCCGCATCCTTGGACGATGAGACGGAGTCAGATCAACAGGTACACCTTCGGCCAGCAAATGCAGATCGTTCTCCACTTCCGAGACGTAAGGAGAAGCTGACCGTGAAGGCACCTCCACCATCCATCAACTTCAAGCTACACCAAGAAGCGTGGAAGAGCCAGCCCAGTAATCCAGCAGCCAGCAGGTCCGAGGGAACTGGAAGTGAAGATCCATTCTCCAACATCAGGTATTGCAAGGAGACTGCGAATCCGTATCCATTTTGGAATCAGGAATTCGTCAAATTCGTGGAGCAGTATTACCATGAATGTGCGAACTTGCACCACTTTCACAGGGACTTCCACTTCATCCCCGAGCACGACAGACCAGCTGACAAGCCAAAGCCAGCATGGCTTCAGGCACGATTCGATGACTACTGGCAGTCCACCATCCGTGGCAAGGACAAGGACGGCGTTGCGGACTACATGGAATTCATCCAGAGGATCTACAAGTTCTGCTGTTACATCCAGGATGATCCGAAGAACTTCACCACAGAAGTCATTCCGACAGTCAATCACAATGGACAGATTGACATGACAAGGACATCCAAGAATGTTGCATCTCTATGCCAGGCTTTCAACAAGAAGATCGATCCATCCCATGCTGAGCACATCGTTGGTCTCATCCTATGGAGAGTGGAAAGATTGAGCCGACTATTTTCCGAGAACCTCAGGCACAACGCATGGCGTGGAAGAGAATGCAGAGAACCGATCCACGTCAACCTTGATGGATCCGCAGAATTTTGGGAAGTACTCATGCAGATTGTCCACGCAAAGAATTTCCTTGGAGTAAGACCAGGAATTTTTCTGATGACAGTATTCCCAACATTCGGAAAGAGCCGCTTCGAAATAGCATTTGTCTATCCGAAGTTCGATGGAACATACGAAGAAAGAGAAGCGAATAATGAGATTGTTCCGAAGCACCGTTGGATCAGCAACCCAGCGGACAAAGCAGCAGGATCCGCTCTCAGGCCCGATGGAAAGGAATACTACCACGACAAGGACATGGAAATGTATATCCGCAGCATCGCAGGTCATTCCAGACACGTGGAAATTGAATCCATCGGCAAGCCGCTCTGGCAAGGCCACAGGAAGGAACAGCATTGGCCAGAACCAGACCATGGACTCCCGCGATCCTATGAGAATGTCGATGCCGACGAGGACGATGAGCAGGATCAGCACCGGAGAAGACAATCCGGAAAATCATCCCATGAGAAGCGAACAGCATCTCCGAAGAAGATTGTTCCATTTGAGGAACATCCGCTCATGTTTGCATTCCATGTGACATACGCTGACCAGCTCGAGAAGATCCAGCAGTACGGTCTGATGCCAGGCAAGGAATCCAGACCAGGAGGAAGACAACATGTTCATCTCGCATGCATCGATGACGTCCTTTACGATGACGCACCCAGGGAGCCGATGTGGAAGTATGCACCAAAGGGACGAGATGCCCTCCTGATCCTTGCATTCGATCAGAACAACAACTACAACCTCCACTCGTCTGGAGAGCGCATCATTCTGACCGACAAGACCATTCATACCAACAACATTGTTGCCATGTTCGATGGTGATGGAGAGATGATTATGCAGAACAACATGATCCTGAAGACATGGTTGAGTAGAGACGACAAGGAGACTGTGGATATCACAATCCCGGAATTCGCAACTCAGTTCTTCCAATGGATCAGCACCACGAAAGATGAAACAGGTCATGACGGCAGAGAACAATCCGAGAAGAAGAAGAGAAGGCATTCGAGTGGACACGCAGATGAGGACATGCAGTCTACAGACGATCGATCCGTAAAGCCAAAGGTTTCGATCCTTGACTTCCTCATCCAAGACGATGTCGAAAGTTTTCACGACGACTTCAACAAGGAAGATTTCACTCGCAGCACAACCAAATCCGAAGCACCGGAAGAATTCCTGAAGGTCAGATCCCAGTTTCAGAATCTCATGACTTCATTCAAGAAGAATCCAGACTCTCTGAAGGAGAAGCTGAGCGAAGGCGAAATGAGATCGCTGAGACATGTGGACCCCAAGGCCAACTTTCCTGAGTCGGAGTTCTATTACGAATCCTCAGATACACATCCAACACTCGAGGAATTTCGTGCAGCTCAAAGCAAATCCGGGTATCCGATTATGCTTCCGTTGGGAATCAAGAAATTGCGGTATGACACTCCGGACAAGGTCATCAAGAAGTACACCGACATTCTGGGATCCATATTCACAAGAACCGATGGACCAGAGATCGACTACTTGAAGCCGAGAGAATTCTCATCCGGAACCCATCTCAACGTACTGACGGTGAATCACGGCAACTTGTCAAGGAACCCGAGGATTGATGGAAAAGAACTCAAGGACTGGCCGGTCCATCACCGACCGATCCTCATGCAGTTGATCCAGAACAGCTCGAACATCCTCTGCATCAACGAGGCAGATCTATTTACCGAACCCTATGCTGAGGAGAACAAGCAAATCATCCGATTGTTCCTTCGAGCAGGTTACAAGGGAATTGTGCTAAAGCAATGGTCATCCAGAACCATCGCATGCTTCGTCAGAGGAGGAGAACATGCGCGAGTGGAACTACTGGCAAGATACATCTCCACCAAGGCCAAATTCTGGAGCACCACATTCGGAATGTTCAGATGCTATTTTGGACTTGAACCTGATTGCGTCGATCCGTCCTATGACATTCCAACATCCGACTGTTTGGCAACAACCGGACTGACAATGAAGGACGATTCTCACAGGTTCATTGGAGATCGTTTGCCACCTCGCACAGCCATCCAGAAGCTCGGGAGACACGGAGAGATCATCGTCGTTCAGATCCGCGAACAAGATGAGATGATGGGAGAAACTCCAAGATCCGTTAGGGACCCGAAAATGGAATTTGATAATCGCCATGTGACACGAGCAGATCTCCCCTTCGCGACAGTCGGAGTTTTTCATATTCATCCGAACGTTACCCACGGCGGTGCCATGAAGGACATGAAGGAAGGAATCCTGCCACATGTGACCGAGTATCAATGCGATATTCTGACTGGCGATGCGAACAAATCCGCGAACACATTCAGCAGGTATCAAGAGGTATATGATCCTGAATCCGGACTCATGAATTACCTCATGAAGAATTACCAGAGAATGTGGAACGAGGCAGCACAGAAATCCGAGTACCGTGTCGACATCACTATGACTACGACAACCACGATTAAGTCGCTGGTACGCCATCACATCCATACAACCACTGGATCAGGGTATGACAGAACATTTCCAGATTGTATGATGACATTTGTGTTTGGCTGGGGAAAGACCGATATCCAAAATGCTCACCGCAAGGAAGAAGAAAAAGGTATGACCAAGAGTCATTACGCGGCGATGCTCAACGATCCGGAGGCAGCAGTATCCGACTATCTCGTGACATCCGCCGAACGTTTCAAGCACATAAGCAACCTGATGTTTATGATCGGTTCCCAGGACTCGGAATCTCACGTGCCACTATTCGTCTACATCCGGAGCTGTGCAGAAAATAAGAAGAGAAACCATCAGCGATTCCAAGAACTCGTTCAACGGAAGAAGAAGGAAGAGAAGAACGAAAGGGGAACGTCATCGCAGAGTTGGTCTCAATCCAAGCAGCAAGGATGGAAGGATTACAGCTATTCGAACTGGAAGGAATATGACTGGGCGAGCCAATCCGACAGCAGCAACCGTTGGAACCAAGGGAAATGGTGAATTATTTCCACCATCCGGATGGCAATGCCCAGAACGAAGCAGAGAATCCTCATACGACAACGTCACCACGAACATCCGATGAAATTGGTCCTCATCCACTTCAAGACTATCTCGATGAGTGATCAATAGTTTCACACCTCCGACACGTGTATAGTGTCTCGAAACGTTTTCCCATTTGATACAATTAGGTATCTCGCATTCACAGTACAGTCAAGCATCCAACAGAAAAAGGATGAATCAAATCTCAACATTTGGCTACGAGAGTTTTATTTGAAACAACAAGGCTACGGCTGAAGGCCAAGAAGCCAACCATACATTGTATTCAGATGCTAGAGACCAAAAGAAATTTGTGTCTGTTTTTGTTCCTGTTTGCTTTGCAACTTGGTCTCATAGCAATCATGTAACATACATGTTGTATTGGCTCAAGGCCCATTTGTCACCTCATGTGTACATAGCATTGCATCTTCCGATTGCATTGCAGTACGAGTACAAAAGGGAGCTTGCAGCATCCGCTTATTGGGACATTGAACTAGTACAAACCACCAGGACTTATCCAGATAACTCCAGGGGCATTTGTCAGGATCCATTCGTGTGTGGAATAGATCCGGGGACCTACAAGTATTCCATTACAGCAAGGGGACCTTTGGCCCCCTGGCGTTGGAGCTACAGGGGGCAGGAGGGGAGTGGAGGGGGGGAGGGGAGGGGATGGGAGGGGAGGAGAGGACTGAGGGCAGCAGGGTGGCTGTGCCAAATTGAGGCTTTAGGTGGAAAATGTGGTCCAAAGTGGTCCTGAAGCGCCCTTTTCGCAGTTCAAATGGCCCCGATTTCCTTTATCTTCCTTTATCTTCCTTTATCTTTCTTTATCTTCCTTTATCTTCCTTTATCTTCCCTTACCTTCTTTTACCTTCCTTTATGCTTACTCACCGGTATGTACCTGCAATTGACTTCTTTGAGCCTTCTTGCTTGGCATCGGCTTAACCCAATGCGCTGCAGTAATGGTACCTGCCCCCTTGCTTAGCGACTCTATGACTTTTGCGGCATGGGCCCGGGGCTAACCCTTGGATCCCTTGGCTGTGTATTGTGTATGCATGCATGTATGCGCGCATGCATGCATGTGTGTGTATGTGTGTGTGTCTGCCTGCTTGTCTGTACATGTATGTATGGATGAATGGATGTATGGATGTATGTGCATGTCTGTCTGTCTGTCTGCCTGCCTGCATGCATGCATGCATGCATGCATGTATGTACGGTAGGTAGGCAGGTAGCTAGCTAGCTAGGTAGGTAGGCAGGGACGGAAGGATGGATATATGCGTGCGTAGTTGTGACTGAAACATCAAGGTTCAAAGCCGCTGAAACTACTCATCGTTATGGCAGGCCAAACGCATGCTTGAGGATACTACTCGTTTGCCCTACAGTAGATATCCTGGAAGCTGGGTGTTTTTCTTTGCTGTTAATGTTGTGTCTCTTTGCTGGTAATTATGTGCTGCTGCTGCTGCTGCTGCTGCTGCTGCTGCTGCTGCTTCTTGTTGTTGTTCTTGCTGTTGTTGCTGCTGTTTAGCCGTGTGAAAAAACACGCTTCTGGATTGGCTTGCTGCCACTTGGGCCACACACGGTTGGACAGCTTTGCACCAAAAAACCACCAACATCTATAGGCTTATAATTCTGAAAATTCCACCAACCGGCTTCGCCGGCTCTACTGGTAGCAGTTGGTGCCCTCCGTAGCTCTCCGATCCTTTGCTCGACAATTGCTCAAACAATTTGCCCTTCTACTGGCCACCATTGCAACGCAAATCCTGCTTTGTCCACTATGGTCCCGAAAAACTCCCAACCCGAAAAAAGACGCTCACCATGAGCCATGGGCCCAAGAATCTGAAACTTCTCACACCTTGTCCAAGACTGAACAAGACACCACGCGTACAACTACCAAACACCAGTCGGGAACAGGTAATTACATGGGACCTGTGTCTCAAAATGGTGGCTCAAAATGGTGGCACCTCCTTTTGGTTTCCCTTTAAGACCACACAAACAAGGGCTCCCCATTTTGAGACAGGCCCAGTGGTTCTGTCTCAAAAATGGGGGACGTCTTGTGGGGCAGAAGCCAGTACAGTACAGTACAGTACATTGCATTGCATTGCATTACATTACATTGCATTCCACTACATCACACAAAACCATTAAATTACAATACAACATAGCACATTTAGCAGGCTGACGCCTGATGCCGCCGACCCCCAATGGATTGCTATGGTAATCGTAGCATCCCTTGCGATGATGAAGCGTTCATCAGCATCATCATCATCGTCATCATCATCATGCATCATCCATCATCATCATCAGCATCATCATCATCATCATCATCATCATCGGCGTCATCAGCATCATCGTCCAGCATCACATCATCATCATCATTATTATTATTATCAGCATCATCATCATCATCATAATAATCATCATCAGCATCATCATCCTCATCATCCATCATCATCACCATCGCACCATCATCATCATCATCGTCACCATCATCATCATCATCATCATCATCATCATCATCCATCATCATCATCATCATCATCATCATCAGCGTCATCATCATCATCATCATCATCATCCATCACCATCATCATCATCATCATCATCGTCACCATCTTCAGCAGCATCAGCATCATCAGCATCAGCAGCATCATCATCATCATCATCAACATCGTCATCATCACCATCATCATCATCATCATTATCGTGCATCATCATCATCATCGTCATCAGCATCATCCTCAGCATCATCCTCATCCTCATCATCCATCATCATCAGCATCGACATCAGTATCATCATCATCGTCATCATCATCATCATCATCATCATCATCCATCCTCATCATCCATCAGCATCATCATCATCATTAATATTATCAGCATCATCATCATCATCAGCATCATAATCATCATCATTCATCATCATCATCCTCATCATCCACCATCATCACCATCGCACCATCATCATCATCATCGTCACCATAGTCATCATCACCATCATCATCATCATCATCATCGGCTTCATCATCATCATCATCATCATGATCATCATCATCCATCATCATCATTATCATCATCATCAACATCGGCATCATCCTCATAATCATAATCATCATCATGATCAGCATCATCATCATCATCATCAGCATCATCTATCACCATCATCATCATCATCATCATCATCGTCCTCATCATTCATCACCAACATCATCATCATCATCATCATTATCATTATCATCATCATCATAATCATAATCCTCATCACCATTAATCATCATCATCATCATCATCGTCATCATCATCATCATAAGCACCATCGTCATCATCATCATCATCATCATCATAAGCACCACCGTCGTCACCAGGTTAGGGTTAGAGGTTGGGGTTAGAGGTTAGGGTTAGACGTTAGGGGTTAGGGTCATCTTCCTGTAGTCTTCCGTCATCTTCCCGTCATCTTCCCGTAGTCTTCCGTCATCTTCCCGTAGTCTTCCGTCATGTTCCCGTAGTCTTCGGGCAGCTTCCCGTAGTCTTCCGTCAGCTTCCCGTAGTCTTCCGTCATCTTCCCGTAGTCTTCCGTCATGTTCCCGTAGTCTTCCGTCATCTTCCCGTAGTCTTCCGTCATCTTCCCGTAGTCTTCCGTCATCTTCCCGTAGTCTTCCGTCATCTTCCCGTAGTCTTCCGTCATCTTCCCATAGTCTTCCGTCATCTTCCCGTAGTCTTCCGTCATTTTCCCGTAGTCTTCCGTCATGTTCCCGTAGTCTTCCGTCATCTTCCCATAGTCTTCTGTCATCTTCCCGTAGTCTTCCGTCATCTTCCCGTAGTCTTCCGTCATCTTCCCGTAGTCTTCCGTCATCTTCCCGTAGTCTTCCGTCATCTTCCCGTAGCCTTCCGTCCTCTTCCCGCAGTCTTGCGTCATCTTCCCGTCAGCTTCCTGTAGTCTTCCGTCATCTTCCCGTAGTCTTCCGTCAGCTTCCCGTAGTCTTCCGTCATCTTCCCGTAGTCTTCCGTTCGTGACAGTCGGTTTGCCCTATGGGGTTGAAGCCAGTGTCTTTCAGGACTCGGGCCCGTCGAAACCCTTTCAATTGTATCGAGGGCATAAATTCTTCCGAAACGGCGCTGAGGAGGCCAAATCCTGTTTGGAAACCCAGGCGCGTCCAATCTATCGGTGCCTTGAAATGGCACCACCGTGGGGCACTCATATCGGTTGAACATTTTGCATTTTGGAATTTGCTGTTTTTCATATGGGGCGTAAGATCGATTGTTTTTTTGGGGGCGCATTTTGGCCTGCATTTTTTTCACGCGGGACAAACGTTTTTTTTGGATAGACATTTTTGGAATTTGCTATTTTTCACATGGGGCACACGATGGCTTTTTGGGGGTGCATTTTGGCCTGCAATGTTTGTCACGCGGGACAAACGTTGTTTTTTGGGCAGAATTTTTTGGAATATGCTGCTTTTCATATGGGGCGTAAGATTGCTTTGTTGGGCGCATTTTGGCCTGCAATGTTTGTCACGCGGGACAATCGTTTTTTGGGTAGACATTTTTGGAACTTGCTGTTTTTCATATGGGGCGTAAGATTGCTTTGTTGGGTGCATTTTGGCCAGCAATGTTTTTCACGCGGGACAAACGTTGTTTTTTGGGTAGACATTTTTGGAATTTGCAGTTTTTCATATGGGGCACGCGATGGCTTTTTGGGGGTGCATTTTGGCCTGCAATGTTTGTCACGCAGGACAAACGTTGTTTTTGGGGCAGACATTTTTGGAACTTGCTGTTTTTCATATGGGGCGTAAGATTGCTTTGTTGGGTGCATTTTGGCCAGCAATGTTTTTCACGCGGGACAAACGTTGTTTTTTGGGTAGACATTTTTGGAATTTGCAGTTTTTCATATGGGGCGTAAGATTGTTTTTTGGGGCGCATTTTGGCCTGCATTTTTTTCACGCGGGACAAACGTTGTTTTTTGGGTAGACATTTTTGGAATTTGCTGTTTTTCATATGGGGCGTAAGATTGTTTTTTTGGGGTGCATTTTGGCCTGCTTTTTTTTCACGCGGGACAAACGTTGTTTTTTGGGTAGACATTTTTGGAATTTGCTATTTTTCATATGGGGCACGCGATGGCTTTTTGGGGGTGCATTTTGGCCTGCAATGTTTGTCACGCAGGACAAACGTTGTTTTTGGGGCAGACATTTTTGGAACTTGCTGTTTTTCATATGGGGCGTAAGATTGCTTTGTTGGGTGCATTTTGGCCAGCAATGTTTTTCACGCGGGACAAACGTTGTTTTTTGGGTAGACATTTTTGGAATTTGCAGTTTTTCATATGGGGCGTAAGATTGTTTTTTGGGGCGCATTTTGGCCTGCATTTTTTTTCACGCGGGACAAACGTTGTTTTTTGGATATACATTTTTGGAATTTGCTATTTTTCATATGGGGCACACGATGGCTTTTTGGGGGTGCATTTTGGCCTGCAATGTTTGTCACGCGGGACAAACGTTGTTTTTTGGGCAGACATTTTTGGAGTTTGCCGTTTTTCATATGGGGCGTAAGATATCTTTTTTTTGGGTGCATTTCGGCCTGCAATTTTTTCACGCGGGACACACGTTGTTTTTTGGATAGACATTTTTGGAATTTGCTATTTTTCATATGGATATGGGGCGTAAGATTGCTTTGTTGGGTGCATTTTGGCCTGCAATGTTTGTCACGTGGGACAAACGTCGTTTTTTTTGGGCAGACACACATTTTTGGAATTTGCTGTTTTTCATATAGGGCATAAGATGGCTTTTTGGGGGTGCATGTTGGCCTGCAATGTTTGTCACGTGGGACAAACGTTGTTTTTTGGGCGGACATGTTTGAAATTTGCTGTTTTTCGTATGGGGCATAAGTGGGCGGACATGTTGACCTGCAATAATGTTTGTGACAAGTGGCTTTGTTTTGTTATGTTGGCCTGCGTGCAATGTTTGTCAAATGGGACATAGTATTTGTTTAGTTTTGGGACACGTTGGCCTGCAATGTTCGTCGCATTGGGCGCGCCATTTGTTCGTTTTTCCAAGCCTTTTCGGCTTGGAGGTCGCCCGCATTGGAGTTAACCTTGTTTTATTCTAGATATTCTAGCGCATTTTGAGCTTCAATGTTTGTTGCGTTGGACGCAACACCTCTTTTCTACATGGCATTTTGGGCCGTAATGTTTGTTGTGTTGGCAAGATGGTGTTTTTCCCGGGGAAACATGTTGGATTTTGGTGCTAGTTATTTTAGAATCAATGACTTTGTTTGGGGGGACCACTATTGTTTTTCGGGGGGGTCATCGTGGCTCTGACGTCTGTCGCGTTGGACATGTGTGTCGCATTGGATATGTCTTTTGTTGGTTTATTCCTTGCTTGTTGCGCTCTAATGTTGGCGGCGTTGGGCTCTTGTGGCGTTTTTCGACTTTGATGTTTGTTCACATTGCGCATGAATTTGTGTGTTGTATCGAAGTCCAAGCTGCCAAAATCAAGATGTTCATGTGTCACACGCACACGCACCGGATGGCGCATTGGATAAACTACGTTGATGGCACGTTTGATTTTGCTGTTTGGCGCACAGGTATTATAACATGCATGTTTCAACACGTCGGGCTTCAGGCTTCGTTTTTTTTGCCAAGGTGTTGGGGCACACAGGGTGTGACCATCCTTTCCTTGCATTTTGGATGTTGGTGTTTTTCAAAATACCCGCCAGAAACCATGGGATATTAATTGGACGTGCTACCGAAACACATCACTGACACACACACAGACGTAGTTTAATTGTTCTGAGGCATTGAGGCAGCCACTTTATCTTACGGATTTCAGTCCTGACTTTGATGTGTGCGTTACTTGTTTTGCATTGTTTTCGCATTTATAATTATGTGTGATTTGCCATGTGTTGTTTATGTCAACTGGAGTCTCGCGGTAGCGATGAGCCAGTCAGTTCCATCAAGCACTCGTCATATCGACTGGTGTTTGGCTCAAGTATCACGAGTTCCGTCACGCCTCGGATGGGCGTCGCCGAACTCCTGCGTCGACCGACGTTGTCTCGGGGGAGAAAGAGACCTCGGGCCGCCGTCTGGTTGGTAGGACTCACTCGTGCGGCCTGTCGTCGATCAAGGTTGTGGGTAACTCTTTTCTGTGTGTCTTTTGGTTTACTTGTGGTTGTTCGGTTACTTGTACGTTGGAACCCCTGATCTTTGGGACTAGGGATTGGTTATTGTTTGGGACCTTTCTTTGTGGCTTGTTTTCCCAACCTAACCCTTTGCCTGGGCACAGGCTCGTGCCCGAATCACAGGTTATCAGCCGTAGGACTCTCCTACGTGCTCGTAGCCTTCGACTACAAGCTCAATGACGTCGACCCCGCGATCGCATCGTAGCGTCGTGGATGAGGAGGCCATCCTAGGTGACCTCCGATCAGGTGAGGAGCAGCCGGACATCAACTATGAACACTTCTTCAGTTCGGCTGGGCTTGGTTTTTCAAGTGATGCTCCCGGTAGGGAGGATGACAGTCAGGACCAGGCAGGAACTACGGATGATGGTGATGACCGCATTTTCCGTCGGGGTACCGACATGGCGGAAACGCGGAGGACGAGTCCCGGTAGGGACGATCCATCGAGAGGTACGCGGACTCAGGAATGGCTTCAACATCCTGACAGGTCACCGCGGGCTTTCTCGCCAGGCGAGTTCCAGGAACCACCAACGAGTAGGGGCGTTAGCCGTGCCGAGGGTTCCCGAGGGGTTTTGAATAGGGTTGCGGGCGGTAGCCCAAGGCTAAATCAAACCCGGGAAGTTCAGAACCCCGGCCAACTTGATGGCATCGAGTTTCAAACTAGGTCTGATGAAGAAGTTGTCGGTGCGGACCTTGCTTCCATCTTTTCTTCGACTGTAGGCTGGGGAGAGACTATTCGACCCGAACAGGATGACGTTAGGCATCAGCTGGAGGTTGAGGACAGGTGGGACCGCGGTTTTGCTGAGGAAGAGTTTGATGAGGACCGCGAGGCAGCTCGTGCAGATGCCGTCGATGAGGAGGAGAGTAGGGCCATTGCCAGGGGAAGCGCTAGCCACGCCGGTAGGCGTGCACGCAACATCGGCGGGTTGGAGGAATATCGAATGGTGCTGGACGGCTCTGATGGAGGAAATGAGCCGGCCTACGTCGATGTTCGTACAGCCTACGTTCCTATGAACCCTACTCCTTCTCGAGATGGACAAAGGGACCTCGACGAGGACAGCGACAGGCGACCTCTGTGGATCAGATCGGAGGAAAGTGAGCCGATCCTGCAAGGCATCGATGATGTTATGCGGAATCCTGGCCGTACGCTGGGTACGCGTCCATCCGAGGCACTCCCGAGGCTCTACGACATCCCTAACATCCCTCCCTTTCCCAACATCACGTTTGACAGGAATCGGGGTAGGACAGATGTTCAGGGAGGCCCAGCTGGTGATCCCGAGGTAGTCCTGAGAGCGAGGAACTTGTTGGCTTCTGACCGACTCGCTGAGGTGCTACCCATGAGCATGGCCGGTCTTCTTGACAGCCCGTTAGGGCAAGAGGCCCAAGATGCCGAACCGCTCAGGTCTAGCAATGAGTTCACTCCTCAATGGGGGGAATCCAGTCGGGAGAGGAGCGCATCAGCCAAGCGTCCTTCGCCGGTAGGCGAGGCAGAGGAGAGGTCTAAGGCTAGGAGAGCCAGTCCGAGGCCGCCCGGAGATGCTGACATGCCTGATGCTGCTGACATCCACATTCAATCAACTCCTGAATCCCGCAGGTCCGAAGGTGCCTCTCATTCCGGCGTTAGCCGAAGGAGAGGAGATAGCCCTGCCAGGTACTCGAGGACATCGAACCTATCGAACCTATCACCACTCCGTATCTCCCCTCACCGCGGTAGCGGAAGGGAAATTCCTGACAGAGTCGAGATATCGACGCCTCCTGCAGTTAGGTCCAGGTCATCCAGGGAATCCGAACCAGGACGAGATGAGCACAACGTGGACCTTCAGCTGTTGGTAGAGAGGGGCGAGGCGTCAGGACCGGTTGTTGCCACGCTGATTGCATTTGCTGACCAAATCCGTTCCTTGGAGAGACAGATGGGTTCAATGCATGAGTCGTGGTGTGAGGAGCATAAGCAGATCAGGAACCGTATCGAGCGTCTTGCTAGTGACGTTGGTTCACAGACTGACGTAGGTGGAATGCGGACGGTAGTCCAGCGGTTTGCTAGTGAGATGATTCCTGACACGAGGTTGATCGTCAGGGCAGCAATTGACGAGCAGAGTGTCATCATTGACGAGAGGATCAACTCCCTCGCCACGGGAATGCAGAACTCCATTGAGAGACTGGAGAACAACACTCGCACCACTCATGAGCTGATCCGTGATAACCACATGATCAACCACCGCAGCCAGGCTGCTTTTGAGGACAAGACCCGAACTGAGATCGGGGAGGTTGAGCGCCGTATTGCTTCGTTAGAAGCGAGTTCATCCGCAGGTATTGCCGCAGTGTCAACTTTCGTCAGGGCATCCGATGATGGTGCCGAGGCTGCCATTGCGAATGTTTCTGAGAGGCTCGATAGAGTCGCCCATGAGGGGGATAACTTTGGGGAGTGGGCCACTAATAAGATCAAGGAGCTCGAAGACGAGGTTAGGAGCCTCTCGTCCCAAGTTAGTGGCGAGACACAGAGCAGAGGATTCCTCACGAGTGAAGTGCGATTCCTCCGGTCGGAGATAGCATCGCTTGGCATTGGCCCGATCGATCAGGCTGCTCCCACTACGCAGGCTGCTATCGCGCCGAGGAACTGGCAGGAACTGTTCAATACCCTTCACCGCAAAGTTGAGGAGTTCGCCAACAAGGTCAGAGCCGAGGCTCGCAGGAGCGCTCAGAATCAAGAGCATCAAGCGACGATGGATTCTCGGTTGAATGCTTTGACTGCGAGCTCCGAAGGAATTGGGAACGGGCTTAGAGCACTGAGAACTCAGGTCAGGAATGCCGTAGCAAATGGAGCCACTGGTGCCAGTCCGGATCAGATTCAGGCCGTCGTTAGACGAGAGATGATCTACTATCGGGATCAGGTGGACATATGTACCCAAAGACTCGGTGCAGTGAGGCAGAGCATTCGGGTGCTGACCGACGTTAGCAACACCACGCAGGAGAGGCTTGCTGGGGTTGAAACCGCTCTTGAGCAGGCAGTTCTTGATACCGTCGCTCGTGGGGAAAGGGAGACGGCCCCGGCATCAGGGTTTGTTGCATTTGTCGGCCAACCACACAGGGTGAGATCTCCAACTCCTAATCCTAGTGATCGGGGAGGTTCGCGAGGCAACGCTGCTGGTGGTCGATCTGGGGGCGTTAGCCCAATCAGCAATCGCTCTCGGGGAACGGCTACTCCGAGTATGTCGGCAGGGATCCGAGAAGATAGCAGGCCAGGCAGACGTCCTGTATCTCCCGTTAGGGATGATTCCATACACAGAGGATATGGCCGTGGCCGGGAAGATGAGAGGACACGTGATCGATCCTTTTCCCCTAGGCCCACCGAGACGCATGTCGAAAGCCGAAGGGCGAGAGAAACCCCCGGTAGGGGAGCTGGACGTGACCCTCAGGCCAACACCGACTCTCGAGCCCGCGATAATGAGGCTAGGTCTCCAGAGCCCAGTCAAACCGTTTTTCGTCGAGCATATAGGGAGACCCGGGCCGGTAGGAACCGTGGTTCTGCTTCACATGATCGCGAGGACACAGGTGAGCGAGGGGCTGCTGAGGGACATGGCAGGACTGCTGATCCTGCACCTGCAGCCGCAGCTGGACCTGGGAGAGGACCTGGAGAGATGTGCGTGAAAGATGACCCAGCTGATCGGCGGCACCCTGAGTGTCGTCTGTGAGCGCAGGTTCTGCCAACCATGTATGGGCGATGATGGTCGCTGCATGGATTGCCATCTCTTGATGTTGAGGTGCTGCACATGCCGGAAGAGTGCGCAGGAGGTGAGCATGTATTTCTGCGTGAACTGTGAAAGGAGCATTTGTGAAACGCACACCTTCGTCGGGTACGACAACTGGGATCGTTGCTCTAGGTGCCACAACATGCATGAGCGTGAAAGCGGAAAAGGGGCACCCCCTCCTCCTCCAGGTGATGGTAAAGGAGGCGATGGGTGGCCTCCCGGAGCTGGCGGAAAAGGTTCGCGCAGGCCTCCTGATGATCATGGACCATACAGTGGAGGAAAGGGACAACCCGGACCTTCAGGTGGCGGCGGCGGTGGAGCTGGTGGCGCATCAAGCGGGGGGTACCCCGGAGGAGGATCGCCTGGATTCGCTGGGACCGCAGTTGACGCCCACGGTAGTGGCGCTCCCCAGGATGCTGCCAGTTTCTATGGACCTGTTTATGGGGGAGGAGTGAATTCTAGGGGTGTCGGAACTGGCGGTAGCCATGTCGGAGGCACTACTGGATATCCTTCTAGCGTCGGAGGGGGGAGTAACCCTGGGTCGTACCCCCATTTCTCAGGTGATGGTAGACAGGGTGAAGGTGGTCTGCTTCCCGACTCCGTTAGGGGCGACGACGGGAGGAATAGGTGCACGAAATGCAGTCGGTTGGCCTTGCCTGGTCACCCGCTTACTCCATGCCTTGGCTGTAGTATGTTGGCGTGTGATGCATGTTGCCCTCTCCCGAATCGGCTGTGTGAGCAGTGCAGGTCAGTTACCAGCACCCCGTTAGGGGCAATGCTGTCTAAAGTTGCTAGTGGTCAGCAGCCTCATGACAAGTGCCCTTCAGCTATGACTCGAACTACGCGTTAGCGTGGATCTCTGAGACCGAACGCCTCAACTATGAGCAGCTTGGTGGACAATGCAGGTATCCAGTGCTGGACGCCAGGTTCACTACCGCCATCAGGGATTGCATCAAGACGAAAGCCGTTAGGGATAAGATGCACCGGTTAACCGAGGCTGCCCAGAATATGAACCCGCCACGCGGTATCAGTGGGCGGCAGATCTTGAGGTTGCTGTTTGATCACCTGCAGACAGGAGTTGAGGACGATCAGACGTTCAAGATCGCCGAGCTCACCGGCCTCAAGTGTAGGCAGACTGGTCATTCTGATGATGAGGCCCGGCTCCGGAGTTATCTGAGTAGCTGGGACAACCTCATCTTTGGCATCAAGAAGAAGCTTGATGATGTGGTCTTGCTCGCGGTGTTCATTGAGAACGTCCGGCGCCTGAGATGCATGCGGCCTGACATGGAGCGGTGGGATCGCGACGAGTCCGTTAGGACATTTCCATGGATCTACAAGGCTTGCTACGACTGCGTCGAGAGGTGGCAGAAGAGGCAGAACGCTCTGCAGACATACCGGACCTTCCACGAGCAGCAAAGCCGATCGAATTCCCATTCGAGGGAGCGAGATCGAAACCCGGGAGCGCCAGGTGTTGTGCGCAGGTACCGATCACTTGAGCGGAAGGACCCCAGCCCTGCCAGGTCAGCGAGATCCAGCAAGGAAGGGAAGCCCAAGTCCAGGTCACCCGGAAAAGATAGTCAGCGAGGACGTAGGGAGTCTTCTCCGAGGTCACCAAGGAGGCAGTCGCCGGCTGGACCTGCTGACAAGACATGCTGGGAGTTCACGAAGACCGGGAAGTGCCAGTATGGTCGTGAGTGTAGGTTTGAGCACGACAAGAGCCCCAGGTCTACCGCTGCACCGTCAACGCCGAAGCCAGGAACCAAGCCCGTTAGGGACAAGCCTATTTACTATGGTTTCTGCTATGACTGGATGTACACGGGCAAGTGCTCGGCTCCCAACTGCAAGTTCGAGCACCGACAGCCACCTCCAGGAACGAAGCCGATACAGGCACGTCCGCCTGCTGGCCCGGCTACGGAAGAAGAGGAAGCCCCCAGGTCGCCGACGCCGAGTCCTCCCGGTAGGGAAGAGAGGCGTCTCGACAGCCCCGCCCAAGGATTGACGGATTTTTAGGTGGGGCGGGCCGCACCCTGAGGCTGACCGTGCTGTTGTAGCTTGTCCTGTTCTGTGGGCTGCTGCCCCAGCGCCTGGTGAGCCGAATCCGGGCTGCTTGCCACATTGCGTTAGCAAGTGGGAGAAACTGGAAAAGGGAGCGCGCTTCCTCTCTGGAACGACTGGAGGAGGGCCGCAGTGGGATCAGGTCGTCTGGAGGAGGACCTTCGACGACGCCAGCGGTGAGATCATTGAGGATGTGGGAATTCAGCTCTGTGCGCGCAGGGCGGACATCTTCAAGAAGCTCCCGCGACGGACGAACATCCGGACGGTGTTCTGGTACTGTGAGGACCCAGGAACTGCATCGACCTGGAGGTCAGGATACTTCCAGAATACTCCCGTTAGGGAAAGATTGACCGTTCAGGTTCCTGAACATCCTGATGTCTTCGTTGTGTCGGTTGAGAACAACAACCAGGGAAGGGTTGTCAATCGGTGTAGAGAGGCTGGGTACAGCCATCCGAGCGCAATCAAATTTCCTTCCCGGAAGAAACTCACGAGAGAGACGCAGAGTGCCCTGATAAGGGCGGCCTCCGTTCACGCGCAGGTTGTATTGGAAAATGATGAAGACAGTGATCTCAACCCTAGTGATATCACTGGTCACCGCATGGTTCGGAAGCCGAAGTACACCCGTGATGTTGCAGCTCCTGTCGGATACGGTGGAGTGAGGTGGCTGGTGGACACTGGATGTCCCATGGACCTCGTTGGTCTTGGCGATATGAAGGGGCCCGATAGGGCGGTCATCGCTAAGGGAGGTCACACTCACGCTCTTCACACAGCGAATGGAGCTACTCGCACCTCTGGGCGTGTCGATGCTGAAGTTGGGGATCTAGACGAGGTCATTGAGGCCCACGTGCTGGAATCCACTCCATCGATCATCTCAGTGGGCAAGCGATGCATGGACATGGGCTACTCCTTTGAGTGGAAGGCTGGATGCAAGCCTACCTTGGCTTGTCCTTCCGGTCGGATGGTGACGTTGGACGTTATCAACAACGTGCCGTACCTTCCTCCAGGGAACTGTCAATTTGTTTCCCCGGTAGGGGACGAGGCAGAAGTGATTCCAGCCATGCCAGCCCCAGGTGTAGCGTTTGGCAGAACCGATGAGGCCAAGGCGACCACTCCAGAGCCAGAGGTACCAGTACGAAGCCAACTGACCGACAGCTGGCGAACTGAACGATCTGGTCATGTCGTACGGATCCAAAGGGTTCCGCGACGGGCGTCTTTCGTGCCCACTGATGATGACTGTCCTGTTAGGGTAAATCAGTTGGACAACTATAGACGGTCCGTCATTCGCCGAGATGGGGTTACCCATGAGGTGCTTGTTGACGCATTGTGGGAGTTATCTGAAAAGGAACAGCACGCGGTAGCGTCGGACGTTCCATGGACAGGTGAAACGTGGTTTCGAGTGAAGTGTGACTCTGTTGCTCTTCCTGGTGCGGCGGGTGAAGGCGGCGAAGCTGGCGGTAGCCATGTGCCGCGTCTGCCCGGGCCCGGCGAAGGTGATGAAGGTGAAGTTGTGGAGATTAACTTCCTCTCTGGGCTGAGAACGGAGGCAGAATGGCGTGCTGACGCTAAAACCCTTCGGCATATGCTTACTCACCTACCGAAGAACCCGTACTGTCCGCAATGCCAACGAGCGAAGATGGAAAACGTCAAGGTTCGCCGAAAGGGCGGAGCAGAGGCACATGATGTCAAGGAGTTCGGGGACCTGGTCACCGCTGACACCATGGTGCTGAGAGGCCTGAAAGATCGTGGGTTTCACGGTGAGGCGGACGCGGTAGTGTTCTATGACCTTGCCACAGATTACCTGGACGTTCTCCCAGTGCAATCCCGATCGAAATCCAACACACGAGAGGCTTTTCGCAGGTAGAGCTGAAGCTAGTCTATAGTGACCAGGCGCCGGAACTGAAGGAAGCCGTCAGTGCCATAGGCGCCACACACCGCCTGTCCACACCTGGCATGCCCAAGACGAATGGGCTGATCGAGAACAAGGTCAAACTGGTCCTGCATGGTGCGCGAGTACTTCTTCGCCAAGCAGGGTTTGAGCCAAGATGGTGGCCATTCGCCGTTAGGCACTTTGCCATGGCCAGGAACATTGAAAACCGCGGGTCAGGCTCTCCCTGGAATCGCCGTCACGGAGATGGCAACTTCAATGGAGCTATCCTGCCGTTTGGTTGTCTGGTCGACTTCTACCCCATCGCTCCCAAAGTTCGCAGGGATAGAAAGGGGGGGGTCCAAAACGGCATTCGCAACGTCAAGAAGGCGGAAGATGAGGACAAAGATGAGGGTGGAGACCACTGGATCATAAATGAAGACGAGGGAGTTATCACTCGTGTTCATGTTGAGGTAAGAACACAGTTGTTTGTCCCGGTAGGGGAAGACTGTCCTGTGCGGATCAGGGACCTCGGCCAGAGTAGGAGCACTATCATCAACTACCTCGATGGATCCACCGAGTATGTCGTTGACGACAACTGGCTTCAAGCTGAGCGAAACCATGAAGACCACGGAGAATGGACCGGAGAGACTCACTTCGAGTGTGATTTCAAGCGAATGGGCGAGGACCAAGCTGAGATCTTTGACGAAGAGGAGTACGAGCCGGAGGACGGGGACGGAACCGAAATGTTGCTGGAAAACGAGGCGCCTATTGAGGAGACGAGTGTCACCACTGCGCTACCAGCGGAAAGACGGGAGAGAGCCTTCGTGAAGATTGAGGAGGCCCCCAAGTTCGCTCCGTCGTCCAAACCGGGTCTATTCCTGGGGTACCGCCTAGAGCCAGGGGGGCTATGGAAAGGCGACTATCTCGTTGCTGATCTTGAACATATTCAGCAAGGATTGAGAAAGCCAAGCGTCCATCAGGTCAAGCGCATCTGGAAGGACCCGGAGGAGCCCTATGCGTTCCCTATGCTCGCGTCATATGACGCCAGAACACGGACCATTAGGGAGGCGTTAGCCGACCGAAGGGCCGATGTCGAGCCTAAGAAGAGGGTTGGAGATGAGTTTGATTTTGATGAAGGTCGTTTCGATGACCAAGATGATGATGATGATGACGGCCGGCCGGACGAGGGGGGCGGTAGCCCAAAGTCCAAGGAAGCCGCGTCGGAGCAGGTAGTTCAAGGTGACGGTGATGAACGCGTCTCGGATTACTGGGAGCGCCATGACGAGGACAATGCATGGTACCGTGTTCACGTTGACGTGCGGAAGAAGTTCTTCGGGGCCACGAATGAAGATCTCCCCCCCGGGGGTCCCACGCAGGAGGAAATTGACACCGTTAGGGTCACTCACATGCGGGGAATTGACGCCGTTGGGAACTGGGTTAGGGATGATCGCAGGCCTGATGCACCGAATCACCGGCACTTCACTAGAGGATTCTGGACCGGGGTCACCATTCTCTTCGATAAGGGATGTGTCCCACGTGGCAGGTTCAGACCAAATGGAGAAGGAGTTGGATCCTCCAAGGACAAGAAGAAGGATCACAAGTTGCATGGAGATAGGGTCGACTATGACCAATCCGCCGTTAGGCGTGAACGGCCATACAAAGGATCAGGTAAGCCGAATTCGATAGATGCCGACAGCTGGAGGCAGATGTCCACCCGGCTGCGGGAGATTTACGTTCAAAGCGAACGGGAGTTATCCCTGAGACAGGAACGGAACCGAGAGCATCCCGATAGGGACCCTGCTGCTCCTGCACCCGGACGAAAGGTTCTGATTGAGTTTGCTTGTGAGCCTGATTCGCGTCTTTCCGCCGTGATGATGGAGTGTGGAGGCGAGGCAATTCGCGTCCATATAGGCTCATTCGACATCACGAAGGCCAAGGACGTCGGGCGGCTGATCGAAATCATCGAGGATAATCCTGGGTGCGACTTGTGGGCTTCCATCCCTTGCGGGCCATGGAGCACCTGGCAGTACGTCAACCTCTCTCAGTACGGTGCTGAATTCGCTTCACACTTGAACGACTTGAGGAGGAAGTCCCAGGTGATGTTTGCTGCCTTTATGAGAGCCGCTCGCGCCGTTAGGCGAGGAGGCGGTAGGGTAGCCTTCGAATGGCCGAGGCACTGTCTCGGATGGAAGCAGCCTTTCATGCAAAAGTTCCTGGCCGATCCTGACGTCGAGACCGTCGACATTGATGGGTGTGACTTCGGGATGCAGGACAAAGTCGGCGTGCCGATCAGGAAACAATGGAGAATCGCAACGACTTCGAAGGAGCTGATCGAGAAGCTGTCAGGGCGGAAATGCAAGCACGAGAAGGGGTACCTTCACGCTCGCATCGAGGGAGTCAGTGACTCCCACGACAGCCCTCTATCCAGGTCCGATGTGCGAGGAAATCATCAGTGCATGGTACCCTGATGGCACTCACAAGAAGTCATCCAATGCCGCGCCGGTTGAGGTTGAACCGGCGAAGCAAAGGTGGCGGAAGAAGCCCGACACGTTGTATGTCAGTCTGGATCACGAGAATGCTAAGATCCCGACGAGGGCGACATCTGGGAGTGCGGGTCTCGACACGTACGCATCTGAAGGTATCTGTATTCCCGCAGGGGGGTCAGGTGTCGTCAGCACAGGAATCTCGTTAGAGATGCCCGCAGGTGTGTATGCGAGGATTGCTCCTAGATCTGGTCTAGCTGTGAAGAACCGGATTGCTGTCGGGGCTGGAGTCATCGACCCTGATTATGAAGGAGAGGTCAAGGTAGTTCTCTTCAACCATGGGGGCGAGGACTTCATTGTGCAGCCCGGAGATCGCATTGCGCAGATTGTGCTGGAGCGGGTGATGATGATCGATGCATCAATCGTTCCCCGAAAGATCATGCGGAAGACCGAGAGAGGCTCTGCTGGATTAGGAAGCACAGGTATTGCTGCTGCTGCTCCTACGGTTGGGTCTGATGGAAGGCACTTTGAGTTCGCCATGCCTAGGGGGGAGGTATCTGTGTCGCATCGACCGAAGCACTCATCGGCCTATCCTCCGCTGTACGCGTGTGTTGCCAGACCGGTGAACAAGAAGGAGGTAGCTACCAATGCGAAGGCGAAGGCCGCACTGCAGAAAGAGTGGGATAAGCTCGCATCACAGGGATGTTGGGACTTGCCCTCAGTTCGGGAATGGTCTGATGTCGCTGCCCAAGCTCGGAAGGATGGCGTGAAGATCCACGTTGGTAGGATCTTCGACATCTGCGTTGAGAAGAACCACGAGCTTCCAGAGGATGATCCCAACCGCAAGTATAAAGGAAGGGTTGTCTTCGAAGGATGCTTCGTGCGTGATGAGATTGGTCAGTGGGCTCTCTTTTCAGAGAACACGTCGTGTCCTGCTACAATGGCTGCAGGAAAGATGTGCGATGCCCATGGCCTACTTCCTGGAAATCTTCTCGAGGTCAGTGATGGGGAATCGGCCTACACGCAGGCGCGCCTCAAGGGCAAGAAGACGTGGGTGAGAATCCCGCGAGATCAATGGCCTCCGGAATGGTTTAATAAGGACGGTAGTCCTAAGTACAAGGATCCGGTTGTTGTCCTGGTGCTTGCGCTGTATGGACATCCTGACGCCGGCACCTTCTGGGAACAACATTGCGAGGCTATGCTCAAGGAGGTTGGCTACGTGAAGGTCAAGTCCTGGGCAAGTGTGTTCCGGCATGAGGGACTTGACTTGTTCCTCGTGGTCTATGTGGATGACTTTAAGATGAGTGGACCAGCGCGGAATCTTCCGGCAGGATGGGAACTCATTTCCAAGGTCATAAAAATGGAGGAACCGAGACAGCTCAAGAGGTATCTTGGCTGTGAACACGAATTCACGCAGCAGGTAGTGGAAGGGCACTTCGACCCGAGGCTGGCGTGGACGATTGGAAATCCTCCTGATAAGGAACAGCCAGACTTGAGGTTCGGTCCGGAGGGGTTACTCTCAAAGGACGTCCCCAAGCCTAAGGCGACCATTAGGTTCATCAAGTACAGCGAGAGCAGCTTCATGCAGGCATGTGTCGATAGATACATTGAGCTGTGCCAGGGCAAGTATGCGAAGAAGCTGCAGAAGGTGGATACGCCTTTCCTGGATGAGAGCAAGCCGGAGTTCGATGAGAACCCTATCAACCCTGAGTTTGATAAGCTCTTCAACCAGGCAATGGACGTGGAGACCATCAACGCGCAGCCAGGTTGCCTTGGCAACGATGCTGCGGCAGTGCTGATGAAGATCTTGTACGGGGCAAGGATGGGCAGGTATGATCTGACAGTGCAGGCGTTAGCCAGCCGGATTACGAAGTGGAATCACCTGTGCGACCGCAAACTCCATAGAATTGTCTCGTATGTTAACTCTACGCTTGACCTTCATTTGTATGGTTGGGTGGGCGATAGCCCAGAGTTTATTGAGCTTGTTGCTTACTGTGATGCTGATCTTGCTGGAGACCGCACGGACTCCAAAAGTACTTCAGGGGTACTTGTCTGTTTGGTAGGTCCCAGGACGTACATGCCGATCACCGGGGTGAGCAAGAAGCAAACTTCCGTCTCGAAGTCGACTCCAGAGGCGGAGATTGTGGCTCTTGACCATGGGGTGTCGAAAGAGGGGATGGCGTTAGCCGAACTCTGGAAGCACGCCATTGGGAGAGGGAAGGAGTCCGAGCCTATGATCATCAATGTGCTGGAGGATAACGAATCGGCGTGCCGAATAGTTATCACGGGCAACAACCCGAACATGCGATACATGTCGCGCACACAACGCATTGACATCTCATGGCTGAATGAACAATTCAACGAAGGGATTTTCAGGTTCGTTGCATGCCCGTCTCACTATCAAGGTGGAGACATCTTCACTAAGGCATGCGTCGACAAGGTGGTATGGAACCGGAACCTCCATACGCTGGGAATGTTCCTGCCGGGGTACCTGCAGGAATACTTGGCCCAACCCACCCTCCCTTCTATCAAGCCCCCTGCCGCTCCTGGGCTGCCCCCGCTTAGGGGGGTACGCATGGAATCCAACACTAAATCCGGTTTCAATCGGCTCATAGAGAAGTTATTCTCTGAGTACGAGGGAATCGTGATCGATGAGGAAAAATGGGGAAAAAGATGCGATAAAACCGTTATTGCTGAACCGGCGTTAGCCGACGTTTTTGAGTGCAACGGATACAACAGGATTGTCACGCTTCAAGTCGCTCCTGGGTACAGGAACTACATTGTTCGCGAGGGTCAGGTAGAAGGCGGTAGCCTTTGTTACGTCGCTCTCGTTCTGAACGATCTTACGCCTGTTAAGGTTGATTCCAGGACTGGGAAGTGGGGACAGACCAGGAAGACCAGGGACAGAACCGATTGTGCCGTTAGGCAGAGGTTCAAGATCGCTCTTGATGCCAAGTTGTGCGGACGCATACCAGTTCTTCTTTACCGACCCGACAGTAACATTGTCAGGGAAGATGAAGTTAACAAGATTGCGGAGATGCATGACCTTTCTGGGAGGAACGTTTGTGCCTGTCAGTGTGGGATCAAGGGGCATGGGGTTGTGTTTAGATGTTTTTCCACTAAGGAGTTCACTTCGATTTGGTCTAATTGCAAGATGCGCGGAGGGGATACCCTCAATTTGCACGACCGATCAGTTGCTCTCCGACGATGGTTGAACAACTATGTCTCTGCGCAGCCGTAGGCTTGAAGACAGCTTTGCAAGCGGGCGACCGCTACACACGCACACACTCTCACGTAGCCAAGGCACCAATGACTTCGCAGATATGCGATCAGGACTGGATCTCAGTTGAGGACTGATGCTTTTACTAAGGAGTTTTTAGTTCTTCTTCCCGGTTCTCGTTTCGTTGGTGAAGGAACTACCACCGGTAGGTGAGGTTCCTGGGTTCTGTGGCCGGTGGCCCGAACCTGCGGACGCATGGCGGATGGCGGCGGCGGCATGGGCTGCGGTCAGCGCGCTGTGCCTCCCCCGAAGGTGAGGTGGGAGCTGAGCATCGAGAAACCCACCTTGGTGGCGAAATGCTTGTTGGCGGGGTACCGCAGTTGGCAGGTAAAAGGCTTCCGAGGCGAAGATTCAACGTTCACCACCATCCACCCGGACATGGATGATCCCGATCAGATCATCGATTCTTCTGGTGACCACCACTTTGCCGAGTTGGTTGGGAGAGTGGCGGCGATCGGTGACGGGAAGTTCGAGGGCTCGCGCGTGATGGTGGAAGATCGGGAGAAGGTCATCCGATATAGGAGAATCAGGGTAGCCGCGGTAGTGGCGGAAATGAAGAATGGGGGAGTCGAGATCACGGAGGCCAACGCGCTTCACATTGCAGCCATTTTGTGTGCTGCTGTCCCGACGGACCCTGCGTTCCTGGTTCCCTATGAGGAGTACGCCTACGAGGAGGGCATCGACGTCTTCAGACATCCTCTCCAGGCAGACGAAGGTGCCATCTAGCAGGCCGAGTGGTGGATCTTGGGTTGGAAAGACTGCGGATTCGAAGTTCTGGCCTGAGTGGAAGACCCTGCACAACCAGACCGTGATGACTAGGGCGGTAGCCGATAGGGCATCATCGCTGTTTGGATCTGATTGGCCTCTCTACTCAGGGGATGACTTCGGTGACGCGGAACATCACTGGCACGCCATCAGGAGTTGGATGGGTATGAGGCCCAACGCGTTGTTCACGCCTCCGGAGCTGGTCGTCGATGCAATGTTGATGACCGAGGGCAGGAACAGGGAAGAGATCATCAGGATCGCCGGAGGCACCCGCTTGTCGGCTGTTCAGTCGGTGAGGAAGTTGAGTTCGGCATCGCAGCCTGGGATGCGGGGGTACCTGCACGCGATGGGCCACATGTCGGGACTCGTGACCAACATTGCGGACCTGGTGAACTGGGAGCGATACCATGTGCTTCGCATCCCGCCCAAGAACCCTGACAGTGCCGCGGACGTGGAGATCGGCGTAAATGACTGCTGGGCGTACTTCGACCTGGTAGCCAACTGGAAAGGTAATGGAAGCACTGAGGATCTCCTGATTCATGGAACTGGCCAGCACTCGCTGTGGAGTATCCTCGGAGGAATGCAGGTTACTGCATCGCTTGCCTCCGACGAGTGCGTGGGAGTGTGGACGTCACTGAGGTCTTCCGAGGCGCTAGGCTACAGCACGCTTGCTCACTATGGGCAGAACACGTGGGCACGGGTGGCCATCTGCTTCGAACCTCCAGTGACGAAGGAGAACTTGTTCTCAGGTCACCCGGCATTGATGGGCGTGAGGAGGGGAGCCCAGCGGGTGATTCCATATGCGAGGCTCGGCTTCAGTGGGATTTGCATCCACTTGGAGCATCCGGCAGCGGACTCGCAGTGGGTAGAGGTCTGCGCATCGGGTGGCGACAGCGACTTGCAGTACTTCAACCCGGTGTTGGAGCGCAATCCTCATGCGCCGGATACGGTATGGGCGATGCACAAGTTCTTTCCCGGTAACTACATGGGGCCGGTAGGCCTTGGTGTGGAGGAGGAGAACCTGCAGTGTGCGCCAGGGACGCCATCGGCTGCTATGTCGGGGACCGGATCGCTGTATGCTAGGATTGCGCCGAAGTCCAACATGAATGAGGCGATTACCGGGGAGACGTTTGACATCCGCTTCACGCAGGGGTACCTGCAGACTGCGGAAAAGGAAGCGAAGTATCAGACCCGTGGGATGAAGTTCAAGGACGAGCTGAAGTGCTTCGAGAGCCGTAGGCGGGTGATGGCAATGATCTCCGGCAGGAAGGTGATCCCTGACTCCATGGAGCTGCCGAAGGGAGGGTACTCCCGACATGCTGTGGAGCCGGCCCAACTGGACAGGTTATGGGATGCGTGGGCTACAGTTATGCTGTCCGACGTGCTCCTTCCCATTTATCCATCCATGGTCATCAATGAGGTTACTCACGAACACAACATGATGTACATGGTGATGAAGTGCCTGGCTGCGAGTGGGACAGGTGTCAGCTTCAGACTGGCAGCTGCAGCATCCAGGAACTTCGGCCCTCCTATCTTTAAGGAGGAAAAGAGGAGTCCGGACGCGACGGTGTTCTTCCTCCTCGACCACACCTTCAACTTCGTTTCGAAGAAGAAGACCGGACTCGACATCCCCTCGTTAGAGGCGGCGATCGAGGCGTGCAGGTCGAAGAATGATCGGTTGAGGGGGGCGCCGAACGCTAGGCCATTCAAGGAGTACCGGGTGCACTACGTCTCCAGCCCTCGCGACCACGAGGAAACCTCGATCAAGATGCTGGTTGGGAAGGCATACGAATTGATCGAGGAAAGGACGAACGAGTGCAAGGATAAGTTCGGAGACCCCGAGAGAGCGCTCTCCGATTTGTACATCCTGGGCACCCGGACCACGCACCTGTATACACCTGGGGGAAGGACGACAGGTGGAAGGTGAATCAAGGTGCAACTGAGCTGTGGCTCAGGGATCTGGATTGTCTGCAACGCTTCAGCGCGCAGGTCCCGGTTCTGGTCTGTGGCCCGGGACGCTCGTTAGAGCGGGCGGGCGATGAGGTGGGCATTCAAATGCAGAAGGATGCGGAGCACAGGATGAATGACATCAGGTGCCGAAACATCCCAGTTGTGTCCGCCGACGCCGTGTCTTGGGGTGCGGAGCTTGACTACTATGGCCGAGCGGAACTGGTAGGGCGAGGGAACGCGGTGATGCCGGCATTCCTGGCAGCGCTTCCGGACTACTACTCCATGACGAGAACGGAGTGGCCAATGGAGGTGACCACTGGCATCCGCGAGGCAATGGTGACGGAGTTGGAACGAAGGTCTTCGTCGAAGATAGGACGCTCAAGATCGGTTTCCGAGTCAGAGGACGCGGACATGGGAGGAGGGTCAGCTGGTCTGCCACCGGTAGGTGAGACCCCAGCGGATTCCTCCGGAAGTGGAACGCGGCGGGAGAACCTCACGGAGGAGGAGCTGAGGTTGCCACCTCGCACCATGCTCACCGGAGAGGAGATGGGCGCTAGGAGGCCGAAGTCCCCGGCGATGCCACCGAGGTCAACTGCAGGAACGAGGAGCAGGAGTCCACCACCTGTAGCCGCGCCGGCCAGTGCGGGGTTACCCGCGGTGCCAGAGGCGACGGTGACGAATCGATGGACATCGGCTGGTAGGTCGGCTGAGGAAAGGGAGCAGCCTGAGGTTGAGGACCTGCTGACGAACGAACCCGATCCTCTCCTTGACGAGTTCGCCGAGGAAGAGCCAAGCGAAGCCGTGGAGAATCCCACGGATACGGACGTCCCGATGGAGGCAGGCGAAGAGCCCTCAGTTGCGACGGACGATGAGAAGGTTCCTACCGTTAGGGAAACAAGTCCATCCGTTCCTGAGACTCCACGGGAAAGTGAGAGAGAAGATGCTCCCGGTAGGGAAGAGCAGAAGGTCAACGTTCCCGAAGGCAGGAGTGAGGCCGAGCCGGAGACCGTGGTTTCCACGCCGAGGGCGAGAAGACCTGAGGTGCCGAAGTACGATGACGATGATGAGGATCTGCGGGGTACCGCAAAGGCCATACCGGAGGTCGTGACCGGAGCGCAGGAGGGAGGTGTACATGATAATGTAGGTCTTCCATATCCTGAACACCCTGGTAGGTCTCCAGAGTTGCTCCCTGCGGCCGTTAGGCATCATCGGGAAGCGCAGTCGTACACGGCGAGTCGCGGGCCGCGGACTTCGGCAAAGCCGGCGGAGACCCCCTCGCATCGGTTGTTCATCATCAACCACATCCTGGCGAGGGAGGCTGGTGAGCCGTTCATCTACGCGGTCATCAGAAACAGGGCGATCACGAAGGCGAGGGTGTCCCTGGAGGAGTGGGAAGCCGGTCAGAAGACTTCGCACATTGTCATCCCGTCTCGCGTTAGCGAGCAGCAGGAGATCTTGGACGGAGCTGTTCACAACGACTTCATGTATGGGGCCATTGACGCTGCCAGGGTGACCGCAAGGGTCGACATGGACTACGTTGACCCGAGGAACCGCGTGACTCGGCCGTGGGCTGATCAAGCATGGGACATGAAGAAGAGGGCCAGGGAGGCGTCGGATATCCCGGTAGGGATGAGGAACGACATCCAGGCCAAATACCACCACGGTAGAGCTCAGGCGGGTGACTGGGCGGATATGCCCGATAGGGACGACTACATGGTCCGTGGAGTGGTCTCTGACCCGAATCGGCAGGCATATGACTGTCTTCGAGCGCCGGGAGTTCGATCGACGTTGTTAAACGCACAGACAGGTCAATGCATCCCGCTGGATGACCCAACCTGGGTCCCGGAGGTTGCGGGGTCTCATCTGCTGGCGGCGACGATCACAACGATCTCATCGCATGTGGATTGCGCCCTTGGGCGCGCATGGAGAATGCCGATGTTCCACCCCCAGTTGATGGGCGCGACAGCGATGCTGGAGAAGTTGCAGAAGTACTTCGCGGCATTGAACGAGGCAGTGCTGGGGAAGCGGCTGGGTACAGCACCGTTCAGCCACATTGCAGGGCACTTGGCGCCAGAGCTGAGGACGGTTCCGATGAGGATGCAAATGTCGGACACCTTGGCGCAGTCGGCCGAGGAGATCTTCCTGTCGCATGTGTCGGCCTTGTCCCATTCGGGATCAAGGGAGGACCGAGCCCAGATCCTGGGTCAAGATGGACAGCCGTTCGGCAAATCGTGGTTTGAGGACGACCCAGAGGGGGCAACGTGGCCTGGTCATCATATGGCTGGTGGAGTAGCCTACCCGCTGAAGCCCAAGACCAAGATTCGCTGGGGAAAACGGCCTGAACCACAACCTGGGGATGATGATCATGACGAGCCACATCCGGAAGCTGCCTCATCAGGTCATCAGGAAACGAGGAAGTCCCCCGGTAGGGGTGACGAGCCCGAAAAGGGAAAAGAGGATAAGCTGCCGGACATCAGCAAGCTGTCCGTGGCCGAGAAGAAGGATGCCATGGAGGTTGATGAAGAGGGTAAGCAGCGAGCTCAGTCCGGACTCCTCAAGTCTCAGGTCAATCAGCCGCCGGCGGAGGAGAAGAACCCTGATTCCCAGGTTACTGGAGGGAAGGGTCAGCCCGTGCCGGAGAAGCAGCAGGACTGGAAAGAGTATCGTCGGACTGGTGGCGCATACCAGTACAGCGGAGAGGGAGATGACAAGAGGATCCTCCCGAAGAACACGCCCATCGAGATGGACAAGCAATTGCCCGCAGATGTGACCATGCTGATCCCAAGGGCGGTAGCCACACAGGAGGAAGCTGAAGAGGCTGAGAGAACTGCCATGGCAGCCATCCGAGGAGCCGCCAGGCTTCCAGACGTGGGTCAGGATGATAGGGCTGCTGTGAGGCCCGAGGATGCCACCCCGGAGTTCCGATCGACGACTTGACCCGAAAGTTGAGTAACATGCCTGAATGGTCCGGGAACCTGCTGGACCCCAGGCGGTCGGCGGAGGTGGTCGCAGCCCGTTGGGGTGGAAGAGCTCAATATGACAAGCCCGAGCCTCCGGTTACGGAAGCGGGCATGCGTAGCGCCACGCAAGAAGAGAGGGCATATGCACTGTCGGAGCTCGAGACGGTCGTGGAGTTCCACAAGAAGCATCTCTGCTCGGTGAAAGGAGAAGCGGGTGTGGGTGCGTTAGCACCGGATAGGGCATTTGCTCCGGACCAGATCAGGCAAAGCAGGAGATTCCTCCCGTTGAACGGGAAGCTGGTGTTCAACTCGGTGGTGCAGGATGGAAGGGTTGACTACATCGGCGAGCGACAGGCCCTCGATGAGAGGATGCGAGGGGACGTGCCCAACAAGCTCAGGTTTTGTCGCGCGGTAGTGCCGGCCAAGACCACGATGATGGAGTACATCCCCAACTATGCCCCGAATGTTGCTCCTAGCCCGGCTGCCAAGCAGGCAGCGGAGATTCTGATGAGGTGCATGGCGGCTGACTTTGATGGAATGACCGTCAACTCGCAGAAGGTGTCGGAGGTATTCGACCCATTGAGACTGAAGACGGAAGGAAGGTGGGTCGGAAACTGGATGTCCGCAGATCAGTCCATCTGGTTCCTCAAGGAGGTCGGAGGCATCGAGAATGCGATGAAAACATGGAATTACTTCGTTCCGATCATCAAAGCATTCCCGGTAGGGCAGGTGGATGTCCTGTTGATGGTGATGTACACCGACGCGGATGAGTTGGTGAAGGAGCACACCAGGCTGGTTGCCGTTAGGCAAACTAGGATCGGGAGAGACCTGAATTATCAGGATGCCCGGAAGATGTACGTGGACCAGAGTGCGATTGGTGGCCCCCTGGTGTGGGAGCTGGCTTGGCATGAGGTTCCTCCTGTTGGGTACATCATGATGAAGTTTCCGGACTTCAGGAAGGCCATTCAGATCCAGCGGATCAAGAGGAATGGGAGGGCCATGATCGAGTTATTGATCGTCAGGCCGGATGAGTACCACAACATCGGAGACGGCCGAGAGGATGAAGGCCTCGTGCAGATCACCGCCCCGATAAGACCGGATGCGACTATTTCGCCATCTTGGTACATCAAGGACCGGATGAGGAACTATGCAGGAAGGTTCGTGGTGGTGATGGTCGACCTCAGGGTGTACTGGTCGAAAGTGGCAGCCGTGTATCTGACCAGGAGGAAGACACTTGCCGTTAGGGAAGAAATCCAGGTCGGGGCATGGAAGGCTGCATACTTCCACGATGAGTTCACGATGTTGTATCATCGCCCTTGGGACTACGGTGACTTTGCCCCCGGTAGGGGAGTGCACCAGCGTGCCAACAGGGACCGAATCGACCTTTACGTCTGCACTACGCTCTGCCTCAGGTGTGCAGAGATCGTTCCGTCCGGGATGCACTTGTGCACGGGGTGTGCGCTGCCCATCTTCTACCCGGGATTTGTCCCGAATCCGGAAGGTTCCAACATTAAGGACAGCCCTTTGGTGCCGGACTGGGTGAAGGAGATGGACCAGTTTACCCCGAGGCCAATGGCGAGTGATGAGGTGGGAGTCATCAAGAGGACGATGATCTCGTTCTCCATGAGCTCCGACCTGCGACTGACCGTTCAGAGCGGGATCAGGATGCCCAGCTACATCAACCCGGAAGAAGGAGGTGTTCGGGGTGCGTGGGACAAGATGCAGGAAGTGCTGTTCAGGAACCACTTCATCATCGGAGTCAAGGAGTCGGACCTCTTCGTGGAGAAGGCCGTGGCGAAGTACCTCATCACCATGGATCAGGTGGATGAGTATCCGACGGTGAGCGACTTCTTTCGTGCTCACCCTCTGAACGCGGCCAAGTGGGGTCGGCGGATGACGACTTCCGTTAGGAAGCTGCCGAAGCACGACGTGTACCTGTCGTTCTACATCCCCATGGCATACGTGATTGGTGCCGCGGCTGGGCACCTGACACCACTCTACCCCACACATCGGAAGGATGAGGATGTGCTTGGGAGCCACAGGCTCATGGCGAACCTGCGCAACTACATGGCGAACGCATGCAAGTTCGACGAGAAGGCGAGGTTGGCTGAGGCTGTGAGGAGAATGAGGATCGCCAGGGAGAAAGGCGAGATGAAGCCGCTGGCCGATAGGCACGACTCCCACGTCTATGAAGGCGAAGAGAAGGTGAAGATGACGATCCGGAACCAGTTGAGGTTGACATGGAGACGTTGCAGTCGTTTCATGCCACCGCGCTGGAGCGGGACCCCGCACCCCGACGTAGCAAGGATGCTGACGTGAAGGACCAGAAGGGGAAGGGCAAAACAGGTGAGAAGGGAGGAAAGGGCGGTAGCCCTGCTGCTCAGGCTCCAAAGAAAGGTAGCGGATCGGGAAAGGGGAGCGGATCGGGCGGTAGCCCTGAGGCTCCTAAATCCAAGGCCAAGGATGCTGCTGATTCTGGACCTGCACCGATGGATGTTGATCCTCCCAAGGCTCCGGGAGAAAAGTCGTGGCTGGACACGGCGAAGGCCGCGGACGAGAAGGTGGCGAAGGCCAAGGCAGCGGTCGCTGCTAAGTCGGCCTCGGCATCGGCCGGGAAGGCTGAGCCTAAGTCTGAGCCCAAGGCCGAGCCTAAGTCTGAGCCCAGGTCTGAGCCCAAGTCTGTGCCCAAGATCGATGTGAAGAAGGAGGCGGACGACTCCAGACCCAATTCCGGCGGTAGCCGAGGGGAAGGTCGCACCAGACAGAGGGTTAGCAAGTGGGACACCCCGACGGAGGAGACCGGCAGGGATTCGTCAAAGCGAGAAGCACCCAAGCAGTTGGATGAGGTCGCTGAAAGACCAGCTGCTGCGGCGAGAGGAGCTAGCGGGGATGATCTTCACTCGGCGCTGGAAAGATCTTCAGGGGCGCCAAGTGAGAGAACTACGGCATCGAAGGCGATGGCGAGAAAGCCTGATGAAGGTGAGGTCAGGCTGCGGTCGGCGGCCCGAGAAGCTGAAGGTTCAAGGCCGGGGTACTTTGCCGCGCTGCCGGGGCGTGAGGCCATTGAGGTCTTGCTGAGCGCGTCATCTGACGAAGGGCTACTCGAATCATAGCTCCGATCCGACCTCACAGATGCCGCATGTGATCCGCCAGCACTGCGCCTGTCGCGTGCAGAGATCGTGCTTGCCATCACCCGGTTCAGGATTTCCAGAGCCGCGTCGTCATCGCCGCTTCTCAGGTGAGCCCTGACCATATGGGTTATCGAAGGAGAGAGGAGCGAAGATATCGCCGTGATACTCCACCGAGTGGAGGAAGCCGGGAACGGCGAAGAGACGATCGCAGAAGATCGGAGCGAGGTCATGATCGTGATCGCGACCGAGAACGGACGCGGGGCGGACGGGACCGGAGGAGGCGTGACGATAGCCGGTAGGCGTAGTCACGAGGGGGACGACCGGTAGGTCTGATCCCGTCCTCCGAAGGTCAGCGCTGGGCGGTGACGATGTTGTTCCTCCCGCACCGCCGAGGCGAGTTGATCATGCTCCTGCTTTACCGCTGCTGCGCGGCTGGAGATGGTCACTCTGATGGTTTTCGAGTGAGAGTGGGAAAATGGACATTCGGAGGGTACTCCATGGTCCATAGAGTACAAGTGTTTTGAGATACGCACGGTCGCATGTACATCCCGCCGGTAGGCGAGGGTACATTTGGAACATACTGGTACCTTGGTACATGGCTTCTGATACGAATGAATACTCGCATCTCTGATGCAAACTGTAGTGACCTAGTGTCGTCACGTGGGCTTTTCCACTGGGTGTGTTGGACAGTGTTGCCCCGATTAATTCGGGGTGGTGGCGGGATTTTAAGGCCCGGGATGTCGCGCAACTGCCTTTGTGGGTTTGCTCCACCGCTGATGGCGGTAGTGTCCTGCTGTTTGCGGACGAAATGTGAGCATTATTCCTATCAGTAAACGGCACGCTCCCTCCGTCTGAGACGGACTCCACGTGAGGGGGGTGTGATTTGCCATGTGTTGTTTATGTCAACTGGAGTCTCGCGGTAGCGATGAGCCAGTCAGTTCCATCAAGCACTCGTCATATCGACTGGTGTTTGGCTCAAGTATCACGAGTTCCGTCACGCCTCGGATGGGCGTCGCCGAACTCCTGCGTCGACCGACGTTGTCTCGGGGGAGAAAGAGACCTCGGGCCGCCGTCTGGTTGGTAGGACTCACTCGTGCGGCCTGTCGTCGATCAAGGTTGTGGGTAACTCTTTTCTGTGTGTCTTTTGGTTTACTTGTGGTTGTTCGGTTACTTGTACGTTGGAACCCCTGATCTTTGGGACTAGGGATTGGTTATTGTTTGGGACCTTTCTTTGTGGCTTGTTTTCCCAACCTAACCCTTTGCCTGGGCACAGGCTCGTGCCCGAATCACATTATGTGTTTAATTTTGATGTAATACAAGGGGCGCATTCTAGGCATGTTCAAGCGCATGTTTTGCATTTTCAGGTTTGATGTGATGGCGTATGGGGCGGCGCGTGGTCCTGATGTTGTTTGTTTTTGCGCGTGCTCGGCATGAGGCGGCGCGTAAACTTTCACGTGACATTTGGAGTTGACTAGTTGTCCGAGGGTCTCAGTGACATATTCCGGAGTTTTGAAACTCCTGGCTTTTGACACTAAACTCCTGATTGACGTTCGCTCCTAGAAATAACACCCCGCGCCCTACACTCATAGAAATCTCTAAGTGAGCCGGTGCTGCAGGGTTCTGTGGTGATGGTGCTCGATGGGAGGAAGATTTATGTTCTTGACTTATGCGTGCACAGGCTTGAAGACACAGGACGCGCGATTTGATCACCAACCGCGCGCGCGCTTTATGAACGTTGCTGACCGGAGATAAACTCAAAACGCATCCGCCGATTCTCACATGGCGGTGGGTTTTGAAAATTATATTGAAGCCTGGGACGAAGCGTGCCAGGCTCAAGAAGACCAATTTTGATGTGTTGAGCGCAGGATATTACATCTGTTGTTGGGCCTTTGTTTTCACTCATGCTTACATTTTTCTTAACCCATCCCAAAAACTTAGTTCAATCTGTGCCAATTCTGACCGTGTCAAACCCATAGGAACCCATTCAGACCCACCCAGACTTCAGAGCAGAAAACGCACTCCCAACACTCAGTTCAAAACTCCCGCAAAAAGCCCGCAAACTCCGCAAACTCAGCAAAGTCCCGCACAAAAGAAAACACGGATTTTCCGGAGAACTGGTTGAGTCAGAGGGGTTACAAGACCTTTGCAGGATGCAAAGTTGCACTAGTTGGCGAAAGTTGCTGTTTTCAGGACTCAGGTCTTGAAATCAACATCTTCCTGTGGGAGGGGCTAATTTCAGGACCCAAGTCTTGAAACCGGACCCTTGGGTAGAGGGTGGGGCTGTTTTCAGGACTCAGGTCTTGAAATCAACATTGTGGGAGTGGCTGGTTTCAGGACACAAGTCTTGAAACCGACCCTTGGGGTAGGGGGTGGGGCTGTTTTCAGGACTCAGGTCTTGGAATCAACATCTTCTACTACCCCACCCTGCTGGTTTCAGGGTTTCTTGAAAACTACATCACCCAGCTGGTTTCAGGACCCGGGTCTTGAAACAACCTCCCTCCATGATGGGAAGGGCTGGTTTCAGGACTCGGGTCTTGAAACTACCTCACGCTAACCTCGCCCCTGAAAAGAGGTTGCTTTCAGGACTATGTTACTTTCGGCTCTTGAAACCGCACCCTGGCGAAGTGTTGCTTCAGGGCCAGGACCAGGGTCTTGAAAAACATACCCACCCCGGGATGGTGGTTTTAAGACCTGGGTCGGCGAGGTAGTTCCAAGACTTGGGTCCTGAAACCAGCAGGAAGATGTTGATTTCAACACCTGAGTCCTGAAAACAGCCCCACCCCCTACCCCAAGGGGCGGCTTCACGACTTGGGTCCTGAAACCAGCCCCTCCCACAGGAAGATGTTGATTTCAAGACCTGAGTCCTGAAAACAGCCCCACCCCCTACCCCAAGGGTCGGTTTCAAGACTTGGGTCCTGACACCAGCCCCTCCCACAGGAAGATGTTGATTTCAAGACCTGAGTCCTGAAAACAGCCCCCCCCCCTACCAAGGGTCGGTTTCAAGACTTGGGTCCTGACACCAGCCCCCCACAGGAAAGATGTTGATTTCAAGACCTGAGTCCTGAAAACGCCCCACCCCCTACCCCAAGGGTCGGTTTCAAGACTTGGGTCCTGACACCAGCCCCTCCCACAGGAAGATGTTGATTTCAAGACCTGAGTCCTGAAAACAGCCCCACCCCCTACCCCAAGGGGCAGTTTCAAGACTTGGGAACCAGCCCCTCCCGCACATGTTGATTTCCTGAGTCCTGGCCCCACCCCCTACCCCAAGGGTCGGTTTCAAGACTTGGGTCCTGAAACCAGCCCCTCCCACAGGAAGATGTTGATTTCAAGACCTGAGTCCTGAAAACAGCCCCACCCCCTACCCCAAGGGTCGGTTTCAAGACTTGGGTCCTGAAACCAGCCCCTCCCACAGGAAGATGTTGATTTCAAGACCTGAGTCCTGAAAACAGCCCCACCCCTACCCCAAGGGTCGGTTTCAAGACTTGGGTCCTGACACCAGCCCCTCCCACAGGAAGATGTTGATTTCAAGACCTGAGTCCTGAAAACAGCCCCACCCCCTACCCCAAGGGGCAGTTTCAAGACTTGGGTCCTGAAACCAGCCCCTCCCGCAGGAAGATGTTGATTTCAAGACCTGAGTCCTGAAAACCGCCCCACCCCCTACCCCAAGGGTTGGTTTCAAGACTTGGGTCCTGAAACCAGCCCCTCCCGCAGGAAGATGTTGATTTCAAGACCTGCGTCCTGAAAACAGCCCCACCCCCTACCCCAAGGGTCGGTTTCAAGACTTGGGTCCTGAAACTAGCCCCTCCCACAAAAAGATGTTGATTTCAAGACCTGAGTCTTGAAACCAGCCCCGCCCCCTACCCCAAGGGTCGGTTTCAAGACTCGGGTCCTGAAACTAGCCCCATCCCACAGGAAGATGTTGATTTCAAGACCTGAGTCCTGAAAACAGCCCCACCCCCTAAAAAGTGGTAAAGGGCAGAAGCTAGGGGGAAAAGGTCAAAAGTTGAGGGATTTCTTTGAGTATTGTTTTTCAACAGTTTGACAACCTTATTCGTTTTCATTACCCATGTTTCAAGCCATGTCTCATTTTGTGTTTCTCGGGGTGATGTTTTATTTCGTTTTGAAAGAGGTTAGCACTTTTAGTAGTTTCATGGTTTGGGGTGTTGGCGGTTGTTGTGGTATGTCATTTAATGAAATGTTTATAGGTTAAAAGTATGCTATAATTATATCATATAAGTTTAGAAATGTTGTAATCATATTATAGTTATAGAATAATATGATTAAACTCAATCCATCTGATATTCAAAATCTGATGAGGTTTCAATGTAATCTCTTATCTCTTCCTGTGTTGTTTGCTGTTTGTATTCTTTTGTTGTTTCTTCAGTCTTTGGTGGTTTTGGATTCTTAACATTGTTGATGTGTTTGTTTGTTCTTTCATGTCTTGCTTTCTGACTAAGTGAGACCATACACCTACAATATTGACATTCATTTTTTCGTAGGTTGTATTCTTTACTGTATTCTTGCTTGTGTTGTTTTATGTTTTCTTTGTTGTTTTCATAATATTCCTTCGCTTTTTGACTGAGTGTTTCTTTATGGTTTTCTCTGTATCTCTGTTTGCTTTCAAGACATAAATTACATTGTTTCCTCTCTTCTTTGAACCTTTCTAGCGGTTGAAAGACTTTACATTTTGAACACTGCTTTTTGTCGGTCATATATCCTTAAATATTAAAGGGGTCTAGTCTTTAAATTAATTCAGGGGTCTTTATAGGTTAAAAGTTTGCTATAATTATAACATATAAGTTTATAAATGTTATGATTATAGTATGGTTATAGAATAATACGAATAAACCTGTTTTCAGTGTTTCCAGTCTCCTATGTTGTTCCAAGAGCTACTCAAGATGTCTCTGATATTATACCAGATTAAGGTAACGTCATAATCTTTCATTGGTGCTCTTTGTTGTATTAAATAACGTAAGACTGACACCAAAGTATAGTAATTAAACTGCATTGCTGTCATTCCTCCTCTTTCATTAATACTATTACCATTCTGTTTAACGAGTTCTTCTTTCATTATGTTTTCGTAAATCTCTTTTATCCATTGATGATTTTGTTCTCCATACTCGGCGAACATATCTAGATATATATCTTCCATTGTTTTATCATTTTTAATTATTTCAATGACTTGTTCATAAGACGGATAGGGGTTATCCTTAATGAATCTCAATATTATCTTTCTATCCTGTTCCAGCTCTTTTTCTGTCACTCCTATCATTGGCATTTTACTGTTTAATATTATAAGGTGTCATTTCTTTAAGTCTCACAAAGAGCGGTGGCAAGAGCGGAAAAAACTGTTTCTGTGTCTACTATGCCTGTCAAACAGCATTCCCCCAAAGAAGGGGGAAAATTCCCCCAAAGAAGGGGGAAAATTCCCCCAAAGAAGGGGGAAAGGGGGAACATTCCCCCAAAGAAGGGGGAAAGGGGGAACATTCCCCCAAAGAAGGGGGAAAGGGGGAACATTCCCCCAAAGAAGGGGGGAAATTCCCCCAAAGAAGGGGGAAAATTCCCCCAAAGAAGGGGGAAAGGGGAAACATTACCCCAAAGCAGGGGAAAAGGGACACGCTGAAGCCCAAATCACGAGCGACCATACCAACACTGCCTGTGTCTGAAAATAATTCTAATAATTTCATATTATTAGAACTATTTAGATTGTTTATTTGAAAATGTCCTCAAATGATACGTCCCCAAACACCCCTTTTGGGGACATATCACTTTACCTAATGCTGTAATGCCCATACGGGATTGAATTGAAAGCATCAATATAAAACCTTTTATTTTCATAATTACTGAGTGATTGCTTGACTTGAGACATTGAATATATTTGATGTGTTTTGCTCCTGATGAAGTTGTAGGTGATTTCGTGCTTTTTGTTTTGATAAAGTGATTCCTCATAGTTTTGATATGTTAATTCCTTTTTAACCTTATGTTTAACAACACCTTTAGATTTCTTATGTTCTTCTTCTTCACCGTGGATTGTGAAAGCGTATGACTTTGGTTTGAGTGCTATAAACTTTGTAATTATCTTTGAAGAGCATTCATCTTTGTACATTCCTAAGACCTTCTTATTTGTTGTGTCGTGGCATGGATGTTCAACAGGATAATCACTAAAATCCATATGTTGCTTGATACCTTGAAAGTCCTTGTAGACATCATCAGTGAAGGTTTGAATTACATAGCTGTCAGTATCTGTATATATCAATTTGATATTTTCATTATATTTCTTTTTCAATACACCATAGTAAAACTCATACATATGTAATTTACTTAAATCAAGAATGGTCATTCCTAAAAATATAGGTTTGTCTAACTTCAGCACTGATTTTGTTTTTTCCACTCCTACCAGATTTTCATTTATGATAAATCTATTTTTGAATGTTGGATTATTCACGCATTTTTCATACCTAACATCATTATCTACCAGTTCAAAATCCATATGTTTTCTTTTGTCTTCCATAGTTTTTCCATACACTGCGTTATTCATTAATTTGAACAGGTCTTTCTCAAAGTCGCTCTTCGCTTCTGTCCTCTTACCAGTGTTGAAATCAATCCACGGTTTCAACCATGCCCTCTGTTGAAATCTTATTATCCTATGAACCTTGGTGAGTTTCATACCCATTTTTAGATAATACTGTAAAGTCTTGATATGAACCACATATTTTTCTTTATCTTTTAAATTTAATATTAACTTGATGGTTTTCTCATCCTTCGGTTCTCTGTTTCCATAGTAGATTTTGTAGATTTCCTTTTGATAGTCTGAAAGCATGTTAGCATTGACATTCATTATTTCAGGTGCTAGTGGATAGTCTGAATGGTAATCGTGTAGTGTTTCTGGATATTCCAAATCCACTTCAAGGATGAAACCGTGCTCATCTTTTTCATCCCACTTTTCAATGTTAGGTGTTTTCTTTGTCCATTTGATGTTCTTTAAAGGCAATTTTTGAGACATTGCCAGACCATACAGATTGTTAGCATCTAAGTAATTGATATAACTTGACGGTTTACTTTCATCAAAGGCTTCATCCATATACTTATTGTTTGCCATAGCCAGTTTATGACTAACCTGACACATTCCTCCTCTCATTCCTTTTTCAACCATCTCATACATTTCTTCATCGTGCAACTGTTCAATTTCAACACCAGTTTTCAACAACATAGCTTCCCAAGCGAAGTTAGGAAGCGTATAATAATGAGCGGGATCCAAACCGTAGTATTCCATACATAAATCTCTAAAATTTTCAAAAACATCAGTCAATAATAAAACATCAGTACGTAAATAAAGGTCGTGATATTGTCCTAATGTTCTGATACCGAAGTGTTTCCAAACCTTTTGTGCCCTTTCATAATCTTTGTCATTGACATGCTCCTCACTTAATTTACTGTAGAACGCTTCTTTTGGTGGTAAGTTTCTTTCAGTAAATCGGTCAAAACTATCAAAATAGTCATAAGGATAAATCCCCTTGTCAGTCAACAAGTCCAAATCTTCATCGGTTTTAACATATGGATTTCTAACACTGTATCTAAAATTGTTCTTCCAGTTCTCACGCCTTTTATCACCTCGCGAAGCGAGTGCTTCGGTCGTGTCTGAAGCACTCCCGTATTTACTCAACTTCACCAACTTATCCAACGAAGACGACAAGAAGCTAAAACTGTCCTTGAAGCAAAGGTTTTTAAATCCAAAGGTTATGAACTTCTCGCTGTTCTGTGCGATGCAATCGATTTTAGCATTCTTGCTCAGTTCGTGTGCCTTGTTGATGATTAAGTGAGCGTCATAGTTTTTAAGGTTATGAAGGAAGACAGGAATTTTGAAGTATCTCATACTAAATCGTAGATTACACGCTTCGTGAGCACAACCTCTATATTTACCCGTAAAGTGGCAGTGGTCCCAACATTTCTTTTCGTCCTCTTGAAAAGCATTACCACAAATGAAGCACTTAGTAGCATTGTTGAAGTCCTCCCAGTCCTTCTCAGTTTCAATTCGGTCTTTGACTTCCTTCATTTTCTTTATGACATCCTCTCTGACTTCATTCATTTTCTCAACGAACTTATCCATACAATCTTCACCTCTATATAAATAGGGCTCACTGCTTCCAGTGATGGCATTGACTACGTTAATCATAAAACCACACGGACGATGATTTTGATACGATGTTGTTGTCGCTTTTGTCGATTTGCTTTTAACATCAATGGGTACTGTTAAACATTCAAAGTCTGCATATATGACATAAGGTGCTTTCAGTTTCTTAAAATGGTTCTTAAATTCAATGGTGGCTCCTACCTTTGGCATTTCTATTTGTTGTCCTTCAACCGCTAGACAACCCTGTTCTTCGTGTTGTTTTAATAACTCTTCTGACTTGAAACCGTGTGAGCATGTCCTACAGTGATACTTTGGTCTGCCTGTTTTGTTGGTTTGGCTTCCCATCAACTTGTTATAGTTCTTGATATAAACATAGTGCGATTTGCCATTTTCTCCAGTCATCTTTATTAAATCAATCTTTTGTTGTGCTTGTGGGTTGTTGCTTCTTTTGTATAATAAAATTGTTTTACTGCTAGCATCTGGATTGATGTAATAAACATTGACCGTTATGTGTTTGTTCTGTTCTTCAAATTGTTCAATATCATCATTGCCTACAGGAAAGTTTATATTGTCCCATTTGATAAATTTGTCATCCACATACTTTTTATAATGATACATATCACAGGGATGGTCTTTTTTGTGTATCTCATAAAAACCACATTGAACGGAATATTTGAAACACAACTCATCACTGTTTTTAATATTGATACAAGCCTTTTTGTTCGCTACCCAGTCAGGCAATGGAATATAAGAAGAGCCACGGGTAGGATTGTACCTATCATAACTGATGACTAACTTTTCAACTTGGACAAGAATCAAACCCGATTGAGTTAATTCGGCTATCTCAATTTGAACCTCTATGTCGTGGGCTAGGTTGTCCAAAACACTGTTTATTTCTTCTGGGTTATGGACATTGTATCTCCTGCGAGGAACTACTTTTTGGCTAGCCAAAGAACAGCCAGGTGGGAAGGTCGCAGGCTCGATCCCGGCTGTCTCAAGCTCACCGGATGTCGCTTGAAAAGCTGTGAAGGAAACCCGCGCGAAACAGGGGAAACCCGTCGGGAACCCCTGTACACCCAGCTTTGGTGTCCAGTCCAGAAACTTTGGATGTCGCTGGAGAAGCTCGGAGGGAAACCCGCGCGAAACAGGCGAAACCCGTCGGGAACCCCTAGCGCAACGCTGTGCACCCAGCTTCGAACCTCCAAGGTCGCTTGGGGAAACCCGTGCGAAACAAGGGAGACCCGTTGGGAACCTCGTGCAACGCTGTACGCCAGCTTTGGCGTTGAGACAAGAAACTTCCAAGAAGTCGGGATCCCCGCGCGACGCAGGGGAAGCTGTTGGTCACCGGAAACCCGGCTGCCGGAATCGTGTTCAAAATTTTGCGGAAACCCACGAGACACTTGGACCGTGTTCAGAACCTCGGCTTTGGCCCTCTTGGGGAGCGTCGCTGTGTATAACACTTCGTTGTCAATGTTCTTTAACCCCAAATCCACTTCCACGATGATTTTCATATTCGGGTTTCTGTTAAGGAATTCTACCATTCGTTGCTTCTGATATTTTAAGTATGATAAGCCTTTCATCCCTTTCAATCTTATATCACTGACTGAATATGTGTTGGCATATCCTTTGAAGGCTTGCTGTTCATCGGTGATTTTGGATTTGAAACGCTTGACATAATCCTGTAAGGGTCTTCCACGTGTTAGTTTGATGAAGCTAGCCCCTTTCATTAGAAGACTATGTTTTCTATAGCCATCACTCCTCGCCACTTCCTTTAGTTTGGTGTTCAACACCTTCGAAGCGGGTTTATTCTTATTGTATCTGTAGGTCTTGTCTCCTATTTTGAGTTTCTGTGTTTGCCTCCCTTCTTTTTGTATTAGTTCACCTTGTTGGCTTTTTATAATGAAATCTATGATTTTTTCTTCTGACATGGATACCATATATATACTCTATATTATATATAGTAAATATTTCTTTAAGTAGTTTTGGGTAGGGGATGCCTGTTGGAGAAACTGGGCTCTGGGTTGAAACTCAACGCATTAATCTTATTAATGAGTTTTAATAAGATGAATGATTTATCCTTTCATAAAGGGGGGTTTTTGTTTTTATTACGTACATTGGTTTTCTTGTGTTTGGACAGGTTGGACTTGCTTGATATCGTCCTTCCACAGTCCTCGCAGGTATAAGACTGTTTTAGGTTTTTGTTGTAGTAGTTCTGATGGTAGGTCTTCTGGTCGTCCTTCCATCTCATTAGTTGTTCGTCGCTATCGCTCACCCTCTCGCTCATCCTCTGTAAGACTAAGTCGTTTTCTGCTTTCATTAGTTCAACCAGCACATCAAATTCGCCATTTGTTATTCTCTGTTTTCTAGTGCCATTAATGAAAATTCCTGTCATTTTTACTATATTATCACGTTTTCTCTTTAAGTAGTTTTATTTTTTCTTCTTACCTCGGCTACTTTTTGTGTTAGCACTTTCGGGGCTTCTGCTCCTGCTTCTTGTTTCCATTTGTTCCCTTGTCCATTCACTACCTCTGGCTATTTCTTGGGGCGAGTTGCTCCTGCTTCTTGTTTCCAGTTGTCTTCTGTTCATTTGATTACCTCTTGCTCTTTCTTCTGGTGAGTGGCTTCTGCTTCTTGCTTCTACCTGTTGTCTTGACCAGAATGATGCCCTAGGTTGTTCTTCTTCTTGTTCTCGCGATTGTTCTGATGGTGTGGATGTCTTCTTTCCTCGTTGGAATAATTCAAATATGCTCTTATCTTCTCCACCTAAAAATAACCTTCTTACTGACTTGATTTCGGGACTTTCCTCTTTCTTATCTTTTTCGGTTGATGCTGATGAAGATGATGATGTTAAATGAAGACTTTGTAAATCTTCCTGTTTTTCATCAGACTGTTTTAAATCAGTATCTTTTACATCTTCTGTCTCATCTGACTTTTTCTTTTCATTAGTCTTGTCTGAAATTGCATCACTGAATTTTTCATCATCTAACTCCTTTGCTACATATCGCGTTGTTTGTGCGTCCGCCTCATTGTTTTCATACAACTGTGATGTTGGCGGTATTTCATCAAACATTTCTGGTGTCATTTCGTGTAATAAAACTTGCTTATCAGTTTGAACCCTAGCATTAGGCCATAGTCTCCTATCGTATTTTGAAAGGTCAAAATCGTCAAAGTCTATATCGTTAATTGATGTGTCGAATGTCCGTCTTTCTGGTATGATTTCAATTTTCAATCTGTGTGTCATTGCTTCTTTCAGCATTTCATCAAAAGTTTTCCCTCTTCTTAATCCATAATATTTTTCAGTCATATTAAAATATTATAGATTTTTTTATTGTTGAGTTGATGAACTTGATTTCTGTTTGAAGTATTTGTTATAAACATTGTCATTGTAGTATGTTTCTAACCGAGTACGAATTCCTTTTCTTTCTGTTACGTTTGCATTGTTAAATTTATCTAATAATTCTTTGAACTCATCGTATTTATCAGCATTTATTACATTGAATTGATGTAGTTTTGAAATGATATTATCCATCATAGTTCCCGGACTTTTCGATAAATACGCCGGCCACATCCACTTTATGGATTCTAAATAATTTTTGAAAATTTGTTCTTCATCCACTTCTTCATGTTCGACATTTTGTAATTCCATATCATTCGATTTTTCTTGCATTTCCATTAATTCTGCGTGAGAAATTGATGTTTGTTTATCATCATCATCATCGTCTTTACCCTTTTTCAATGTTGTTGTTTCCTCTATGGGTTCTAAAGGTGGCATTTCATCATCATCATCTTTTGTCATTGAATGAACCTCAACCCCTTCAGGTATTGAACTCGACGATGCCTTGTTTAAATCTTCGTGTATGCTTGGATTGAGTTGTTCCCTTTTTTCTCTGACTTGTCTATCTTGTTCTTCAAATGATGCTTGTATATCATTTTCATACTCTTCATATTCTGTCAGTGGACTGTCTGGTGTTGAAAAAGCGGACTTTGAAGAAGACCGACTGGTTATTTTAGACGTCAATGCTGATGTCTCTGCTTTTCTTAATTCCTCCTTCCTTTTCATAGATTCCTGATTTAACAATCCCAAGCTGTCCTTGTTGTCCCACTGACTACCATATTGGTTTAATCTGTATCTGGTTGCTTTTCTATCTATTACATTTTCAATTGATGGGCGATTTTCATCTTCTACTAATGTTTCTTTTAACAATTCATCATAAGAAGGTCTTAAGTGTAGCTGTGATTTTAATGAGTCTACTTTGACTGGTCCTATTGTATTCAATCTATTTATTGATTTAATCATAATATATTAATTATTTAGATAATATATTTATATAAATAAATTATCTAAATAATTAATCTGAAATATTCTTAATCATTTCTTCTAAATGTTTCTTTCTTTCCAACAGTTGTTTTGATGTTACTATTCCATCTGGTGAGCGTGTGTTGTCTAACACGTTTCTTATTCTGTCTAATTCCTTTCTATAACTTTCGGTTCTGTTGCTTTCAGCTAAATCGTTTCTATACTTTATTAATGCTCCTTGTGATTGTTTCGCTTCCATTGTTTCTTTTAATTGTTTAAAATAATTCATTCTTGAAGCAACTCCCCACAAATCATTACTATCATACACCCTCTCTACTTGTGGCGCCCTTTTAAATTCAACATTTCTATGACTTCTCATAAGCATGATTGTTATATATAATAATTAGATTATTATTTAAAACATTGATAAAGTTAATTGATTTATTTTATCTGATTTATCTTGTTTTTTCTTTTGTTTCAGTTCTTCGTAATGTTGGGTTAATAGTTCTGTAGCCGTTGGTTTCTTAATGGTTTCTTTAATCACTTCTTGCTTAATCTCATTCTTAATTTCTTCTTTTAATTCTGGCTGTATCTTTCTAATATTCTTTTGTGGATTGACTGGTAATAATTCAGTAGGTGCGCCCTTACAATTCTTAGGATGTGAATGTCTCAAACTTTTCAATGTCATCTTTTTAGAGCACTGTTCACATTCTACTAATTCAACTTCTTTTTTAGTTCTTGGTAATGCTTTTGCTTTTGCTTTTGGTTTAGGTTGTTCTATTGGTTCTGTTTTTGGTTCTGTTTTTGGTTCTTCTTTTGGTGCTTCTGGTGTTGGTTGTTCATTAACTGCTTCATTTTGTTCAACAACTTCATTATTAATAGGTGCTTCGTCTGTTTTAGTTTCATTATTAATATCTAGTACCTCAATACTTGTCATATAATATATATAGATTTTCTATATGGAAAATCTATATATATTTTAATTTCAAATTGACATTATCAAATAATATCACTCTTCACGAATAATAATGACAGACTAACATTTACACCGTTTAAATTAATTTCATTACCTAATGAATTAGACAACCAAAAGTCTAACTGTTTAAAGGTTCTATTTGATACATCTAAGTAATCCAGTGGATTCATTTCATTATCAAAGACAATCCCTGCGTGTGGTGCTGTAACTGGTATTTTCTTAACAATTGTACTATCACCCGTTCTCAAATTTACTTGATTATAATTAGATAATTGAGAGGAATGAATATAAATATTTCTAATGGGTTGAAGATTAATAAACCCAGAAACATAAGGATTACCATATTGATAAACATTCATCTGATAATTTCCTAAAACTTCATTAACAGACTTTAAACTATTTTTGTCAAAACTGACGTTCCAAACATAACTTTCATATATTATTTTAATCTGTTCATCAGTTAATACAGCAAACTGTCTATCAGCATAGTTTGAAGAAATCGTTATTTTATTAGTTTTTACACTGTAAATAACTTCATAAGTATTTGAGAAATTGACATTATCAACAATACCGTTAATTTTTGATTTTATTTCTGTTGCCAGTTCTGTACCAGTATAAACTCCTTCTGCCAGTGCAACAGCAATCCAATGAACATTTGTATTATCTTCATCTGGAACTAATGGGGAAGAATAAAAATAAAGTATATTATTTAATCCTGACTGAATTGAATACCAAGAGTTAGGCAATGTTACTTCATGAATGTAGCAATGAACGCCATTATCTGCTTGTAATGTTTCTGGCAATTCAACTCTAAAATTAGATGATGTGCCCGATATTCTATGGGCGCTGTCAATATAGACCTTCTTGTAAGTCAACATAATATATTTTTAATTAGAAAATAAATTTTCTAATTAAAAATTATTCTGTTGCTTAGGACTTCGTCGTAAGTCAGCATAATATATTGTAGAATAGAAAATTAATTTATAACTTTAATTATATGATTAATAATAAATGGTTAATTTATGAAATGAAGCATGGGAAAATTAAACATTATCAACCTTACAAGAAATCAATTAGAATAACTGATGTTATGAAACAAACTGACAAAATATTAAATAGTTATTATCCTAATTCAAATTTAACTGATGCCCAAGGATTAAGTAAAGCTTATGGTAATGGTAAAGGTTTTTATATTGATGGAAATAAGATGTATTTAAGTGGAACATTTGGAAAAGGAACGTTTGGAGGTGCTGTTAATGACATTCTGGCAGATGTAGGATTGCCATTTAAGATGACAAAATATTCACAACGGTATAAAGACACATCAAAAGCACTGGATGAAAACAATGAAGTTAAACATCTCATAACACATAGTCTCGGTTCAAGCGTTGGAGCACAAATAACAAAAGATTACCCTGAAAGAGAATTAAGTTTAACCACTTATGGAGCACCATTTATATCACGAAAGTCTAAAATAACGGATGATTACATTAATTTTAGAAGTATCTTAGACCCTGTCAGTATTGCTGACCGTGGCGCTATAACTGTTTATACTGGTTCATTAAATCCATTTACTAACCACGATTACATAACTGGATATGGAGACCAAGGTAAAGATGTTTCAAGAAGTATAGACCCAGTAAGAAGTATAATGTAAGACATATCTATTTAAAGAAATAACCATATAAAACAGTAAGTATATAGATATGGACTATTCAAACGCAAAAATCTCTAAAATTGTAAATGATGTAGATGACAGCGTCTATATTGGTTCAACCTGTCAAGCACTATCAAAGAGAATGTCAGAACATAGAGCAAGTATGAGAAGTAAAAGGCACAGTTACTTAAAATTGTATCAGAAGATGCTTGAAATTGGAGTTGAACATTTTAATATTTATCTGATAAAAGAAACACCTTGTGAAAACAAAGAACAACTAAGAGCAATTGAAGGGCAATACATTAGAGAATTAGGAACGCTCAACGGACATATAGCAGGAAGAACTACGGCACAGTATCAGAAAGAGTTTAAACATAGGTATGAAGAAAAGAAGAAGAACTACGCTGTTGAACATAGAGAGGAGAAAAAAGAGAGGTCAAGAGAACATTATACAGTAAACAGGGAAACAATATTAGAACAACAAAGACAAAAATATAGCGAAATGACAAAAACAAAAATTACTTGTGACATATGTGGTGCCGTCCATAATAAAAAGAATACACCAAGTCATTTTAGAAGTATGAGACATCAACAAGCATTAAATAATCTAATCAATAATAATAGCGATGATACAGCAGAAGAAATACAACAATGAAGTAGCAGATGATATGATTAATAATGAAAATAAAAAGTATAAGAGAAGTTCATATGAAGAAATTAGAGAAATAGTATTGGAGAAAGACAAAGGCAATACTCCTGTTGAAGAAAAGTTTAAGAAAAACAAAATTAAAATATTTAAAAATAACAGTTCTAATAAAAAGGATTACTCTAAAATATTTAATTTAAATTAATCTAATAATATAGTTTAATTTAAATTGTTTTCTATTTATCAATAGATAATAATGGTAGACACATTTAGTCCTGAAGATATTCTAATTGATAATCTCTCATTCAAATTAAATAAAGGTGCAAGTTATATCAATGAGCGTCGTTCTGTGTCATTCTTTCCTTCTGGTTCAAATGTTTATAAACCTTCGTCTGGTAATCGTGTATTGAAAATCGCTTTGAATGCTGAAGATAACAGTTGGTTAGACCCTCAATCAGTAATGGTTTATTTCAATGTTGAAAACCTTGAAACATCTAATAATAAACGCTTACGACCTCTATCTCCTGCTTACTGCTTTTTCAGAAGGGCACGACTAATTGCTGGTAATCAACTTGTTGAAGACATTGATTACTACAACAGAAATCATCAAATGATGAGTTGCCTAATGTCTAAGGGTGCTCGTGATAATGAAGATGCCCAGAGTTTCGGTTATAGATTTGATGATGATTTAACACAAAGAGTAGCAAGCACTACAGATGGCGCTATTGGAACTGCTTATGACAGTGGAACTATTCCCGGCTTTCAAACAAAAATGGTTGTAGGATTTAAACCTATGCTTGGTCTATTCAATCAATTTAAATACCTACCATTGAAAGCGTGTCCTCTTGTTTTAGAACTTGAACTCGTCTCAAACTTCCTTGATTGTATCGTTGAACCTGATATTACTACTGATTTCACTGTTGCCGAGGTGACGGACACATATAAAAACACTTCTGGAACTTGGGAAATTAACAATGCCTTTTTACAATGCGATGTGGTAAGCTTGGACAACGATCTTCACAATAAATATGTTGCTCATCTCCTTGATGGAAAAGAATTGCCTATCACTTATAATACTTATATTTGTCAGTCTAATTCTGTTGTTGGTCAGACATCCATTAATACAACTGTTGTTCGTTCTGTATCTAAACTTGCTGCTGCTTTCATCACTTTCGGAAAAGAAGACCTTACAGGAGCAAGCACCGAAGTCCATAAGGATTACAATAGATTTTATCATCCTATGAGTCGTATTACATACTCAACCAGTGGGAATTACAATTATGACCTTGATTTAGAATTTCAATTACAACTCGGTTCAAAACTATTTCCAGAATACCCTTGTAAGAGCATAACACAAGCGTTCTATTATTTACGAAAAGCATTGAATTTACCTTTATTTCATCAGCATCATTTATCTATTGAATTTAATCAGTATAAATCAGATAAGTTCATCTTTGCCATGAATACGGAAAAAGTGCCAGATAGTAGCTACACTGGAATTAACACCAAGTCAGGACAGCAGCTTCTAATTCGTTGTAAGCCTGTTGGAAATATGAATGTGAGTGTGATGCCTGACACGATTTATATAACATTGGTGAGCGAACAAATATTATCGATTAAGGATAGCGGTTGTCAGATTTTGGATTAAAAATAAGTAAAGATGATAATATTAAAAATAAATAAATATTATCATTTTCTAATATTAATATATAATGCCTTCAATAAATTTAACAAACTTTGAAAATGTTGTAGCACACACAATCAGTGAAATAAATGATACAGGAATTCAAAACATAAAGGAGATATACGCAAGTCAAACAGATATTATTGACTTGCTGAATTCTAAAAGTGATATTGTTGATACATACACAAAAGCACAGATTGACGCTAATTTTTATGATATAACTCAATCATACAATAAAACAGAAGTTAATGTATTATCAAATAATATAAGTTCAAATGCTTATTTCATTCAAAACAATTCAACCACCATAGCAAGTAATTTAGTTAATGTTTCATCAAATACATTTTTAATAGGTAATCTGACAATAACTTCAAATACAAATTTTAATAATATTTCTTCAAATACACATTTAATAAATAATTTAAATGCTACATCAACAACACATTTTAATAATATTTCTTCCAACACGAGTTTAATAAATAACAATACTAATTCAATAAATACAAACAATAATAATATAAGTTCAAATACTCATTTAATAAATAACAATACTAATTCAATAAATACAAACATTAATAATATCAGTTCAAATACTCATTTAATAACAGGATTGAATAGCACAATAAATTCACATATTACTGCAATATCAGATTTACAAAATGGAGGTTCATTTAATCCATCAGAATATTCTAATATTACTTCAACAGACAATTTATTATCAGATAAGCTAGATACATCAATATTGAATGATACATTAATACATAATATAACAACTACTTCAACCTTTAAAATAGCAAATTTTGGAAATTATAATAATTTTTATGAAATGTATAATAATTATTTTGACACTTATAATTATGGTGATTTATTAGGAGCCACAATGTTTTTAAATCAACGAGGCTTTGGAGATGTAGAAATTAATAATTCTTCAATTTTTCAAAATGATAAAATAATATTAAATCATAATACAACGATTTTATCAAATTTACAAGTATCGGGAGTATTCTCTTGTTTATCTATCTTAGATATTACAGGTTCTGATAATAGATATGTTTTACAATCAGATAATTTAGCTGGATTAATAACAGGAAATACAAATACAATTAATTCAATAATTACTATCAATAATTCACAAGATACATCATTAGGTCAAAAGTTAGATAAAATAGATACTAATGTTCAATCAGTAGCAGGCGCTATTAATTTTAGTGATAATACAACTTTACAGAGTAATTTAAATATGCTTACTACTGGTTCTATAATATGTAATAAGTTTAGCTGTACACCTTCGCCAAATTTAGGATTACAAATGACATTTCAAATGTTTAATCGCGAATTTAATATTAATAGAGATGGTAGAATGTGGATGTCAAGCGCAGGAGGACAATGGGAAACTCAAATAGGTGATGCTAATGTTGGTCGTGTGTGGGTAAAAGACAGATTTGGGTTAGGTGCCGTTGGTGTTGTTGGTTATAAATTAAATTGTGCTGGACAAGCTCGATTTACTGAAGGTGTCCAATTTATAGGAACTAACAGTGCAATAAGTCTTAACAATGGTTCATATTTGAATTTTGCTAATAATGGTTCTATTAAAAGACACACGCCAGATGCGATAGAAGGTTTATATATGGCTCATGATAATTTTGTTTCTCTTTCTGTTGGTGATATTAGTAACGCCAGTAATCAGTATATGATGTGTGATGGATTAGTGAATAAAACGATTTTCAGTAAACCTATTGATGTATTAGGAAATATTTATACAAATGCTGATGTTAATTGTGATAATGTTAATATTGCTACTGATGGTAAATTAACAATTGATACAAATTGTGAATTATATAGATATGTTAGTGCTTTTTCATCTTTTGATATGAGGAATACCGATGCTAATTCTTCAATTAGGTTCATTTGTGGAGACCCCGCCGTTCAATCTAACATAGTCGGAGCAGTTAATATTACTAGTGGATGAACTTTTAATACTGCTACTGCTGATTTTATGGGTAATTTATTTGCTGATGATGTTTATGTTAAATCTGGTGGAGCATTAAGAAGTAATAATATAGCTCCTAATGGTGGTACTTTAGTAACCGTTGATACTAATTTAGCAGTTCAAAATGCATATTTAGCAACTAATACCATTCAATCATTTGATTTAACAACTGTTTCATTTTTAGATAATATTTCAATGACTACTGGAACAGATATAAAGATGGGAACAAGTGAAATATCAACTTATTATGATGGAACTAATTTATCTACAATTGATGTAATATTTAGAACTTCTAACACTTCATTTAGAGTGGCGGACAGCTCAACTACACCATCGGTTTTATTATCTATTGATAAGACATTCGGAACAACAGTAAACACTGGAAATTTTACAAATAATGCTTCATCAACATTTAATGAAAATGTAACGGTTGAAGGAACGAAGAAATTGTTATGTAATTTGATTGAACCATCAACAGGAACAAATATAGATTTAACAGCATCAACTGTTACGATTAACGGAACATTCGTTGATTCATCTGACTCTCGTTTGAAATATGACATAGACAATATCAAATCTAATTGTATGAATGTCATTAAGAAATTTAAGCCGAAGAAGTTTAAAAGACACGATAGAAATGATAATGGTAAAACTCATATAGGATATATCGCAGACGAAGTATTAAAAGCAATTCCGAAAGAATTTGAAAATGTTGTGAGCAAAGATAGAGAGTATTTAGGATTGAATTATTTAGTTTTACCCGTGTTGGTTCATAAGGCAGTATTAGAATTAAATGATAAAGTGGATAAACTTCAAAAAGAAATTGAAACTTTAAAATCTAAATAATATTATAATATGTGGTTTTTCAAAAAGAAAACTGATATTGATAACACACCATTGGATAAATTAAATGAAATTGATGATGAAGATACACGAGAAAGACTATTGATTAAAAGTGTAAAAACACTAAATGAAAAAGTTAATAAATTACAGGAAGAAAAACAAACAAAATTATTATATAGGTTTCCTGTTCAATTATGTAATTGGTCGTTATTCTAAATTAATAATATTAAAAATGTATTAATATTATTAATTATCATTGTCTGGTACGTCAGTTGAGACATCTGAGTCATAACCATCATTTATATTAATATTATTAAAAATTATTCTTATTTCTTCTTCTGTTATGGCTCGTCCTCTTGACTTATAAAATTGATGTATCCATGAATTAGTATGAAAAATATAATTACCTCTACGATAAAATCCACCGCATCTACAAAGTTTCATAGTCATATTATTATTTTAATTAGTTATTTTTAAATAATGTGAGAACTTTTTCATAAACATACGGTTAGGGTCTTTTTGGAGAAGGTTAATATATAAAAAGCTATGTGGTTCGTCAGTGGCGGTCTCATATAGTTTATAAATTAGTTTCTTGCTTTCATGTAAATTATCGTTTCTAACAATTGCTGATAATTCATCTTGTAATATTTCTATCTCTTTGAAGTTTCTAACTTTAAAATAAAACAAATGACTTATATTTACTCTAATAATTGGTGGTACGGTTGATGATTTTTGAAGACTGGCAAGTGTTGATATTCCACTATGACGACCTCTACAAAATAAAGAATTTAATAATTTGTTATTTCTTGTTATTGCTGGATTATCAGATACATCATCCAATATAACTAATATATTAAATAACTTCTTCATTCCTTGTTTTTTCTGGTATTCAATTATTTTATTTTGAGTTTCTATAACTCTTTCTAAATCTTCAACATTGAATTCATCCCACCAGCATGGTTCTTTATCAGTATCAACTTTTAAACCTTCTTTAATGTATTTCTTTACTGGCAACCAAATACTATCCAAATTTACTGATGGTGACCAGATAAAAACTCTTTCAAATGCTCCTCTATAAATATCAAGTATCATTGATACAAGTAAGGTACTCTGTCCAGAGCCTGAGGGCCCTACAATCATCGCTCTCATCGGTAATTTAGGGACAACCTCGTGCTTACTTTGCTTAAAGTCATATTTAATTTCATCAATTGGTTTTACATCAGGCATAATAAATGTAATATTAAACATATATAGAAATTAATTTAATATTATTTATTGTATGAAACATTGCCATGATATGATTTGGGGCCTATCATAGTAGAACAGGTTTTCATCAACTTCAATCAATAAGCATTGAAGATAATTAGTTTGAGTCCAGCTTGTGCATGTGCAGTGAAGAGCCCAGTCCCCGGAGAAGAAACAATGGCGAACCCCGAGTATTCTAACATGCATGAAATAATAAGATTAATTATAATAATTTATCTTATTATTTAATATGAAAAGAAATTATTCAGATTGTATTGATATAATAAATCAAGTAGAGAATATAGAACAAGTAATAATAACTGATAATAAAATTAAGAATTGTTGCTATTATTCATTGGAAGTAATTAAGCTAGGAATACAATATATCAAAAATAAAAATGTAAATATTAATATAAATGCCAAGGAAGAAAAACAAAAAGAATAAGACAGAAACTACAATTTCTTCAACAGATGGAGATAGCGAAGAAGTTATTAATAAAACAGCAGTTATTGAGTTTGCTTGTCCTATGTGTAAGAGAATATTAGAGATGAAAAATGAATTACAAATAGAGAGGAAGGGGAACTGTAAATGTTCATGCATACCAGTCGGTTTTAAAATATCTAAATCAGATAAGAAAATGAATATTGATAAAACTAAAGATGGTGATATTAACTTAGAAACAGATGCTCATAATATTGCTATACGATTTGGTCGGGGAGTTACTCCATCCGATAATGATGAAAACGAAACACAGGAAACTGTTAAACAGATGTTGAAAAATTAGTGTTTAAAGAGTAGATTTAACATAATTTAAACATTTAGTTTTAAAACTTTAATTTTATAATATAGTATATATGGAAGGTGTGGATAAACTAATTTTGAAAATTGATGAAATAATGGAACAAAATAAACGCATTTATCAACTGTTAGAAAGTATGAAGAAACCAGCTTACAATAATACTAATAATTATCAACCAAAAGAAATTGATAGAGAAAGCACTGAATACAAGAATAAACGAAATGTTTATATTAAAAAACTTAATGAAAAAGTTATTAAAGAACCTAAACAATCAAGTCTGGATTACTATCAAGTCAAGTATAACGAAGATACCAAGAAATATGTTTAATCATTAACTAAAAGCACTTCGTGTCGAAGATGTGGTTTAGTTAAACCTTCTAACTTGTAAGTTTTATTGCCCATAATATCATATTCAATTTTATCAACATTGAATATTTTATTAGACCATTTAGAGTTATACTCTTTTCTATCGGTGTAATTACCCCTTTTCTTTTGAAACACTTTTACCTTATCATTCTCCTGTATTCTGGGATACTTTCTTTTGTTCTTTTCTCTCAGTTTGAGATTAACTTTTACATTTATTTCATTGTCGTCCTTGTGTGCTTCAGATGGTGTCATCCTTGTTGATGAGTGTAATGTGCTGTTATACTGTTTCAATGCTTGTGTTAGGGCGTCCGTCCATTTCATATTGTTAAACCTAACTCTATCGTGGATTTTGTTTTTCATGGTCCTAATAAAGCGCTCGGCTACGTTTGCGTGGGTCTTCGTGACAATGTGGTGTATTCCCTCGCTGTTGAAGAAATCCTGAACTTGGTTTTTGGTGGCAAACGCTCCATCATCATCAGAATACACGGACATTGGATAACCCATCTTTTTAAAACTTGCTCTCAACGCTTTCAAAACGTGCTCTCCGTCTCTTTCCTCCATCGGTATTCCATCGGCTAACTTACTGAACATATCAATCGCGACTAAAGCATACAATGGAACGTTCTTGTCTTTTGCTAAGGGTGTCATATGCATTATGTCGATTTGATATTCATATCGTGCGAACGGTGCGGTGTAGGAATTTGAACCTCTGTAGTTCTTGATTTGTTTATTGGGTTGTTTCTTCAAGAAGGTTTTTACATCTTCTAAAGTTATCGTTGGGTCTTCTTCCTTTGCCTTCTTGTGTGTCGCTTGTGTGCTTCCGAAACCCTCGTCTAAGTCATAATAGATGTTGCTGATTATTTGGTCTTTCGTTAATCTTGCCATTATATTATTTGTTAGAAAATATTTTTTATTGATATAACCCCCACCCCTTAACATAAAATAAAAAACTACTTAAAGAGAAAAAACCTTATATATTAAGAGAAAAATGAGTGAGGGTAAAATGTCAGAGAATAATTTTATAGTTGAGAATTGGACTAGCTTACCTGAGGGTTTAGTTTCAATCATCACTACTTACATTAATGGTTGTGAAGGGTGGCGAAGACTGAAACAATGTGATGCTTTAAGAGAATTACAGAGGAAATGGAAACCGTCTATATACATTGAGCAAGTAGGAGAAAGTAAATATTATGTTGAGATTCGCAATAAATGCTTAAAAGGTGATAAAGCGCTTTCATATGCGTTGAAACCGCCAAAAGAATTATTAGGATTGATGAAGTATGATGATGAAATACAGGTTGGAATAGAAGTTAGTTCAAAAATTATGTATAATAATAATATTTGCAACAGTCGTTCTTATTCATCATCTAAACAGAATAAGATTTCAAGTAGAGTGTCATTACAATTTTATATTGAAAACATAGTTGAAGAAATAAAACAGACTATGAAACGACACGAAATCATTACTATAGAACATATTACAATTGAAATTTATAGAAAACAGAAACAATAATTTCGTGGTTTAATCATAATATTTAATTATAATATGATTAAACAATGTTTTATAATCTAACACTGCATTTAAATGAAACCTGAAACCCCCAGCTAAAAACTACTTAAAGAAAAAATAACATAATATAATAAGAGACAATGAGTGAGAAATGGACTAACTTACCTGTTGATATATTAAAAAATATCATTTCATATAAATTAGGGGGACCTGAGTATTTGAATATAAAACATAATCATATTGAGACATTAAAGAGCATACAACAGCGTTATAAATTTAACAGAACTGAAACAAAAAGAAAGACAAAGCACTGCACTGCTGTAGGTGGTGGTGATGATTTCAAGAGACACATAATTAAGTATTACATTTCAAGAAATATACCTTTAAGCATTAAAAGCATCGAAGATATAGTTTTTAATGAAAATGAAAACTTAGATTGTTTGTTAGATGACATTGAAACCGATGAAGGTTATGAAGTAACGTTAATAGTTGAGGTATGTTTATTTGTGGGGGAACATCAAGACGATGATTCTAGAACTTTTACGTTCTTTTCTCATAGTGATGATGTTGTAGATAATGTAACCATAGATAATTTATCTGAAGTAATGATGGCGGCGTATCAAGACATAAACAGATGTATTGATGAAGAAAGAAGTAGAACGGAGTTTGGAGGAGTAAAAAGCATCAAGTTTAAGCTAATTATTGATGAACCTGTGTAATTCATAACCATACTAGAATCATAACATTTATAAACTTATATGTTATAATTATAGCAAACTTTTAACCTATAAAGACCCCTGAATTAATTTAAAGACTAGACCCCTTAATATTTAAGGATATATGACCGACAAAAAGCAGTGTTCAAAATGTAAAGTCTTTCAACCGCTAGAAAGGTTCAAAGAAGAGAGGGAACAATGTAATTTATGTCTTGAAAGCAAACAGAGATACAGAGAAAACCATAAAGAAACACTCAGTCAAAAAGCGAAGGAATATTATGAAAACAACAAAGAAAACATAAAACAACACAAGCAAGAATACAGTAAAGAATACAACCTACGAAAAAATGAATGTCAATATTGTAGGTGTATGGTCTCACTTAGTCAGAAAGCAAGACATGAAAGAACAAACAAACACATCAACAATGTTAAGAATCCAAAACCACCAAAGACTGAAGAAACAACAAAAGAATACAAACAGCAAACAACACAGGAAGAGATAAGAGATTACATTGAAACCTCATCAGATTTTTAATATCAGATGGATTGAGTTTAATCATATTATTCTATAACTATAATATGATTACAACATTTCTAAACTTATATGATATAATTATAGCATACGTTTAACATAAACATTTCATTAAATGACATACCACAACAACCGCCAACACCCCAAACCATGAAACTACTAAAAGTGCTAACCTCTTTCAAAACGAAATAAAACATCACCCCGAGAAACACAAAATGAGACATGGCTTGAAACATGGGTAATGAAAACGAATAAGGTTGTCAAACTGTTGAAAAACAATACTCAAAGAAATCCCTCAACTTTTGACCTTTTCCCCCTAGCTTCTGCCCTTTACCACTTTTTTTCCCCTACCCCAAGGGTCGGTTTCAAGACTTGGGTCCTGAAACCAGCCCCTCCCACAGGAAGATGTTGATTTCAAGACCTGAGCCCTGAAAACAGCCCTACCCCCTACCCCAAGGGTCGGTTTCAAGACTTGGGTCCTGAAACCAGCCCCTCCCACAGGAAGATGTTGATTTCAAGACCTGAGTCTTGAAACCAGCCCCGCCCCCTACCCCAAGGGTCGGCCCCATCCCACAGGAAGATGTTGATTTCAAGACCTGAGTCCTGAAAACAGCCCTACCCCCTACCCCAAGGGTCGGTTTCAAGACTTGGGTCCTGAAGCCAGCTCCGCCCACCGAGTCTTGAAAACAGCCCCACCCCCTACCCCAAGGGTCGGTTTCAAGACTTGGGTCCTGAAACCAGCCCCTCCCACAGGAAGATGTTGATTTCAAGACCTGAGTCTTGAAAACAAGGGGCGGTTTCAAGACTTGGGTCCTCCTTCAAGACCTGAGTCCTGAAAACAGCCCTACCCCCTACCCCAAGGGTCGGTTTCAAGACTTGGGTCCTGAAACCAGCCCCTCCCACAGGAAGATGTTGATTTCAAGACCTGAGTCCTGAAAGCAGCCCCACCCCATACCCATGGGGTCGGTTTCAAGACTTGGGTCCTGAAACCAGCCCCTCCCACAGGAAGATGTTGATTTCAAGACCTGAGTCCTGAAAACAGCCCCACCCCCTACCCCAAGGGTCGGTTGCAAGACTTGGGTCCTGAAACCAGCCCCTCCCACAGCGTGCGCGTTACTACGCTGGCTCTGGCAGAACATGCGCAAAGGGCGCTGCAGATACTGAGAGTTCTTGAGATGCCGCACAATGCAACACATGTCACCTATCAGGACCTTCTCGATGTTATCGTTCGAAGCTGCCCAGACCCCAGGAAGTGCAATTTCAATCATCTTGTTTAAAATACAGCCTGTGCTGAGTTCCTTGCTCTTGAGCCTAATGTCAGTCACCATGTTGAGAACTTATGAGCACGCATGTGAAATCTCCACTCCTAGTGTTGACCGCGCGCTCCTATTTTTCATGGGTCGCAACTGCTTTTTGGAAGTTGGCTGCTTGCGCACTCCTGAAACTGAGTGATTACGTCAAAACAGTGAAATAAAGCGGAGACGGAAGATCCAGGATGTCAAGGTTTGATGTCGGGCCGCGCAGGTTCTCAACGCGTCCTGCTGTTCAAGACTCGCTTCCTGAAACCAATCTCCCCGCCCGCTTTTTTCACGCAGGACTTGTCAACACCACCCTTTTCAGGACTCGACTCCTGAAATCGCAACTCCGCCCCCCGTTTCCTCACCCCAATTTCAAATTTCAGGAATCGACTCTTGAATTCCCCCTCTCCCTTCAGGACTCGGCATTTCAAGACGCGACCCCTGAAACCAACCCTCCCCCGGACTCGACTCTTGAAAACCAACCCTCCAACTTCAGGGCTCGGCATTTCAAGACTCGACCCCTGAAACCAACCCTCCCCATTTTTTCAATTTTCAGGACTCGACTCTTGAAAACCCTCCCCCTTCAGGACTCGGCATGTCAGGACTCGACCCTTGAAACCAACCCTCCCCCAATTTCAAATTTCAGGACTCGACTCTTGAACACCCCCCCCTCCCCCTTCAGCACTCGGCATTTCAAGACTCGACCCCTGAAACCAATCCTCCCCCCAATTCCAGGACTCAAGTCTTGAAAACCCCCCTCCCCCTTCTCGTCAGGACTCGTCCCGATTCGTCCCTACCCTTTTCAGAACTCGACCTCTCAAGCCAGCTTCGCCCCTTCCTTCTCGGGAAGGGCTTGCTCTTGTAGGGGGTGGGGCAGGGTTTCGGGAGTCGAGTTCTGAGATGGGGGGCAAGCGGCGCATGCCAAACAATAGAAATTACCCTGGATTTCCGCAAAACAAAAGTCTTTTGGACGCATTCACCCTCCTTCTGAGTCTTTTCCCGCAAAGGTTTTTTTGTTGTTACGGGAACACTTAAAAATGGCCGCTATGTTTACTAAAGCCTGTTGCTCTTCACAGGTTCGCCTACTTCTCCAATAACACCTGCATCAGAAAAGAAACGCGATTGGCTAATGAACCCCGTTCATTTGCTAAGGGTGTTGGACAGAGAAACACCAAGCATGACGTTTGTTTTCATCAAAATCAACTGCTCTCGCTCCTCCGTCAAAAGCTTCTTGTTGGAAAGCAACAACTAACGTCGCTGGTTTGTTTGCCAAACAACTGAGTTTGCCTTCTCCTTAGACAACGTGTGGTCCAGAAAGCAAACAGAACTGGACACGCGTGACCACTTGTTGCTCGACAAGAAACGCTCTTCACGGGCCCACCCTCGCATTTACAAATGCGACTGATGCGTTGTTGTTTTCCACACAAATCGCTGTGTCTCTTCGCCTGTCGCCCTCCCATCAACAAATACGACTTATGTGTCGCTCTAAGAGGGAGTGATCTTTACCTATCTTTCGCATTGTTGAAAGCTCGTGTTTGTCAGCGTAAAACAAGGTTCTATAGCGCGGCCGAGTTGTTTCTAAAACTCTGCAAGCTTGTGCTTTTGTTTTCATCGGACGAATCACACTACATGTTGCCAATCGATCCACTGTGTGTTCTTGCGAGTGCGCAAGTGAAAAGGTCAGAATAGTCATGAATTCGTTCTAGAGACAGAACAAATGCAACCTGTCCATTGCCATAAGCCTTCTTTGCACGAGCGAACTTACACGGCAGTTGACCAAGCCTTATGTCTTTGCCCATGGGCGACATGGAAACTGCGGGGCGCCGCGTTGCCTTTTTCCTTGGCAGCACAAAGGAGTGACTGCCCAACGAAAGCCCGAAGAGGTCTTGCAGCAAATGATAGCCATGATTGGCCCATCCACTTGTGCGATTTGATCGCCGCGGGCGAAATGGAAACTTGCGAGTCAAAAGGACGGTCAACTGAGCTTTCCTCAAGTGTTTGCCCGTTGAGTTAAAAGGTGTAAAAGCCAAGCGAAAATAAAGCTTGACCGCTGCCGGCTTCTTTTGAAGACCGCGCATTCGCCAAGATACGCTTGTGACTTGATTCCTGAAGACGCTCCATGTCGTCACGATCGTTGCGACTACTGAGGCGCGCGCGTTTGACGACTGTTCTTTTTGAATGGTCCGCGTGGCCCAACTTCCCAACGCGCGACGGAGTGACTTCTGTAGTCTACATTGCTTGCTGTCTGGTTCGCATCAGCTGGCATCTGCCAATTGATCGAGGGGTCGAACATATTTCGCTTTTCCCCGTTGGTTTCCCGCCGATTTCCGACTGTTTGCGTTTATTTTCGGATAACGCTTGCCGCAACAGCTCAAAACAATGTTTCCTCTTATTACCACTTGCTTTTTCAATTTTTGAAATAAGCAGGCAAATGCTTAGAGCCCAAAACGGCCTCGCCCGTCCGCGCCCTGACCCTGACGAGCAACCCCGCGCCGCTGCGCCAGGCTTTACTCTTGGAAGTGGGCTCCCTTCAACTTATTCTACTCCTAAGACGACCGACCGCCTTCCTCATTTTCAGGTCTCAACTCCTGACACCGCAGCCCCGCTCAATTTGTCTGAGCTCAGGCTCAAGCTCTGAAGCGACCAGAGCCCAACTCCTGAGGCCTTATTTTCACCCCCCTTGTTAGAACTCGACTCTTGAAACCGCTGGGGCGCTGCCTGCGCAGATTGGCGCGGGAGCGCCCAACCCATCAGGCATCGCGGGAGAATGCCCCACCCATTGCGAAACAGGAAACGCTTCCTTTGGCCACACCCGATTCGCAACAGGCAGCAGCATGCCAAGGACTAAGAATCAAAACGCATCGGAACATGAAATTCAATCCATCAGTCGTACGAATGGAACATGTTGGGGTGCGCAAACATACCCATCGCGTTCGATTGTAAAGCTGCGTGGTGGTATGATGCTTCAATTGTGCCCCTACTGCTGAACCAAAGGCGTCGGTGTGGGAAACGGTTCCTGCGCTTTGCAAATTGGCAAGCCTGGATCTTTCGTCTCCTTTTTTTGGGAGACCACCAAAATCACTTCGTTTCAGGAGTGCGCAAGCAGCCAATTTCCAAAAAACAGTTGCGACCCATGAGAAATAGGAGCGCGCGGTCAAAACTAGGAGTGGGGATTTCACACGCGTGCTCATAAGTTCTCAACATGGTGACTGACATTAGGCTCAAGAGCAAGGAACTCAGCGCAGGCTGTATTTTAGGGTAAGATGGTTGAAATTGCACTGGCAAGCAGCGCAGCTCCACAGGTCAAGAGCACGGGGCGGAAGGGCGCAATGACCGTTAAACAATATGGAGAGGTCCCCCAAAATGGGAGAGTGGAAGCAGCGAAAGACTGCAGTGACAATTGGTCCGGCTAGCCAGCGTTGTGAGCATCAACAAGGAGGAGTTGGCAGCTGGCAGCCGGGCACACTTAACCTAAAGTATGGGCCACATCGGGCTGCATCAAGGCAACGGCGGAAGCTGCATACGGATGCAGCAAGCCCGCATGAAGAAGCTCGTCGGCGAGCAATTCTTAACGAGGGAAAACACACATCCCCCCAATTGCCCGTAAGATGCCGACCAAGCGCTTGACCGCGCGGTCCTGGCTTCACCGCCCCCAGCGCGCGAGTGCTCGGTCGGCTGGGCGTCCCCAGGGAAAGCGCCGCCTGGAGCCCTTGCTGGGAGAGGCCGGGTGTGTCAGGTGCTACGAAACATTCACACTGCTACGCAAGTGAAGTGAAAGGGACAGGCGCCTCTTGGATCGCAAAACTGGCAAGCGCCGGGGGAGGGACCCTGGGAGCTGCACCAAACGTGCACGTTGGGCAGCGACGCAGAGACCTAGAATAACAGGGAGCGAACCATCACTAGCCACTGGCAACGCAGGGCGGCAACTAGAGGCAGTGAGAGGGCCAAGGAGAGACAAAGAGAAGACAGGCGAGTGACTATGAGCCTCAGCGCGAGACGACTAAATGCCACGGCAAAGAGCGCCAGCGAAGGGCTGTAACCAAAGCCGCAAGGTAGAACGCGTGTGAACAAAAGAGGGCCGAGAAGCCCGATGAAATGAGGGCTTGGGAGTGCACGGATGACAGCGGCCAAAAGGCGGACGACTATGCAGGGTAGCCGGTAGCCGTCCACGAATCGACTGGTGTCCGTTGAGGGCAGATGGCTGTGACGCTAGCGAACGGCGACCGCGCAGGGCGGCAACCAGAGTCAGCAAGAGCAAAGGATGGAAGGGAACGCAAGGGAGGCCAGGGCGAAGCAAAGAGCCGCAGCGGGGCTGTGGCCAAAGGTCGCAAAGAGGCTGTCGAATGGCAGGGAGGTGGCGTGGCCGAAGCTGTAGCGCAGGGTGGTGGCTACCAAGGGGAAGCGCAAACGACGAGACGGAAGAACGAAAATGCGAAGCCTCAAGCAACGACATGGCGGTCGCCATCGGCTTGAACGGAGAGAAACGGAAGAATCAAAAAGTGAAAAGCCAAAGGCAGCAGCGTAGGGCTGCAACCAAAGGCCACGCGGCAGGATTAGGAAAGAACGCTGGAGAATTGACACTGTCAAATGCAGGCTCGCCCGATGCGTTGGGGGACACGGAGGTGGTGGTGGGCGACAGTCGACCAGCAGGACAACGGGCAGCCTCGAACGATAATGTTGAGAAAGGTCCTGACGGATGACATATGTTGCGTTGCACGGCGCCTGAGGAATTATCAGTATCCGCAGCGTCATTTGAGCATGTTCTGCCAGAGCCAGCGTAGTCTCGCGCAATGAAGCCAACGCACACCCCCTTCAATCAAACCTTCAAGCCTGCAACTAGCCGCGGTCTCCCAACAGTTTGGCGCCTTTGATTAAAAGGGGCTTTGCGGCAGTTTGCGGGCTTTTGCGGGCGTTTTGCGCTGAGTTTTGGGAGTGCATGTTCTGTTTTAAAAAAGTCTGAGTGGGTCTGAGTGGGTCCGAATGGGTTCCTTTGGGTTTGAAACGGCGGGTCAAGAAAATATAAACATGAGTGTAAACAAAGGCCAAACAACAGATGTAATATCCTGCGCTCAACACATCAAAAATTGTCTTCTTGAGTCTGTCATGCTTCGTCCTAGGCGTAGAATTTTCAAATTCCACATCCACTGTCAGAATCGGCGGATGCTTTTCATTTTTCTCCATACAGCAACGTTTAGAAAGCGAGCGCGCGGTTGGTCATCAAATCGCGCGTCCTGCGTCTTCAAGCCTGCGCATACATAAATCAAAATCATCATTTAAATCATCCCTCGAGAGCTATGACCGCAGAACCCGACATCACAGGCTGAGCGTATGGGAAACAATAGCTGCGGGTGGACAAAACCTTGGCGCCAGGTGGTAGGTGGCTTATTCTGGTCATAGGGCTTCATCCATCCCAACAGGCGCAGGGCTTCGTCCATCACCTGCATGTGCCCCTAATCAGCATTAGCTTCTAAAGCCAGGAATTTCAGTACCCCAGAATTGCCGCTGAGAGTCTCAGACGAGTTGCGAAGTCCGAACTTTACACGAAATTTATCTGATTTGGAAGACCCGGGAACACAAAACTTTAACCCGCCTACCACCTGCTCCAATCGCCGCCACACAAGAATCCGCGCTACGTCCACAAGACCATCTAGAGAACCGAATGTTGTTCACAAATGTTCAGCGTCTTGTCTAGATATTGCGCTAGTGCCCGCCCGCCCGCGTTCAGGACTCAACTCCTGAAACCAGGACTGGCCCCCCCTCTGTTAGAATCATGTTATGTTTGTTTCCTGGGGCAAATGTTCTTCAACAAGAGCGCAAACCATGGCAAACTTGCCAACAGTAGCAGTCATTATGAAGCTAATCGGCCATGTAGGTCATTTGTGTGGCGGCAAGAACTTTCAACACAGGGGCTTGACCAGAGGGCGAGTCCGTCAAGAGATGTTGTTCTTTGGGACAAAGAGGTCCTGTCGGGCATTTCTTTGCTGTAACTAACCTTGAAACTGTCATTTCCCGGAGCAAGCGTTGCTCAACAAGAGGGTAAACCTGTCAATAATATCTGTTTCGGAGCCCTTGTGCATTTTGCGCATTTGGGTGGGCCTATGGCGGGGAGAGGGGGGCCTTGTGGCCTCCTCGAGGAAATTGTTTTTTGTGTGTTTTTTTAAGCGGCTTGTCGCTGACCTGTTTTTTTCTAAAATCAACCCCTTTGGTGACTTCAGCCGGCTTCACCCCTATAGCTAAAACCGACTGTTACGAGTCTTCCGTCATCTTCCCGTAGTCTTCCGTCATCTTCCCGTAGTCTTCCGTCATCTTCCCGTAGAGGTTAGAGGTTAGGGTTAGAGGTTAGAGGTTAAGGTTAGGTTAGGGTTAGGGTTAGAGGTTAGGGTTAGAGGTTAGGGTTAGAGGTTAGGGTTAGAGGTTAGGGTTAGAGGTTAGGGTTAGAGGTTAGGGTTAGAGGTTAGGGTTAGAGGTTAGGGATAGAGGTTAGGGTTAGAGGTTAGGGTTAGATGTTAGGGTTAGAGGTTAGAGTTGGGTTAGACGTATCTTCCCGTCATCTTCCCGTAGTCTTCCGTAATTCTTCCGTCATCTTCCCGTAGTCTTCCGTCATCTTCCCGTAGTCTTCCGTCATCTTCCCGTAGTCTTCCGTCATCTTCCCGTAGTCTTCCGTCATCTTCCCGTAGTCTTCCGTCATCTTCCCATAGTCTTCCGTCATCTTCCCGTAGTCTTCCGTCATCTTCCCGTAGTCTTCCGTCATCTTCCCGTAGTCTTCCGTCATCTTCCCATAGTCTTCCGTCATCTTCCCGTAGTCTTCCGTCATCTTCCCGTAGTCTTCCGTCATCTTCCCGTAGTCTTCCGTCATCTTCCCGTAGTCTTCCGTCCTCTTCCCGTAGCCTTCCGTCCTCTTCCCGCAGTCTTGCGTCATCTTCCCGTCAGCTTCCTGTAGTCTTCCGTCATCTTCCCGTAGTCTTCCGTCAGCTTCCCGTAGTCTTCCGTCATCTTCCCGTAGTCTTCCGTCATCTTCCCGTAGTCTTCCGTCATCTTCCCGTAGAGGTTAGAGGTTAGAGGTTAGGGTTAGAGGTTAGGGTTAGAGGTTAGGGTTAGAGGTTAGGGTTAGAGGTTAGGGTTAGAGGTTAGGGTTAGAGGTTAGGGTTAGAGGTTAGGGTTAGAGGTTAGGGTTAGAGGTTAGGGTTAGAGGTCAGGGTTAGAGGTTAGGGTTAGAGGTTAGGGTTAGAGGTTAGGGTTAGAGGTTAGAGGTTAGTTAGGTTAGGGTTAGAGGTTAGGGTTAAGGTTAGGGTTAGAGGTGGTTAGGGTTAGAGGTTAGGGTTAGAGGTTAGGGTTAGAGGTTAGGGTTAGAGGTTAGGGTTAGAGGTTAGGGTTAGAGGTTAGGGTTAGAGGTTAGGGTTAGGGTTAGAGGTTAGGGTTAGAGGTTAGGGTTAGAGGTTAGGGTTAGAGGTTAGGGTTAGAGGTTAGGGTTAGAGGTTAGGGTTAGAGGTTAGGGTTAGAGGTTAGGGTTAGAGGTTAGGGTTAGAGGTTAGGGTTAGAGGTTAGGGTTAGAGGTTAGGGTTAGAGGTTAGGGTTAGAGGTTAGGGTTATAGGTTAGGGTTAGAGGTTAGGGTTAGAGGTTAGGGTTAGAGGTTAGGGTTAGAGGTTAGGGTTAGAGGTTAGGGTTAGAGGTTAGGGTTAGAGGTTAGGGTTAGAGGTTAGGGTTAGAGGTTAGGCGTGTCAAAAATCTGCCGCGGGACCCCCCCTCCCCCCCTCAGACTCCCCCTAACCACCACTTAGAACACGCCTCGCCCCTTTGCAGAGACTAACTTGGCTTTTGCAAAGGGGTCGGCGGATTACATAATTACATTGACCATACGTCCATGGCTTACGTATACATATACATATAGTTTTGTTTGCTTAAGAAACCCATTTTGGGGTGGGTGTGAAAGGGAAACCAATGGACATCAACTATATTTGTCAACAGATCCAGGGTTCCGGGCCTAAAACGGCCCATAATTACAACCACATTATGCGACTACCCGTAAATCCTTTTGGCTCAAGACCACCCCTATAAACAGGAACTGCGTAGCTGAACCGGAAAAGCCATTGGGCGCGTGGGTTTCACTGCGGAGTTCGAGGGATTATATACTCGTTCGCAGGTTATCAGCCGTAGCCGGATTCCGGAGCGGCTAGGGGCTTGATCCGGATTCCGGTGATAGCACCCGAACAAAGGTCTGACTAACCCGGGTTCCGGGGTCGACCAGAATACAAGAAATGTCTTCGGGAGAAGATGGATCAGGAGGAACTGCTGAGTTTGGATCAGGTGGATCTATTGCCGCTCCAGCGCCTGAGGCCAGCTCGTCACCTGGCGAGTTGGCTCCAGGGAGTGGCCAAACCGTTATCTCTTACAGCATGGTGAGAAGCATCCAGAACGGGCGAGCTGACGAGGGAGACGGATACAGCCAGGAGGAAGAGCAGTAGAACACCACGAGACAATGAGGCGGTGACAACCCCTGACTCTACGTCAAGAAGGCAACAGGACTACAAGAAGCAAATCGAAGATGCTGCCAAAGTCCAGTTGCTAGAGATTAAAGATGAATACAATTCTCAGGAAAGAGAATCTGAAAGGAAAATTCAAGAGCTAGAGGTCCGCTGTGAGCTAATGGAAATAAAATTGCAGGAACACGATAAGGAGGACCTTGGGAGCTCGTTGAGAATCAAAGAGTTAGAATCGAAGAATGACGAGAACGTAGCCCGATCAATCGATCTGAGCCAAAGATTGACGAAGATGTCCGAGAAGTATAAATATGACGAGCTTGCTGCAATGAAGGAGATTGGAGCATTCAAGGAAAGAGAAGAGATGGCACGCGAGGAACACTCCCAGTTAATTGCCAGCCGGAAGAAGATACAGATGGAAGAATACTCCGCCGGCATCGAGCTCGACCAAGTACGAGAGGAATTGCAGATGGCCAATCAGTCCATGACCGAACGGGTGTCCGGATGGAAGGAAGCCATGTCGAGGGCCGAGGCCGAGCACGGAGCAGTAAAGGAATCTCTCGGGAGCCAGGTTCAACTCCTGAGGTCGGAACTGAATGCGGCGCAACAACAGGGAGGAGTCAATTCCGAGGTAATACAATCCATCAAACGGGAGGCGGAAGCTTACGGTAACACTCTGAAGAATGAGTACATGGTCAATGAGGCCGGTACCAGAGATCGGATGAACCAATTAAGCAATGACAACCGCCATGTTAGAGAGGAGTGTAGAAGATCGGAAATCGCGATGAACTCATACAGGAAAGAGGAGGCCACCTTTTCTCAGGAACTGAAGATGAAGAACCAGGGGATGATTAATGCCGAGATGACTTACATCCAGGAGAAAGGAGCCGCTGCTGCTCTTAAATCTGAGATGGGAGTTATGAGGGCTCACGCTGGATCCATCGAGGCCAACTGCAGGGAACAAGTGAACCAGGCATTCCAGCGAGAAGCGTCAAAGGATGCCACTATCAGAGATCAATATGATAAGATGGACGCAATGAGAGACGCTCATGCTCGCACTAAGGCTCACGTCGAGGACTTAGATAGGAAACTGCGGAAGGCCGAAGGAGATCTTCAGGACGCCTTGAATGAGAAAGAGAGATATAGAGAAGAAAGAAACAAGTACAGAGATGAGTATGAAGAACGAGAGCAGCAAGGGAACGATGACGAGGACGATGATGATGATGGTGACGCTGGGCGAAGGGGATTCCCCGACCCACCTAATGCGTCAGGCTCTACTCCGACTGGACCATCCGGTTCGGGAGGAGGTAGCGGTAGTGCTCCGGCCCCAACGACGCCCACCAAGACCGCCGAGGAGGACAAACCCAAGATCAGTAGAAGGGAAGCTGAAAATGTGACGATTCCTCCTTGGCCCACTATTAACAACTTGGAGGTATGGAAGGGCAAGCTGATCAACGGAATTTTGGCGGCCTGTGGTTACCCGGATGACGAAGCATGGGGAACTTGGATCAAGAAAGCGTTCGATCGGAATGTCATGATCTAGCGGACAGTGAAGGATCCAGGTTCGTCGGGATCGACCAGAAGCTAGTGGCAGCCATGGAAAAAATGATCCGCAATGCGGGAGACCAGGGGAGGGATGTATCGACCGAGGCCAACCAATTATATGCGAAGAACATGAGGGACGGAAAGCTGACGAAAGGGAGGCAGCTTATAGCGGTCTTCCTGGAAAGCTTCAGAACTCATGAGAGGTTGGACATCATGTACAACCGAGGGACCCCTAACTAATGTAGGAGGGGGGGGGGTAATGTAGATCCTACATTTCCCCACCGACAAATCCCAAACTACCCAAAATTGCCAGTTAGCAAAATCAATAAAAATGCTTCAATGTCGTAGCGGTCGTAGGCCCGCCCGGCCCCGCAGAGTACTTTTGGCCCCTATCGGCCAAATAGGGCTGCCCGGCCCGGCGTTGCCGGACACCGCCAGCGACCTAGTTCTTCACAAAGCGGGGGAGTCGACCGGTCTTTGACTCGCTTTGACGGATGGGTTCCGCGGGTTCTACATGTGCTACATGCACCGATGCACTACATGTTTCCGATGTTTCTCTGGGTCACTCTTGGTCCAATTGAAAAACACAGGAGGTTGTTTGCTTCGTTTGCCTGGCCGAGGCTGGACCAGCTTTGCCGCCATTGCCACCAGTGCCTGCCCGCCAGGAGGCTCAGATCCTACATCACGTCCGTGGTTTAACCCGAATTTGTTTTGCTCAGGGGGATCTGTTGCTTGGCGTGTAAGCGGGCAAAAATACGATGTCATACTCGCGTTCTCTACCGTTCTCTATCGCATCCCTTTTTCGCCTTTTTCACCAAACCGATGCACTACACGTTTCCGATGTTTCTCTTGGTCACTCTTGGTCCATTTGAAAAACTTTGCTTCGTTTGCTTGGCCGAGGCTGGACCAGCTTTGCCGCCATTGCCACCCGTGCCTGCCCGCCAGGAGGCTCAGATCCTACATCGCTACATCACGCCCGCGGTTTAACCCAACTTTGCTTTGCTTAGGGGGATCTGTTGCTTGGCGTGTAAGCGGGCAAAAATACGATGTCATACTCGTGTTCTCTACCGTTCTCTGTTGCATCCCTTTTTCGTCTTTTTTCACCAAACCCTTTCTTCCATGTGCTGAATGCATGATCTGACTTGTCGTCATTATTGCTATCTTTCTGTTGGTAAAGGGAAGCCACCGATTGTCAATGAGGCTGCAAAGGAACACAACAACAAGAATTTGGATGCGGGTGCGAAGGAGAGTCGGGTGAAGGATTTGAATTCATTGGCCGGCCGAGCAATTGGCGCAATCACTGGTGTGGAATATTTCTCCTACACCGACATCAACAGGCCGAGTGACAATCAATTCCTCCGATTTCCGTTCGAGTCACTGGGAAACTTCTTGAACGACAAGTGCATAATGTCTGCAATGGTAATCATGTACTACCATAACCTATTTATGCTCAAGTCCATGCGCGAAAGGTTGGAATCTTTCATGGAGAAGATGGCCGCGGGCAGAGGAGGTATTGGTATTGGGAAGATTGCTGTGGCGCAGGACGATGCAGTCGGACAGATGGCATTGGCGAGTACTGCTCATGCGGCCGAACCTACTCCGCCCAAGGCTAAAGCGAAAGCAAAGGCCAAGGCTAAGGTCGAGCCGAAGCAGAATCCGAAGCCCAAACCGAAGGCTATGCCTCAGGAGAGGGGCCGAGGACACGCCGATGATCGTGGGCATCATCAAGGACAGCAGTACCCGAGAGCTGCACCCAGAGCTTATGCGCCTGGGGAACGTGATGCTGAGCTTCGCGCTCAAGCTGGCTCTACTGGGGAGTCCGAAAGGTGGAGGCGCCGGGACACGCAATATGACAGCCGCGACAACCAGGAGGAGGAGAGGGCTTCTGGGAGTGACCAACGCCCAGCTCCACCATGGCATCAAGATCGAGGCCACAGACGTGTGGATGTTCGAGACGCTCAACCTGGTAGCGGCAATCGTTGGCAACCATCAGCGCCCTGGAGCAGGAGGGATCGTGATGTTCGTGATCCGCCATGAGTATATGTTCGCTATCCCGATGGGGTTTCCCCTGACGGACATGTAATGTTCATATGCTTATAAAATGCTCCTACCTTTCGTGATGTCCGATATTCTGGGCAGCCAGATGGGGTTTCCCCTAATGGCATTTGCGCCCTATTTCTTTCATGAATACTGGACTGCCTGATGGGGTTTCCCCTGACGGCCATCGTATGCCCATGCCAATTTCATATTCCAAAATTCATTTTCTTTTGTGATGCAATCAGTGCTTGCGATTCTCTGGATATGCTGGAAGTCTTTTACCTTGTAGATAACACCGATTCAAGTGATTTTCACCTGATGGAGTGTGCCATTATACGAATCTGAGTCATTCTTTTCAGCGACGTCCAGCACTGAGGCACTTGATTTCCACATTTCAGAAGACCGACGATCCGGAATCCGGTGACTCGGCATTTCTTCAAGTTTCATTCAAGAATGCACGAAGCTGCATTGGTCTCATAGCATTTTTGGTATCAGGCTGTGAGCAGAACAAACGAAGTGCTCCGTCGCAACCAGGGCTTGTTGCATCATGACGTTGAGTGCTATCACAGTTTGTTCAAAATTTGAATGAAACAAGGGCCTTTGAATTGAGTGCCGACCCATGTCATTCACGTTCAGGTATGCCGGTTTCCGGCGGGCCTTGCAAGGCGTTCATGTTAGTCTAGGGCACTGAAGGCTGGCGACTCGATAAATGGTCGGCCGAGGTTACAATGTAACCGGACAAGCCATGTGCCAATGCGTTGTCCCCATTTAAGAGTAGGAAGTCGAAGTGCCGAGCGTTGACGTCTCATAGGACCTGTACAGGCGTAGGTAGGGCACCAACAATTAGGCCGAAGCCAAAAAGAGCCGATGGCTGCGGATATGGCTACGGGTAAGAAGTAAGCTACTGATTTCGTAACATTAAGGGAAGAGGTCGAGCCTGGGAAACGGGATAGGAATCTTTCTGGTCTGTTCAAATTTCTCGAGCCCTCTTCGGGGACCCAAAAGGGCCTCGTGGGGGGGTGTCAACAGATCCAGGGTTCCGGGCCTAAAACGGCCCATAATTACAACCACATTATGCGACTACCCGTAAATCCTTTTGGCTCAAGACCACCCCTATAAACAGGAACTGCGTAGCTGAACCGGAAAAGCCATTGGGCGCGTGGGTTTGACTGCGGAGAGAGAGAAATTACGTCCAGTTCGAGGGATTATATACTCGTTCGCAATTCTGTTGTTTATTGTTTTGTTTTTTTTGGGGGGGTCCGTTAAAAAAACAAAAACAACAACAACCCCATATGCTGCACACCAGGGTCGGGCAAAACATGTTTAAACATCCTATGGCTTCCCGTAAAGGACAACCACAACACGATCGTTTGTGCATGAACGTGGGGGTGTTTAAACCAGGGCTGCACTTTTGGTCTTGTTTGGCTTAGCTTGGGATTGACTTAAACCAAGGGGTTTCCCCATTTACCCAAAAGGGAAACCCCTGGGTTTAAGGGAATCCAACAGTGGAACCCTGGTTTAAACAGTTTAAACAGGTTGTTGGCCCAACCCTACTGCACACACACACACACATCTGCATAGATCTTAAGACGAGCTCTAACCCGGGGGTAAAACGAGCTCACCAGGTAAAGGGTAGTATTCCCAGGGTTCCTTAAATCAGGGTTTGGAATTATTATAAATCATCCAGACACCTTGCTAACACGTCTCTCCGCTTTTTTGTAGGACGTCACGGGCCTGGTGGCGCTCCTCTGCTTCCTCCTGACGGACGGATGTTCGGATCCTGAAGGTTTGTTCTGGTGGTGATGAAAAGGTCGTAATATTGTGTTTTCACAATCTCATACGTATACTGCGGAAGCTGTATGTTTCTGAGGCTCAGTGAAGAGACTAATCTTTCACGTTGTCCCTCAGACAGTTCGCTCTGGATAATAAAGAAAAGTGTGATCATATTGTCAGTCAATGGAAATGACTGAGTATGCTCAGCTCTCTTACCTCGTGCGAATCTATCGAAATTTGCTTGAAGTCCGGCATCGGGGTGATCTGGATCGGGCACTATGGGTGCTGCGGCTCCTTGCGGCAGACCCCTCATGATTGCTACAATTTCGTTGACTCGTCGGTCATGTGCTTCACGCAACTCCTGATTGGCGTTGTTGATCGCCTGGATATACTCAGGGTGAGTGATGGTGAATTCTGGAGCTGTATCTTCCCAGGAAGCTTTCAGTCTTCTGAGAAGAATCTCAAACTTGCTGATGAAGTTTATGAACTCACCGGATCCTCTTCTGTGGTTGAAAAAGCTGAGGAATCTGAATAGGAACACGTTCTGGGATCCCTTGAGAAAGTAACCGCGCAGGAAATTGAGGAAATAGTCAACTCCTGTATCTGGGTCAATGAGTCGTTCATTGCTCATCAACTCACGATATGGTAACGCGTCATCTGTAAGGCGGTTTTTCAATAAGGGTCCACGGCGATGCGGTTCTATCACCGTGAATGTGCACCAATCTCTCACCAGATCCTCATATCTGAACCAACTAACACGGCCGTCGTACGATGGAGGCAATTTTGCGTTCATCGACAGGTTGATGGACTCCTCGTGAGAACTCACGCCGTTATGACGGCTTCCTAAGAATGCCGCCATGGGTGGTTCTGATCCGTAAAAATCTTCCTCACTTGACATCCTATTTTCGGAGAACCCGCTCCGCTACCACGTTTGTGGCTTGGAATACTGCAGGCCCGGTAGGGCCAGGCAAATAGTCCAAATATAAGTCCCTGGAAGCTACCCTGATAAGGATGTACAGGAAGAGGTGGACCGGTTTGGTCAATAGGATAATGTTGTAAATACCAAGGTCACAATCAGCAGGGCCTGAGTTGTTTTGCTCTCGAGCGTAAGCTCTTACTTACGCTAACACACACCAGGCCTTGGGCCAAATGGCGTCGGTCGCAGTTGCACATGAGTGGATCTCTGTTGTCAAGCAACACAAAAACAAGAAACAGGGGGGGGTGAGGGGGGGCACTGAAGCCAATTGTTGTTTGGGCTTCGGACACACGGCGACAAAGCAGGGACACCAACAGAATGGATCAAATTCTCGAAAGGCAACTTCCCGCCATAGCTGTTTGTTGATGCCTTCCGTTAAACGTTAAGGAGAGCCATGTGTCAAAAGCTGCAGGGACGCAGTGATCGGCTTCCTTGGTTTTACGTTCAAGTGTTGAAATGCGTGCATGGGGCAGCCATGAGGCAGCCATGCGTGCTGCATTTGTCTTGCTGGTGGTAAACGGAAAGAAAATGTGTGTCAAAGTGTTCTATGTTTGAAGACAGCTGACTCGAAATCCGTTTGGAGACATAGGTCTGGTTTGACTTTGTATGTGTCTTTTATATTCACATGCTCAATGGTGAAGACTTACTTGGTGTTTCTTTCTGATTGTGGTTTGTCAATCACAATATTGGGCTTGGATTCAACCCAATGCAAGTTTGTTTTTTTAGGTTTCGTCCGCTCCGCACTTCCGGGGCATCCCGAGGATGCATCGGGGCGAGGGCCCAGCGTACCAGGGCCACCAGCAGGCCCGGGATCAGAACGGCCGAAAACGACCTCCCAGATTGGCTTGGTTCTGAGTAGGGCAGGAGGGAAGGTTCCTTGAGACAAACCCAAAGGCAATGAGTCTCTCCAGGCAACCTCCGCGTTTCGGAGGGATCTCGAGCGCCGGGGTGCCAAGGGCGACTGAAGCAGTCGGCGCTCGATGTTCAAACGCTTGGCTTACGAAAGGATTCGGCCCGCTTTGTGGTTTCGAGTAGGGATTATGGATATTGGCCAACCCTCCGTGAACAGCCCAGTCAAAAAGCAATGACCAAACCACAAGGGCGGGAAATTGGGATTGGGCCCTTTCGGGCAATGCAGCCATGCAAACCAGATCCACGCGCGCACATGCAACCGGGTCCTTAAGTGCCTTGGGTGCCTGAGGTTTCAAAGAAATCGTGTCTTGGATTTGTGAAACTGGTTGCACGGGTCTGTGTCTTTGGAGGGTACCCTTTTTGGATCTTGGGTTGGTAAAGAGAAGCCGAGAAGCCATCCGTTTTTGGGCGCCCAATTCTGATACACCGCATGTGATTGCCACAAGTCCCGGCATTCAGCGTTTGCGGCACTCTTGCGAGCCGAGAGCAAGGCCATGCCGAGCTTCTCGTAGGAAGACTTAGTTGGGTGACACCAAACGGGTTCTAAGGAGCGGGTTCCAGCCTGCATCCAAGGACAAACATGTGTGTCGCACCCTAGAACCCACTCAGCCGGAAGCAGACAACAAAGAGGAGACTTGCAGTGTCCTGGGTCCTGACAAAAGCGCCTTGTTATCCCGTGTTTGAGTGGTGCCCCCCTTGACTCTTGCTTCTTGCATTTCTTGTGCTGGATTCGTGTTCGCGCTTGCCGAGGCTCCGGCCACTTGTGAGAGAAGTGGGTGCTGTGTCAGAAGTGGTACTTGTTCAATTATCAAACTTCTTAAGCATAATGCAAATCCTGGGTCCTTCCAGTCAAGACAGAAAGTGTGTGTTTCAAGTGCGTGCAAAGTAGGCTGTTTCTGTAGGGGCTGATGTGTCAACAGAAATTCGAATACCGTTTCACAACTGCTGATGCAATGCTTTTCCCAAGCATGCCAGTCAGCAAAATGGACGACACATTGTGGTTTATCATGGTTTATCTCAACTACTTAGTGCGCACATACACGTATATGTGTGATGCGAAATACTGTAGCCAGCAAAGATTTTGTTGAACAGAGCTTGCGTATAGTATATCAGCGTTTTAATATTATATATTTTGGGTGTATATATATATATTAATATATAGGTGGACACCATGTGTGGGGAATATATGAATTATGTTGTTGTTGATAAACATTATGATAGCAGTGGAACCAGTGTTATTAGATAGTTGGTGGTTTCAAGGCTCGATGGTAAATGTGGTTGATTCGTTATTTGATTGTGGTGTTTGAGTTGGTGTATGTGTGCGTGTTATCTTGCAGGCTTGAATTGAGGTGGCTAAATTTGGCTTGGACTGGGGGATTAGAGTTGGTTTATGGCTGAATAAGGGTGGGATTTGCTGGCGTGTTGTGTTGTGAGGCTTGAGGTTATGAAATGCATGATGTTGTTATGTAATATAGTTATATACTGCGCAGTGAAGTTGTTGCGAGCTTCCTGAGACTGCAAGAGTTGACGAGTTGCAGGATTCCATTAACTCAATGCCTGTGGCCTGTTGAGGCCAAGGTAGCTATAAAGTCCTCATGTTTATCGCGAGTCTTGAGCTGTTTTGCTTTGAGAAGGAGAATTGGTGCCTGAGCCAGATTGGAGGAGGTGTTTTGCACAGAACCTGTTTCTTTGATGTCATCAGCACTGAAATGAAGGCATCAGGGTTAGGTGGATCAGTCTCAGCACGTTCAGGTTCAGCCATGGCAAGACAAACGAAGGAAGGATGGGCGCTGGGTTGTGCCAAATGCCTGCTCAAGTCACTTGTTCCTTCTTAGTCAGGGCTGGAACGCACCACAGCTAGACATGGCAAGAGCAACATGTCATTTGCACTCGCAGCCGTTTCGGAGTGGAAACAAATTTTGGTCTTACAAAAATACCCCAAACCCAATGCATGTTCTTGGGCAGGCATCTATTTTAGCCATTTCATGTTTCGTTGAATCAATTATGATCTCGATGGTTTGTGCAGTTGCCACGAAGTGGTTTGTTTACAGTACGGGCAGCACAGGTTGTTTTTTTGTTTCAACAGCTTCGCAGTCACCGGGAAGAGGGGCGCCCGGATTTGCAGACGTGGGGTCGAGGTTGTTTGGCGATTCGGGCGCATGGTTTTTGCCTGGCGCAGGTTTTCGCCAATTTTCGTTTGCGGCTTGGCCGCAGGCGCGCGGGCTCGTGTAGAGTTTCACATGTTTCATGGAAAAATGTGTCGAGACGGAATTGTTCACATTCAATGTCAATCCGGTGACGCAGCCTTTTGCGACACAGTCGTTCGATGGAGTCTTCAGCCGTTGAAAAGGGCCAGTAATGCCTATCAAGACCCATTACGTATATCCGATGTATCTCGCTTTGTTCGTGTTCGCCGGGCCAGGCGCTGGCCTTTTTTCCTGCTGCTGTGCAGCCTTGTCGCAGCCTGAGTCTGAGCCTGTCTCATGAAGGCAACCCATATGGGCGTGTCCAAATGAAACTGTTCAAGGGACCTAGTTTCATGTCAACGTTTCGAGGGGTTCTCAAAATTGCGTTCACGGGTGCATGTTTCTCTTTCAACTATACTGTACAATTCTGCAAAATAGATTTGAGGCTGTCACTTAAATGGGGCCAGTGAAACTGTTGCATTCGCAGACTCTCTGAGTTCGTTTCGCCTGTGAGCTCTTCGATATCAGGTCGCTGTGCAGCCTTGCTGGCTGGGCTCGGAAGGCGAAGTCGTTTGCCTGTCGAAAACCCGTTGGGAACTGTTCAGCGGCTTGTACGTGTCCTTCTGGTGCTCAAAACAAAAAGACAGATGTTGCTTTGAAGGCCCAAGGCTTGAACATGAGTTGAACATGTTGATCCTGGTCGAGTCGGCAAGCGTTAAACTGTTTGTTTGTAGGTGTATTCATTTGAGTCAAAGCCTAGAAACAAACTTTGAACTCGTCGGCAAAGGGGTTTCCTTCAAAGGGGGGCATGGTTGTTTTGTTTGAACACATTTTTGCCCAACCCTGCTGTTGATGGCTGTAAATCCCCTTGGAAAACCATCTTGGAGCCAGCAGGGAAACCGCGGTTTGTTCCACAACAGCTGGAAGCTTTGAGGTCTGGGGGACCCTGTTTTGGGGCTTGAAGGGAAACCAAAGGAAACCCCTCCCTTTTGGGGATTCCTAAAAGAAGACACACCCTGGTAGTCTCTGGTCGCTTCGGGGCTTGGGGAGGACGAACTGGGGGATGAGCCTGAAAAAACGTCACCACAAAACCCAGGGGGCGAACTCTAATTCTCCAATGACCGTGATGAAAAACAACAAATGTTGGCGAAACCTCGTGTGTGGAAAATACACGTCCAGTTGATTGGAAGTTAGTTCAAAGTTGTCCAGTTGCGGCCGCCCAGATGAAACCTTCAGCATTTGGGGAATATCTAAGAGGCAACATAATTACACCTTTCGCTTGAAGTCCCATTGTTGCTTTAGGGAACCCCACCCCCCTGTTCTATTATATAAATACATACTGTATATATTTGGACCCCTGTGTCGATTTCGTGCCGGGGTTTGATTGGACTCATGTAGGTGTAGTTGTCCAACACCACACGCTTTTGCTTGGATGTTTTTTGCGATGCAAAATGCCGTGCGCTTGTTTAGCAAGAAGCAAAAGGCTACGGCTGATTCCCCAGATTTGTACCGTTGGGAAGGAGCCTTTGTTTCCACACGTTGTTTGGATTTGAACAGCCAAAGGGCGCTAAGACATGGGAGGAGCAGGACATCCGGGAGCTGGAGAACTTGGAAGGAGTCATCTCTGTGACGAGCGACATGTGCGCCTACGGCATGAATGTTACAGGAGAAGGTTTGAACCAAAAGCCAACGAAGTGGTTGGTCAACAGTGAGAGCTCGCTGTGCAGCTAGGACGACGATGCTCAGGCAACCATCCCCACATCGCTCTGGATGGAGGAATTGCCAAACGTGCCCAGGTCTACCCGGAAGCGCTGTGTGAGGCAATTGTCCTTGGGCTCCACAACTACATCAAGAACCGCAAGGTGGTGAGGTTTGCCAATGACTACTTCAACAAGGAGGAGGTCATCTTTGAGGAGCCCCAGAACAAGGTCTTCGCAGAGGTCTTCGCAGAGGAGGAGCTCGACATGGAAGAGGAGGGCAGGAGAGGATCGAGAATCCAAGAGGACGAGCGAGAGTCACGGAGGAGGAGAAGCGGAAGGTCATGAAGATGCACCAGAACTTGGGACATCCCAACAAGATGAGCCTGCTGCGAATGATGGTGGCTGGTCGGGTGCGGGAAGAGATCATCCAGTGGTGCAGGTCAGAGTTTCGCTGTCCAGAATGCGAGGCCCATCCTCAAGCTAAAGCTCCAAGACCAGCGGTGGTTCCCAGGAATTATCGTCCTGGAGTGGCGGTGGGCATCGACCTGTTCTTCATTCCCAAAGCTTCGGAACACGACCACAGGGAGCCGCTCATCCTGCTCAACATGGTGGACATGGGAACGAATTATCAAATGGTGGAGGTGCTTCCGGGGAAGGAAGCGAAGCATGTTTGGGCGGCATTTTGGAGGACGCGGCGCAGTGTTTGGATTGCCGGAGTTTGTAGAGGCAGATGAGGGGAAGGAGTTCCAGGCAGAGTTCTCGCAGATGTGTGCAGAGGCTGGAGCGGTGTTCTTCACGGTGGCGAGCAAAGCACCATGGCAGGCTGGTCGCGCGGAACGATATGGTGGGCTATTCAAGAACATGTTGGAGAGAGCCCGAGCGAGTTACACGCCATCTAGCCATGAGGAGCTGTTGCTGCTGATGTATGAGGTGGAGGCGGCCAAGAACCGATTTTCCAATCGGTCAGGATTTAGTCCCTTGCAGAGGCAGATTGGACAGTGGCCCAGGGTTCCTTCTTCTATCCTGTCGGACGAGGCGGTGGATCCTGCCCTGCAAAGCCAGGCCAGCACCGACGAGTTCAATCGCTTGCTGAAGATGAGAGAGGTGGCGCAGGAGGCCTTCGTGAAGGAAAACTCGGCAAGTGCGGCTCGCGAAGCACTGCGAGCAAGGCCGAGGATCAAGATCAACTTCAAGCCCGGTGACTTGGCCTATGTTTACCGGATCATGCGGCTGAGGAAGACGGTGACGGGCGGTGGTGGCCGGATCACTCGGAAGGCAGTGTGGACAGGCCCCGGATCGGTCCTGGCGGTGGAGGGCTCCATCATTTGGGTCAACATGCTGGGAGAACTATGGAGGGTAGCCGCAGAGCAGACCAGGCCGGCAACCCATGAAGAGCGGCTTGGTGCGGAGGTGGTTGCTGAATCTTTTGAGGAGATGAGAGAGAGGCTGAAGCGGAACCCACATCGACCTGGTTATCGGGACGTGACCGGTGACATGGCCCAGGAGGACCCGGAGGATGGTGCACAGGTGGAGGAAGCCCCAGCCGAGGAGTCAGATGAGGTTGAGCGAGAAGGACTGCTTCGAGGTCTTCCAAGAAGAAGAGCAGGAGATGAGGAGGAGGCCCAAGCCCCCAATGAGGAGATCCCGGCTAGAGCGGAAGAGGCTCCGGCCGGGTCAGCAGCCCCTGAGGAGCAGCCCCGAGGAGAAGAGATCAGGCCACAGGATGTTCCGATCCCTCACCTTGAGATGGAGGACAGTGAGCCGAGCTCCCGATCAGAACCGGAGGGTGAGATGGAGTTGGAACGGAGAGCGGTGGAGTCAGTGGTCAGGAATGAAGCGCTCGATGGTGTCCCTTTTGGTCCTGTGCGGCGGCAGTTGCAAACTGGGTGGAGGACTCACGAGGACGCCCCCTACTTCAACGAGGTGTTTTTCATGGGGCCGGAAGATGAGGAGGAGGAGCGACCCATGCCAACTAAGTCCAATGAGGAGGATCGAGATTACTGGGTCTATGACGCAATTAGAGGAGTTGTCCAAAGGAACCACGTGAGGAGCAGGAAGAACAAGTTCCGACCCACAGAGGACACAGGATGCCCAGTTCCACTCAGAGCGCTCAAGAAGGAGAGGAGAACTATGGCCAAGTTTGACGATGGCAAGCAAAGGATGTTCGAGGACGAATGGAGCTGGCTGGAGGAGAGGAGGCCTTTGAGGAACTGGTGGAAGGGTGTCACAGAGTTCAAGGTGGACGTCAGCCTCATTGAGGTCAATCAGTCCTGGGCAACACATGTGAAGAGGAGAGGAGAAGGCGAGCTCTACGACCACGAGATTCCTCCGGAAGAGAGAGAGGCTTGGGATCAGGAGGACAGGAACGAGTGGCAGAAGATCTTGAAGAGCGGTGCAGTGAAGGTGTTGAGCCCTGAGGAGTCCCGCAAGGTGATGGAGGATCTTCGCAAGAGAGGAGAGGAGAATCGGGTCATCCCGAGTCGAATGGTCCGAAGACGCAAGCCATCGGAGAAGGTGGGCGAGGAGCCGACAAGGAAGTCGAGGTGGTGCTTGAGAGGAGACAAGGACCCAGACATCCTGGAGCTGGAGAGGTTTGCACCAACGGTGGCAACATCCTCTTTGCAGATTGCACTGCAAGTGGCGATGAACTATGGCTTCCCAATCAAGATTGGCGACCTCAAGTCTGCTGTCACACAGTCATCTCCATTGTGCAGAACGAAGGGGGCCAGGCAGTGTCGTGGGGGCCACAATGACCTGGAGGAGGGCCAGTTGATTGAAATTGTCCTTGGTTGTTATGGGCTACCAGACGCGCCCTTGCATTGGAGGAGGACATTGAGAAAGGTGCTGCTGGAGGAGCTCGGATACAAGCCGGCAAGGATGGACCCTTGCATGTTTCTGCTGCATGTCAAGAACCAGCTGGAAGGAGTCATCCTGGTGGACGACCTTCTTATGGCCGGGTCGCCAGAACACGAACGAAGAGTTGGGCAACTCACCAAACGCTTCAAATTTGGGAAGCTGGAGGAGGTGAACGGCGACGGAGTGGGCTTCAATGGAAGGCGCCTTCGAATCGAACAGGGTGTGCTCAAGATCGATATGGAGAAGTTTGTGAGGCAACGGCTCGGCATGGTGGACATTGCGAAGGAGCGCAAGGCTGACCCCAGTGCCCAGGCAACAGCCGAGGAGGTCTCACAAGCGAGAAGCGTGTGTGTGGGGCCTTCAACTGGATCAGCAAAGAAGGCAGGCCAGATGCATCATGTGCGGCGTCTATGTTCTCTTCAAAGCTGAAGGACTTGAAGGTTGGCGACATTGTGGAGTTGAACAAGGCCGTCAAGAAGATCAAAGATCGACCACAGCTGGCACTTCAGATCCAGAAGCTGGAGCGGATGAAGTGGGGTGTCATCACCGACGCCAGTTGGGGAAACGCCAAGGAAAACCGGTCTCAGGGAGGCCACATCATCATCACCTTCAATGAGGAGCTGTTGGAGGGCAAGCAGGCGGCCACCAATGTTTTGCCCTGGCGGAGTGGCAAGTTGCAGCGGGTTGTGAACTCGACGTTGGCAGCAGAGACACAGTCGTTGGCTCGTGGGGTTGGAGAGTTGATTTGGGCCAAGGTGGTCTACCAGGAGATCACCGATCCGTGTTTCACCTTGAGAGAATGGCGTGACAAGGTCGAAGAGATCGGCTACACGGCTTTGGTGAGGGATGGTGAAGACTCAGAGCTGCGGGAGTCCTTGGCGGTGGTGGACGCAAAGTCATTGTTTGACATAGTGACGAAGGACTCATATGGTGGACAGGATCGCCGGACGGCGATCGATGTGCAGTTGCTCAAGGAAGAGCTCAGGTGCTTGCAGGGCCAGGTGAGGTGGGTGGAGGATGGAGACACGTTGGCGGACAGCCTCACCAAAGCGAGCAGAGTCAAGGGCACAGAAACTTTGAGCCGCTGAGGTTTCGTGTAGAGCCCCGTTGCCCTTGACTCTTGCAGCATGTGGAATTGTGTAGGCCTTTCGGCCCAATCACCTGGGGAGGACCCCCTTTTGCCCTTGTGGAAAATCACGTGTGTTCGCTGCGCTGAGTTTCTCAATATATACATATATATATATATACATATTTATTTATCAAATTTGCGTTAAAACATCGGCCAAGGTTCTAAAAGACAAACAGGGCGAGAAAAAGGGGTCGAGGGTGGGAAAAAAGGTTCCAAGGTACCCCCCAAAAGGGACGTTGGTTTATGCCATGCCAAGGAGCCGGAAGATGATGGACATGATCGCGGAGGGGAGGAGGCAAGCCCGTCAAGCCCCCAGGTTCACGGTTCTCCGAATCAAAACCGGGTGCTAAATAGCAATAATTGTCTATTTTCCCCGCAGTTTTTTATTTTGCACATAGAAAATCAAAGAGGGGTGTCCACGTTATGAACCCACCAGGGGTTTAGGATGATTTAGGGTTCCAAGGGCCCCAGGCCTTGGGCCTTTGACCAGGGCTCCTTAAAGCAAAACGAGCTCGCAAAACGGGGGTGAAACGATTTCAGCAAGTAAAGCGGGTAGTATCTATAGTGCTCCTTCAATCAGGGTTTGCTTCACTTGGCCAGGAAGATAGATGGCCCCGGTTAGTTTGTTGGCTAATCCGGCGCAGGCTTTCGAGCCTCCGGTGAATTCAGAGTCTTTACTGTTTGGGCTTGAGTATGGCAATGGGAGCTTGCGTGGCCAGAACTCAAGCTTGGCATGGCCTGTGAAACAAGTCGTCCCTTGTGAGACCACTTAGCCACATATTGTTGGCCACCACTTTGGGATTGCAATCAAGCCCATGGTCCAAAGCCAAGTCGAAAAACCTACAATGCAGACGTCTGGATCAGCGAGCTCGTTCCAGACGTCTGGATCACAACACGTGGGCCGCGGAACGATCCAGACCGGATTTCTCGGCAACACCCAAGTGGCCCAAGTGTGAGTGCCATCATATTGAACCCGGCGTGCATGAACGGTTTAACTTTAAGCAGCGTGTGCAGCAGGCCTTTGAACTCGTAAAGGGCCAGCCGGGCCAGCCGAAGAAGAGCAGAAAGAAGGACAACACATGTGCCACGCTCAACACACTTGCTTACTGGAGTTAGGGGCATGTGCATCAATCCTTCGGGGCTCCTCGTTCCTTGAATAAGAACTCAAAGAGGCCCAAGAGCGAATTTCCAGTGAACCCGGCAGTGAAAGCTCTGTGCCACAATGCGAAAGGAACCCCAGTAACAGGCGAATTTTGAATCACTGCATGCTGTACATAAGATACATTAATATACACTTGGGCCGTGTCGTGTTTGGCTCAAGCATGCATGCGTTTCCCCCCTGTTTTGTTACTTTCCTTTCGGACCGTGCATGCGCGGGGCACTACTTGGAGACAAGCTTTGGCGAACAAACATATTATGTGTGTCCACCAGATTGTTTTTGGGAGACCTCCTACTTCGAGACATACCCGTAAGAAATAGAATGGGGTTGGGCTTTTCCGGTTGCACTGGGCATGTGGAACGGAGGAATTCAACCAAACAACTTGGAGTGCTCCCACACAAGCCGTTTCTTGGGTTCAGCTTGAGGTCAAGACCAGTTAAGGCAGGCGCCGGATGAGGAGCTGGACGAGGAGCATTGCACACAACTTCAAAGCGGCAGTCGCCGGTCATCATATGCCCTTCCCTCGCAGGAGTTGCGATTACTACAGCGAGGTCGACAGGAAGTGAAGGAGGAGGCAGGACACGAGAAACACAAAAGATGGCCTCGATCCCGTCCTGTAGGGCATTGGCCAAACTCTGACTGCTTGGTCTGTAATTATAACGACAGGTGGACCATTGATTGCATTGACATGTTCCCTCCCTAAGAAAGAGGGCGAAAGATGTGTAGCAATGAATTGGGTCCTTTCATGTAAGGTGCTTCCAACGACTCATGCGTGCTGCAATTATTTGTGTTTTACCGCGGCTCCCTGGTTCCAGGACTCAATTTCCCAGAACAAAGCCATTTTCCCTGGGTGTACGGTGCAGGGAAGGGGCGTCCGGGGCTGTTTCCCCGGTTTGCAAGTTTCTCCTTTGGGTACACGTTTTGTTTGAGATCGCAGTTTAAATGTGGGAGAGCGTTAGAGCATCATAATGGTTGGGAAGGGTGACTCCCCCTTGATGAGAGCATCCTACTAATCGCTTCCCCCTAAAAATATATAGGGGGTCCCCCCCGATTAATAAATATTCTCTGGGCCCGGAACAATATTTATTAATAGGGTACTTTTGTGTCAGAATGGGTACCCTGAGAAGTAATTAATTTCTGGAAGCTTATCATTTGAGGAGGGTTTCTCAAAAACCAACAAGCCCAGGCAGGCAGTCGGGTAGAGACAGGCAGGGTTCTGAGGTCCCCCTCATAAGGCTTGAGTTGGGCAGACTAGGGGTTTGGGCAGATTAGCATTGAGTTTAGCATTGCCTAATCTAAAACTAGGCTGAGTCGTTGTCTGTGACCCTGGGAATTTTGCCCCCGAAGTTGCGGTGGATTTGCAGAATCCTATGTTTTTTGCATGTTGTGCAACTGACGTGCTCAAAAAAGCCTTCAAATTCATTGCAAATACCGTAACTTGGAGCCGGCGCGTCGCTATTGCAGTGGGATTCGAAACACTCCCGGGGAAAACTGCAGAATGCTGCTTTTTCGCCTCGGCTTCAGGGCTGTGCAGCAGCAAGCCTTCCCACAGCTTGCCAAAGACACTCCTTCGTGTTCCACCTGAACATATTAATCGCTGCACACGTAGTTCCAGAGTCTCTCGTTGAGACCTTCGTGGGGATTTTTACCCCTGATTTGATTCGGCATGAAGCTTTTAATTGCCCCCAATAGGAGTCTACGCTCTGCGTCCCCGCAATGGAACAAACGTGTTTATTCGAAATGGCACTCAGGCGACGCGTGAACTCAATCTTCATCTGGCACACAGCATCATGAGGAACCGAGCATCAGAACAGGCCCGAGCCCATGCTTTAGCTCCGTCGCTAAAGACTTTGGAGCGTTGCTTTTCCACCTAACACAAGACGGAACTGGTAGAGAATGTCTTCCACGCTCTCTGGCACTGGTCGTGTTCCTGCCCAAGGGTTTTCATATGCTAACATGGAAAGTAAAAACTTTGCATTTTGTGGAGGATTCTGGGATGCTATAGCTGGAAAAGTGGTATCCAGTCAAAGCCTTCTTGGTGGTTTCCCCCCAAATCAAGTGGTGGTTTCACCCCAAATCCATCAGCGCAGCTTCGAAACACAACAGCAACACAAAAGACGCAGAAGCACATGAGTTCTTACCAGCACCCGGCGCGGGTAAGTGCAACAAAGTGCTCTGATCATTGAACATGGGGCTGCGGCGCGGCCATGCCTGTGCTGCCTGTCTGTCACATCAGAACCCCCCCACCCCCCTGTTTGCCATCCTGACAAGATCCGAACATGCTCGTCACATGACAGCGCAAAGGACATGAAAAACGCTCAAAATTCCTGGGTCGCTCCCAGCGACAGGCTAAAACTAGTATTGGGGGGCTTTTATTTTCCGAAAAAATGCGATATTTATTAATAGGGTATATTGCTCAAAGGAAGTTTAGCAGAAACATCCGTAGTGCGAAAGTTAAATGAAGAGCAGGCTAGAAAAGAATAGCTAGAGAGAAAAGCAAGTAGCTAAAGAGAAGAGTTAGCTAGAGAGAAGAGTTAGCTAAAGAGAAGATAAAGAGAAGAGTTAGCTAAAGAGAAGAGTTAGCTAGAGAGAAGAGTTAGCTAAAGAGAAGATAGAGAGAAGAGTTAGCTAAAGATAAATGTTAGCTAGAGAGAAACGTTAGCTAGAGAGAAGAGTTAGCTAAAGAGAAGATAAAGAGAAGAGTTAGCTAAAGAGAAGTGTTAGCTAAAGAGAAGTGTTAGCTAAAGAGAAGAGGTAGCTAGAGAGAAGAGTTAGCTAAAGAGAAATGTTAGCTAGAGAGAAACGTTAGCTAGAGAGAAGATAAAGAGAAGAGTTAGCTAAAGAGAAATGTTAGCTAGAGAGAAACGTTAGCTAGAGAGAAGATAAAGAGAAGAGTTAGCTAAAGAGAAGTGTTAGCTAAAGAGAAGAGGTAGCTAGAGAGAAGAGTTAGCTAAAGAGAAATGTTAGCTAGAGAGAAACGTTAGCTAGAGAGAAGAGTTAGCTAAAGAGAAGATAAAGAGAAGAGTTAGCTAAAGAGAAGAGTTGCTAGAGAGAAGAGTTAGCTAAAGAGAAATAAAGAGAAGAGTTAGCTAAAAGAGAAGAGTTAGCTAAAGAGAAGAGTTAGCTAAGAGAAGAGTTAGCTAAAAGAGAAAAGAGAAGAGGTTAGCTAAAGAGAGAGAAGAGTTAGCTAAGAGCTAAAGAAATGTTAGCTAGAGAGAAACGTTAGCTAAGAGAAGATAAAGAGAAGAGTTAGCTAAAGAGAAGTGTTAGCTAAAGAGAAGAGGTAGCTAGAGAGAAGAGTTAGCTAAAGAGAAATGTTAGCTAGAGAGAAACGTTAGCTAGAGAGAAGAGTTAGCTAAAGAGAAGTGTTAGCTTAAGAGAAGAGGTCGCTAGAGAGAAGAGTTAGCTAAAGAGAAATGTTAGCTAGAGAGAAACGTTAGCTAGAGAGACGATAAAGAGAAGAGTTAGCTAAAGAGAAGAGGTAGCTAGAGAGAAGAGTTAGCTAAAGAGAGATGTTAGCTAGAGAGAAACGTTAGCTAGAGAGAAGATAAAGAGAAGAGTTAGCTAAAGAGAAGAGGTAGCTACAGAGAAGAGTTAGCCAAAGAGAAATGTTAGCTAGAGAGAAACGTTAGCTAGAGAGAAGATAAAGAGAAGAGTTAGCTAAAGAGAAGTGTTAGCTAAAGAGAAGGGGTAGCTAGAGAGAAGAGTTAGCTAAAGAGAAATGTTAGCTAGAGAGAAACGTTAGCTAGAGAGAAGATAAAGAGAAGAGTTAGCTAAAGAGAAGTGTTAGCTAAAGAGAAGAGGTCGCTAGAGAAAAGAGTTGGCTAAAGAGAAATGTTAGCTAAAGAGAAGATAAAGAGAAGAGTTAGCTAAAGAGAAAGGCTAGCTAAAGAGAAAAGGTAGCTAGAGAGAAGGGTTAGCTAAAGAGAAATTATAGCTAAAGAGAAGAGGTAGCTAGAGAGAAGAGTTAGCTAAAGAGAAATGTTAGCTAGAGAGAACGTAGCTAGAGAGAAGAGTTAGCTAAAGAGAAGATAGAAAGAGAGAGAAGAGTTAGCTGTTAGCTAAAGAGAATGTTAGCTAGAGAGAAGCTAGAGAGAGCTAAAGTTAGCTAGAGAGCTAAAGAGAAGAGTTAGCTAAAGAGAAGTGTTAGCTAAAGAGAAGAGGTAGCTAGAGAGAAGAGTTAGCTAAAGAGAAATGTTAGCTAGAGAGAAACGTTAGCTAGAGAGAAGAGTTAGCTAAAGAGAAGTGTTAGCTAAAGAGAAGAGGTAGCTAGAGAGAAGAGTTGGTTAAAGAGAAATGTTAGCTAGAGAGAAACGTTAGCTAGAGAGAAGATAAAGAGAAATGTTAGCTAAAGAGAAGTGTTAGCTAAAGAGAAGAGGTCGCTGGAGAGAAGAGTTAGCTAAAGAGAAATGTTAGCTAGAGAGAAACGTTAGCTAGAGAGACGATAAAGAGAAGAGTTAGCTAAAGAGAAGAGGTAGCTAGAGAGAAGAGTTAGCTAAAGAGAGATGTTAGCTAGAGAGAAACGTTAGCTAGAGAGAAGATAAAGAGAAGAGTTAGCTAAAGAGAAGAGGTAGCTAGAGAGAAGAGTTAGCTAAAGAGAAATGTTAGCTAAAGAGAAGAGGTAGCTAGAGAGAAGAGTTAGCTAAAGAGAAATGTTAGCTAAAGAGAAGAGGTAGCTAAAGAGAAATGTTAGCTAAAGAGAAGAGGTAGCTAGAGAGAAGAGTTAGCTAAAGAGAAATGTTAGCTAAAGAGAAGACGGCGCGGACTGAGGGTTTCCCGGAGAACGAACAAGGATGTCCATGCAGCAGCCCTACTGATGCCTGATCCTGACTGGTTTTCGCATGTCAATGGCAAGTTAAGTCAGTGCAGCCGGTGTTAGTTTTGTACGGACAAACAGCGTGTTTGTCCGTTTTGCTTCAAGAAGGCCACGCAAAGGGATTAGGATGTAGAACAAGACAATCTTCACAAAACTGAGGAAAAATGCCGTTTTCGTCCACGTGCACATGTTGTGGAGTGCTGGAGCAATGAAAAAGTGTGAAACTGTCTGCACAAACTGCGGGTGGTGTCTAATCTCATGCGCCTGCCACATGATTGGAAGGGTGCCTGCCCATCCCCCGTGTGAGAGTCCCCTGTTTCGCCAGGGAAAACATCTGTCAGCATTTCCAAAGCGGCTGCTTAAAGCAGGCGCTTGGACAAGCTAAGCCTTTGGAAGCTTTACTTCGAAACAAAGCGAGTGCTCCCAAAACAGCGTCCATGCCCGGGTGCTTGTTCAAGAAGTGAGCGGCCAACACGTTGCGATGTTCGATTTCATCGCGTGCCGTTGCGCTCAAAAGATTCATTCTTCGGAGCTGTGTCTTGGACACTGCCGCGACGCTCTCCGCTGCTTGGTCTCCAGCTGCCAAGATAAACGCACTGCGCCTCTCAGCGCAGACTTGATCTGCGCACAGCTTGCGAAACAAGGCAGTGGCTGTTGCGTCTAACCCTTTCTTAGGCACTGCTCCAAGAGGTGTGAACACAAATCTCATATGTGAAACATTGGGTATGGCTGGCACCGAGCAGTGCTTGGCAGCTGCATGCAGAGATTTTGCCCCATCCACTCCAGCAACGTGGTGTCCAGGACGCAGCTTCGTCTGAATCTTCAAGGCGGTCTCCAAAAAACTTTCAGCTCCAGCCGCATGCCCTTGCCCTGCCACCTTCGGCGGGAGGGGGAGAACAGCGTACCGCTTGCTCTGGTTGGTACCGCTGATGCTTCGCAGACGCAGCACCAAGTGTCGGCCTTTGTGTATTGTTTTTGCCACCGCTTTGGCGGCAGCTGGTCGCTTCTTGAGCTTTGGCGGCCGCACCTTCAACTTCTTCGAAGCGAAGTACTCCACCTGCCGTCGAGCTTTTCCAGCTGCTTTCCTGGTTTGCTTCCACGCGGGCAACATGTCAAGAAGAAGAAATCAACAGGCATAAACATTGACTACATATGAAGTACAGCAGCTGCATCCAAGTAGCACCTCTGCAGTGGTCGGAGACCTCCGAACTGCAGTGGAAGCTGTGTCGTATTCCAGGACCCCATCTTCGAAGTAGAAGTCCAAGCTGTCGCAGTACTCTGCTGTGGCCAGCGCTAATCGGACATCAGGAGCCCACTGCAAGACGCGGTCCCTGTGGACGCCAGTCAGCATGTTTGAACAGCTCGTTTGACAACAATAGACGTTACATTTTGCAAATTTGAGAGCTGAAACATGCAGCTCAACGCTTGCACTGTGCATGGGCGCATGGCCCCGTGAATGAAAACAGGGACGCGCCTTTTGCTACGCAAAGCCGCGGGGAGGCCATCTATTCCAAGACCTCAAAAAACAGGAACCGTTTTCCGGTTCCTCAAAATCAAGGTCTTCTAGGAAACCATGTATATTGAGGTCCCGGGATCCTAGGGAAAGTACACTTTTCCAGCTGCAGCTCGAAAATTGCAAAGGTTTAGCGCGAAAGTAGTATTCGAAGTACACTTTTCCAGCTGCAGCTCGAAAATTGGAAAAGTTAAGTACGAAAGTAGTATTCGAAGTACGCTTTTCCAGCTGCAGCTGGAAAATTGGAAAAGTTAAGTTCGAAAGTAGTATTCGAAGTACACTTGTCCAGCTGCAGCTCGAAAATGGGAAAAGTTAAGTACGAAAGTAGCATTCGAAGTACACTTTTCCAGCCGCAGCTCGAAAATTGAAAAAGTGTGCGAAAGTAGTATTCGAAGTACACTTTTCGAGCTGCAGCTCGAAAATTTAGAAAAAAAACACAAAGTTGTATTCGAAGTACACTTTTCCAGCTGCAGCTCGAAAATTTGAAAAATTAAGTACGAAAGTAGTATTCAAAGTACACTTTTCCAGCTGCAGCTCGAACATTGCGCAGAAGAGGAGAAGAGAAGAGAAGTGAAGAGAAGAGACAAGAAGAGAACAGCAGAGAAGACAAGAGAAGAGAAGCGAAGAGAAGAAAAAAAAGATAACAAGAAGAGAAGAGAAGAGCAGAAGAAAAGAATAATAAAAGCAAACATAAAGAGAAGAAGAGAGGAGAAGAGAAGAGAAGAGAAGAGAAGAGAAGAGAAGAGAAGAGAAGACAAGAGAAGAGAAGACGAGACAAGACAAGACAAGACAAGACAAGACAAGACAAGAACAAGACAAGAACAAAAAGAAGGAAGAAGAAGAAGAAGAAGAAGAAGAGATTGGCAGAACACTTGCAGGAAAGAATCAACATGCCCCTTCCTATAGAAACTTCCGCCCACCGGCTCCGCCGCCTTTACTGGTGATTAGGGGGAAGTGTCTATTCGAGCCCTTTTTCCAGTGCTTCTTCGCCCTGAGTGACTCAGGCCTTTGTCAAAAGCCTGGTTTACTTTAGTTTGCTTAAGTGATTATAACACTTGAAGCGAAAAAAGGCCGTAAACAAAACATAAAGAGGCTCCGCCGCCTTTACTGGTGATTAGGGGGAAGTGTCTATTCGAGCCCTTTTTCCAGTGCTTCTTCGCCCTGAGTGACTCAGGCCTTTGTCAAAAGCCTGGTTTACTTTAGTTTGCTTAAGTGATTATAACACTTGAAGCGAAAAAAGGCCGTAAACAAAACATAAAGAGGCTCCGCCGCCTTTACTGGTGATTAGGGGGAAGTGTCTATTCGAGCCCTTTCTCTTCCACCGCCGGGAGGAGCGAGGAGAAATGGAGGAAGGACCCAATGCTTCGAGCCTGCCGAAAGGCCAGGATGGCAAGATACTCTGCACGAAATGCCAACAACGCCTGCGCCCTCAAAACTACAAGAACCACTCTGGATCGCAGGCTTGCCGTCGGGCCCTTAGTGGCCGGGGGGGCGGGGCAAGAACAAGAGAATTCTTGGGAAATCTAATGCGGTTTGTACATCCCTACCTTAAACATACTAGAGGACGATTGGCCCGAAAGCATTGTTGCCCACGCTGCTCTTTCTGCGTGAGCGTATCTGCGCAAATTGCTCTACGCACGCTGCTCTGGTCAAACCCTCTGCGCAAGATGTTCTGCGCACGTTTCTCCGCGCAAGTGCTTTGTGCAAAATACTCGCTCAAATTGCCCACGCACGTGACAGCAAGGCGATGCGCAAACGTGCTTGCTGTGGGCTGCGTTGGTCTGAGCGACGAGCTGCTTGTTTCAGAAGGGGAGGCCTTGCTTTTGCAGGCTAAGCCCGCTTTGCCTGGGATTCCTTGCGTTTGCAGGCTGAGCTCGCTGTGCTCGCGTCAAGTTGACATGTTGAAGATGTTGAAGCAACGCGGAGTTGATGGGAATTGACGCTGGCTTGGTTGGCAAGCCCCCATCCGCAATTGCCAGTCGGTCAGGGTCGTCAGCATGTTGCCTGTGGCTGGCCATGGCTGGCTGCTGCATGTTACCTAGATAATCCACCCCCTATTGTTGAGAAACACGCTTCAGTTTTTGTGTTTTATGTGTTTTTGGAATTTGGGGTGGGTCCTCCTGTTGTTGTGTTTGCATTCTTGGGTTTGTCCAGGAAATCGAACAAACGATTCAGGAACCAAACTGGGGCGATTCAGAATCCACTGCTGCGCGCTTCAGAAACCATGCTCCACGATTCAGAAGCCACCGGATGTGCGATTCAGACACCAAGTTGGAGCGCTTCAGAAACCACACACAGGAACGATTCAGAAACCAACAATGACCGATTCACAAACCAACAGTGAACGATTCAGAAACCAAAGCCTCTTGATTCAGAAAGGTTCCTACCAGAAAGGTTGATGGCTATGCGACTCTGGGGCTACCCACTGGTGGTAATCTCACCTTACCTTTCCCACGTAAGAGGGATATGTGTCTGCCACTCTGTGGCCCAGATGAGATCATGAGATCTGAATGTTGCAAGTTGTACCTCAAGGCGGTGGACTTGCTTTGAACGAGTTTTTTCTCCCCGTGATGCGATGACCCCGCAATAGAGCCCAAACTATGGCTCTCGTGGGCAGTACCAGGTATTCTTTGATACTTGAACCCTTTGAGTGGTATGGTCAGCATTGATTTGGGCAACTTAAAGCGACCCATGAGCTAACGAGGTCATCCTACATGGTTCCTTCAAAGGGACGAGGTGGTGAATTCTCCCTTTGATTCCCTTGAAACTAGTTTGGCAATTATCATAATGTGCCCAGATGGACACATCCGATGTTCGATTCATTGCGCTGCTGAGTTCGAGCTGCAGAAGCACGTCGCGCAGCTCGGCCTGAGATCAGCGCCATGCTGATGTCTCACCTTGTGGCTTCACCCAGATTCGGATCTCCGTCCCGTGTCCCAGTGGTGCCAGTATGTGTTTTTCCCGAATGCGTAGCGAAGGGTTCCCGTTTATAGTCTGGGGGTCTGGGGGCTGGACCCGTGTTCGCGTGGCGTGCGTCGGCTCGTCGCGGTCGGGTCGCAGGCTCGTCGTCGCAGGGTCCGAAATTCCGTGCCAGTGGGGAAAACGCAGAACGCGTGATTTGGATGAGTTGCGATGCGTTGTTTTTGTTGGCCCTGTGCGGCAATCGTAGCTCTTTGTGTCTTCGATGTCGTTTCGCTGCGCAGGCGCAGTGTTTCGTGAGGTTTCGTGTCCGCGTTGTAAATACAATGGGGTTCGCGTTTCCAGGGGTGACGTTTTGAGGTGTCTTGCTTGGAATGCTCGCGCAAGCGTTGGCTCGAGTGTCTTTTTCGTTGGCCCTGTCGTACAATCGGCTCGTTTTGACGTGTCTGCAAAAGGCACGTTTGGCGGGATTTCATTGCCATTCCAGTGGGGGAAGGTTTCGCGGTGATGTTGCGTTTCGCAAATTCTGCGAGTGAAAAGCGAACCCTCTGCGCACTTTGGGCGGGTCGAGTCGCTCTCGCTGTGGCGCGGCGCGAATTTGTTGAATGCAAAGTGAACCTTCTGCGCACTTTGGGCGGGTCGCGGCGCTCTCGCTGTGGCGCGGTGCGAATTTTGCGAATGCAAAGAGAACCCTCTGCGGACTTTGGGCGGGTCGAAGCGTTCTCTCTGTGGCGCGGCGCGAATTTTGCAAATGCAAAGTGGGCCCTCTGCGCACGTTGGGCGGGTCAAGTCGCTCTCGCTGTGGCGCGGTGCGAATTTGTTGAATGCAAAGAGAACCCTCTGCGGACTTTGGGCGGGTCCAAGCGCTCTCGCTGTGGCGCGGCGCGAATTTTGCAGTGAGAAGTGCGGAGTGAGGAGTGAGAAGTGAAAGGTGAGAAGTGAGGAGTGAGGAGATTGGAAGTGACAAGTGAGAAGTGAGGAGAGAGGAGTGAGAAGCGAGGGGTGGGAAATGGTGGGAAGAAGTGAAAAGTGAGAAGTGGGAAGTGTGAAGTGGGAAGTGAGAAGTGGGAAGTGAGAAGTTGGAAGTTGGAAGTGAGAAGTGAGAAGTGGGAAGTGGGAAGTTGGAAGTTGGAAGTGAGAAGTGAGAAGTGAGAAGGGGGAAGTGAGGAGTGAGAAGTGAGAAGTGAGAAGTGGGAAATGAGAAGTGGGAAGTGCGAAGAGAGAAGAGAGAAGAGAGAAGCGAGAAGTTGGAAGTTGAAAGTGAGAAGTGAGGAGTGGGAAATGAGGAGTGACGAGTTTGGAGTGAGAAGTGAGAAGTGAGAAGTGAGAAGTGGGAAGTGAGAAGTGAAAAGTGAGAAGTGAGGAGTGAGAAGTGAGAAGTGATAAAGGAAAAGCGAGGAGTGAGAAGTGGGAAGTGAGGAGTGAGACGTGAGAAGAGAAAAGTGAGAAGTTGGAAGTTGCAAGTGCGAAGTGAGAAGTGAGAAGTAAGGAGTGAGAAGTAAGGAGTGAGGAGAGTGAGACGTGGGAAGTGGGAAGTGAAGTGAGGAGTGAGAAGTGAGAAGTGGGAAGAGAGAAGTGGAGAGTGAGAAGAGAGAAGTGAAAAGGGGAATGTGAGGAGTGAGAAGTGGGAAGTGAGGAGTGAGAAAAAAAGAAGTGAGAAGTGAGGAGTGAGGAGTTTGGAGTGAGAAGTGACAAGTGAGAAGTGGGAAGTGAGAAGTGAAAAGAGAGAAGAGAGAAGAGAGAAGTGAGGAGTGAGAAGTGATAAGTGAAAAGTAAAAAAGTGAGAAGTGAGGAGTGAGAAGTGAGAAGTGGGAAGTGAGGAGTGAGAAGTGGAAAGTGAGAAGTGAAAAGTGAGAAGGGAGGAGTGAGAAGTGGGAAGTGAGAAGTGAGAAGAGAAAAGTGAGAGGTGAGGAGTGAGGAGTTTGGAGTGAGAAGTGGGAAGAGAGAAGTTGAAAGTTGGAGGTGAGAAGTGAGAAGTGGGAAGTAAGGAGTGAGAAGTAAGGAGTGAGGAGTGAGAAGTGAGAAGTGAGAGGTGGGCAGTGAGAAGTGAGAAGTTGGAAGTGGGAAGTCGGAAGTGAGAAGTGAGAAGTGAGAAGTGAAAAGTGAGAAGTGAGACATGAGAAGTGAGAAGCGAGAAGTGAGGAGTGAGGAGTGAGAGGTGGGAAGTGAGAAGTAAGACGTGAGAAAAGAGCAGTGAGAAGTGAGAAGTGAAAAGTGAGGAGTGAGGAGTGAGGAGTGAGAAGTGAGAAGTGAGAAGTAAGTAAAGAGTGAGGAGTGAGAAGTGAGAAGTCGGAAGTGAGGAGTGAGAAGTGGCAAGTGAGAAGAGAGATGTGAGAAGTGAAAAGTGAGAAGTGAAGATTGAGAAGTGAGAAGTGGCAGGTGAGAAGTGAAAAGTGAGAAGTGAAGATTGAGAAGTGAAGCGAGAAGTGAGGAGTGAGAAGTGAGAGGTGAGCAGGGAGATGTGAGAAGTGAAGCGAGAAGTGAGAAGTGGGAAGTGAGGAGTGAGAAGTGGGAAGTGAGAGGTGTGAAGTGAGATGTGGGAAGTGAGGAGTGAAGAGTGGTAAGTCAGGAGTAAGCAGTGAACGAGAGGAGTGAAACGTGATAAGTGAGAAGTGAGAAGTGCGGAGTGAGAAGTGAGAAGTGAGCGGTGAGCAGGGAGATGTGCGAAGTGAAGTGAGAAGTGAGAAGTGGGAAGTGAGGAGTGGGAAGTGGGAAGTGATAAGTGAGAAGTTGGAAGTTGCAAGTGGGAAGCGCGAAGTAAGGATTGAGGAGTGAGACGTGAGAAGAGGGAAGTGAGAAGTGAAAAGTAAGATTTTGGAAGTGGGAAGTGAGAAGAGAGAAGAGAGAAGAGAGATGTGAGAAGTGAGGAGTGAGGAGTGAGAAGTGAGAAGTGGGAAGTGGGAAGTGAAAATTGAGGAGTGAGAAGTGAGAAGGGAGAATTGAGGAGTGAGAAGTAAGAAGTGAGAGGTGAGCAGTGAGATGTGAGAAGTGAAAAGTGAGAAGGGGGAAGCGGGAAGTGAGAAGTGAAAAGTGAGAAGTGAGGAGTGAGAAGTGAGAAGCGAGAAGCGAGAAGCGGGAAGTGAGAAGTGAAAAGTGTGAAGTGAGGAGTGAGAAGTGAGACGTGAGAAGAAAGAAGAAAGAAGTGCGAAGTGAGAAGATGGAAGTGGGAAGTGAGAAGAGAGAAGAGAGAAGAGAGATGTGACAAGTAAGGAGCGAGGAGTGAGGAGTGAGGAGTGAGAAGTGAGAGGTGAGAGGTGAAAAGTTAGAAGTGGGAAGTGAGGAGTGAGGAGTGAGAAGCGAGGAGTGAGAAATGAGAAGTGCAAAGTGGGATGTGAGGAGTGAGGAGTGAGAAGTGAGGAGTGAGAAGTGAGAAGAGAGAAGTGAGAAGTGAGAAGGTTGAAGTGAGAAGTGACAAGTGAGAAGTGGGAAGTGAGACGTGGGAAGGGAGAAGAGAGAAGAGAGAAGTGAGGAGTGAGGAGTGGAAAGTGAGAAGTGAGAAGTAAGCAAAAAATGAGGATTGAGGAGTGAGAAGTGAGAAGTGGAAAGTGAGGAGTGAGAAGTGGGAAGTGAGAAGTGAAGAGTGAGGAGAGAGGAGTGAGAAGTGAGGAGTTTAGAGTGAGAAGTGAGAAGTGGGGCGTGACAAGTGGGAAGTGAGGAGGCAAAAGTGAGAAGAGAGAAGTGAGACGTGAGGAGTGAGGAGTTTGGAGTGAGAAGTGACAAGTGAGAAGTGAGAAGTGGGAAGAGAGCAGAGGGAAGAGAAAAGTGAAAAGTTGAAAGTTGGAAGTGACAAGTGAGAAGTGAAAAGTAAGGAGTGAGAAGTAAGGAGTGAGGAGGGGCCAGTGAGAAGTGCAAAGTGGGAAGTGAGGAGTGAGAAGTGAAAAGAGAGGAGTGAGAAGTGAGAAGTGAAAAGTGAGAAGTGAAAAGTGAGAAGTGAGGAGTGAGAAGTGAGAAGCGAGAAGTGAGGAGTCAGAAGTGAGAAGTGAGAAGTAAGAAGTGAGGAGTGAGAAGTGAGAAGAGAGGAGTGAGAAGTGAGAAGTGAAAAGTGAGAAGTGAGGAGGGAGAAGAGAGATGTGAGAAGAGAGATGTGAGAAGTGAGAAGTGAGAAGGGGGACGTGAGAAGTGAGGAGTGATAAGTGACAAGTGAGAAGCGAGAAGCGAGACGAGAGATGTGAGACGTCTAGTATGCGAAGTACAGCTCGAAAATCGCAACTTTGTAGTACAAGTCTAGTACGCGAAGTACAGGTTTCCAGCTCCAGCTGGAAAATCTCAACTTTGTAGTACAAGTCTAGTACGCGAGTACAGGATGCCAGCTCCAGCTCGAAAATCACAACTTTGTAGTACAAGTCTAGCACGCGAAGTACAGGTTTCCAGCTCCAGCTCGAAAATCGCCACTTGTAGTACAAGTCTAGTACGCGAAGTACAGGTTTCCAGCTCCAGCTGGAAAATCTCAACTTTGTATACAAGTCTAGTACGCGAAGTACAGTTTCCAGCTCCAGCTGGAAAATCTCAACTTTGTAGTACAAGTCTAGTACGCGAAGTACAGGATGCCAGCTCCAGCTCGAAAATCTGCAACTTTGTAGTACAAGTCTAGTACGCTAGGTTTCCCTCCAGCCCAAAAATCGCAGCTTGTAGTACAAGTCTAGTACGCGAAGTACAGGTTTCCAGCTCCAGCTCGAAAATCGCCACTTTGTAGTACAAGTCTAGTACGCGAAGTACAGGTTTCCAGCTCCAGCTGGAAAATCTCAACTTTGTAGTACAAGTCTAGTACGCGAGTACAGGATGCCAGCTCCAGCTCGAAAATCGCCACTTTGTAGTACAAGTCTAGTACGCGAAGTACAGGTTTCCAGCTCCAGCCCAAAAATCGCAGCTTTGTAGTACAAGTCTAGTACGCGAAGTACAGGTTTCCAGCTCCAGCTCGAAAATCGCCACTTTGTAGTACAAGTCTAGTACGCGAAGTACAGGTTTCCAGCTCCAGCTGGAAAATCTCAACTTTGTAGTACAAGTCTAGTACGCGAGTACAGGATGCCAGCTCCAGCTCGAAAATTGCAACTTTGTAGTACAAGTCTAGTACGCGAAGTACAGGTTTCCAGCTCTAGCTCGAAAAGTCGCAACTTGAAGGCATGAAAGAAGCGCGGGTGAAAACAGGACCGAAGAGAGCAGAAACGAAGAAAGCAAAGTAAATCACGGGAACAACGCAAGAAGAGAGCAGAGAGGGGAAGAGACGAAAGAAAAAGGAAGAGATATCAGAATTCAGCGAGAAGAGGGCAGAGAGAAGAGAGAAGAAAGAAGAGAAAAGAGAGGAGAGAGGAGAGAGGAAAGAGGAGACAGGACAGATCGCAGAGGAGGGAGGAACAGTCAAAGGTGGCAGAAGGGGAGCAAAGAAGAGACATCGCTCAACCTCTTCTCTGGCGTGCGAGTTTTGTCGAGCACAGCGTTTGAAGGAGTTGTCCATGGACAACGTAGCGGGCGCAATGCTGGCTTTTTGATATAGTTTTGGAGAAAGTGATGTGCATTCGGGTTCGTGGCTCTGTCTTGTTTCTGTGTTTAGACAAGCCTGGGCAGCTGCAGGATTCTGGAATCAGGTTTTCGTGCCTGCGGTTCAATGAATATCCTGGGGCTATTGTTATTTGTTGCAAGTTTGGGTTTTACCTCGCTTGGAGCTTGCTCAAACGCAAACGGCAGTGTGCTAGCTGTCACAGATCCAGGCTATTCAAACCACATCTCCGGGCCGGGTCCGGGAGATGCACCGGAAGAACATGAGGGCCAGTTGCGGTTGAGTTGGGCACGGAACAATGCTAATTCTCCCAAAAACCAAACATGGAACCCAACAAGGGGTCCCTGAAAAGTGGTTTCCTCTGCAAAGATGAGGATTTCAGGTTCCATGTTTGCGTTTGGGAATGTACCTTACAGTGCTTGCAGCTCTACCAAAGGAGCCTTTGCATTAAAATCCAAAAGCAAGCCTGGCAGCAAGTCTCAGGGGGCATTGCTCCGAGCCAGCCACACGTACAATGCTATTCCCAGCTGAGGAAGCTGAGGAAGCTGAGGAAGCTGAGGGAGCAGGCAGCGGGGAGATCTGACCCCCTCAAAGGACGCAGCAGTAGCCACTGAGGGGTAGGGCCTGGTTGGTTGGCTTGCATTGGTTGATACTGGTTGGTTTGTTGGGCCTTTTACGGTTGCCTTGCAGTGTTTGCAGTGGTTGGTTGGCTTGTAAGCTGGCTGGCTGGTTAGGTTGGCTGGCTGGTTGGTTGGCTGGCTGGTTGGTCGGTTGTTTTGTTTTGTTTTGTTTTGTTTTGCCGGCTTTCCTGCTTAATTCCCCAGCTTGCGGCTGGTCTTGTTTGAGTGTTGTTTGCCATGTGCCAAGGAAGGGGCTCCTGCCCCTGTGCAAGTTGCTCTGCGCAAGCGTCTTTACGCAGGTGCTCTGCAAGTTTCTCTGCAGAAGTCCGCAAGTTTCTCTTCTTGCAAGTTGCTCTATGAAAGGTGCTCTGCGCAAGTTGCTCTGCACGAGTTGCCCTGTGCAAGTGAGTTTGCGCAAGTTGCTTTGTGCAAAGCGCTTTGTGCGAGTGCTTTGTGCAAGTTGCTCTGTGCAAGGTAACTTTGTGCAAGTTGCTCTGTGCAAGGTGACTTTGCGCAAGTGACTCTGTTCAAGTGAGACTCCGCAAGTGATTCTGCGCAATTGACTCAAGTGACTCTGCGCAAGTGACACTGTGCAAGTGATTCTGTGCGAGTTGCTCTGCACAAGTGCTCTGCGCAGGTGCATGCTCTGCGCAAGTTGCTGTATGCGAGTTGCTCCGTGCAAGTTGCTTTGTGCAAGTTGCTTTGCACAGAAGTTGTTCTGAGCTAGTTGCTGTGCACAAGTTGCTCTGCGAAAGTGACTCTGCGCTAGTTGCTCTGTGCAAGTTAATGTGCAAGTGCTGCCGAAGCTTCGGAAATGTACTCCGCGCACTACGTTTGCACTTAAAAGTTGCTATTTTCCAGCCGGAGCTGCGAGAGTGTAGTTCCTTACCGATTTGTTTTTGAGACATGTGTGCCGCCATTTTGCCATTTCATACTCTGGACATGTGTGCCGCCTTCGGGTTTTCAGTACTCAATCAGACAAACTTCGGAACATCGACACGATTGTTTCACCCAAAAATCCGGAGCATTGGGAGGCAATAGCCGCCATGTCAGCGAGGCCGAGCTGGAGCCAACGCCGAAGAGGAGGGGCCACCAATGAACACCAAAAAACAGGGAAACTGCTGAAGGTGGTGTGATTTTCCCATGTGCAGCAAAACATAGATTCCCAGGTGCGCAGACAAGCAAAAACTACCCGAGTTTCGTATGTGTAATGCGTAGGATGTAGCATAGCTACTGGTAGGACTGCGCTTGATGGACGCTGCGCACAAACGTGGTCAATGGAAATCGGGCGTTGCGCGGGCGCCATTCCACGTACTGTACATCTTGGAATATTACAACCCGCTCGTAAAAGCCCCTGTCTCCACATTTCCGCCTTTTTTCCGCTTGTTTTGAACCAACCACTAGCGTGTTGACCCTATGCTTCAACGGCTTCCTCAGAACTGCTGCCCCAAACAGACCTCGCAAGCTGAAGCCGGACCTACTTACTATAGGGCCGTTCGGCAACGGAGCCAAAAAGTTGAAAAGGCCCGACAAGTAAAGTCGCTAGATTTCAACCAGTCGTTTTGATAGCAGGAGTGAATTTGCTCGGCCAGGAGCGCAGAGGATCCTCCGGAGGTTGTGAAGAGGCTGCGCCGACTTTTGCGGCAGCAAAAGGAAGAAGCAGATGCCAACCTGCGCCGGCAAAAGGAAGAAGCAGATGCCAACCTGCGCCGGCAAAAGGAAGAAGCAGATGCCAACCTGCGCCGGCAAAAGGAAGAAGCAGATGCCCCTGCGCTTTTGCGGCAAAAGGAAGAAGCAGATGCCAACCTGCGCCGGCAAAAGGAAGAAGCAGATGCCCTGCGCCGACTTTTGCGGCAGCAAAAGGAAGAAGCAGATGCCAATCTGCAGCGACAGGTGCAGCAGGCACGGGAGCAGGCGCGGCAGGAATGCCAGCAACAGCAGCAACAGGAGGAGTTGCGGCATTTGCGGCGCTCACACGAGCAGTTGCACCTGCGACTGGACCAGGTGCTGCAGCAGCAGCAGCAGCAGCAGCAGCAGCAGCAGCAGCAGCAGCAACAGCAGCACGCACAGAGGAGCCAGGCGGGAACTAAAATCAGGGTTGGGCAAAGGAAATGTTGCACGCTTTGCCAACGAGCCCTGAACTGACATTGTCTTGGCTAACGAATTGTTGCACATTTGGCCCAGTCTGTGAGAGCAACAGCAAACATGTTCCTTCCAACGAGCAGGTATAATTTGTCAATTGTTGGCGACATAATCTACCTACAACTCACGAGAATGCCATCAACGCTGGGTGCCCCCTAACAAATGTAGAGGACGGGGGCGGTCCTTAAAGTAGGAGGCCTGGATTCTACATTTCCGAGGGTCGGTCATAGTTTTCTACATTTGTGGCTTCCAGATATCAGGTGGACCACGTGAAGGTGTTGGATACAGGTTCAATGCGCTACCCCCCCCCCCCTGTCTACATTTACTGTGGTCTGGAGGAACCTTGACATGCACGTTTCACATTTTGCATGGGGGTTGGGCTAGCGGTTTGGCACGTGGCTTGTTTGTGTCACTTCCGTTTTTGTGTCACTTGTTTGGCACGCGTTGTGCCTTTTGCCGAGGCGGGCAGCGCCAAGGGTCGGCGTTTCTTTTAGCCCATGTAGAGCATGGGGGGGAGGCCGACACCTGAAATGTAGAGGAGGGGGGGGGGTAGGCACTCCAGATGACATATGTAGAACCATTGGTCCCTCCCCCTCCCCCCCATCCAAAAAATGTAGACCAGGGGGGAGTTGGCTATGCCCATGAACACAGGAAAAATGTAGAAAGGGGGCTCCCCCCCCCTACCCACTAAGTGTCCCCATATCAACGCTTGCCCCAGCTGGCTTTTTGCAACCCTGCGTTTGCCTGCCTGGAACCTGTCATGTCAACAACCCTCAATCTTGCTGCCCAGCAGGAGAGAGACCAAGCGATGCTTGGCCAGATCGTGGGCTGGCGCCTCAGTTGCCCCGCTGCTTTTGCACGGGCAATCGAACAAAGTCATGCATTTGCGTGTTGTCAAGAGTTTGTTGCATGTTTTTTGAAAATGAAGATTGTGTATTTTGAACATGCAGTTTTCAAAAATGTGATTTGCACCAGGGCGCAATTAAAATCAGGATTTGCGCGTTCAATAAATGCGATGTGCGCCAGGACAACAGAAACTGCATTTTCAAAAACACGGTTTTTGCCAGGGCAAACATGACATCAGGATTTGCATGTTCAACATAATGCGATTTGTGCCAGAGATGTATTTTTGAATTCCGCTTGAAATCCTTTCAAGCATGACAACATAATGTTGGAAGTATTTGCTGACCCGGCAGTGGCCTGCTCGTTGGCAATCGCGCTCTCCCAACTGAGGACATCTCACGAGATGAAGCGCAGGCCTTGTTCACGGTGGGACGGGTGGCGTTGGAGAGGGGAGGCTAGATTTCCCACTTTCCCCAACGAGGAGAATGGTCTTGGTGGGGGAGCAAGCATGTAAGCAGTTAGCAGGAAGGTGTGGCAGATCATTTCTTTTGCATGGCTCATGCATGTTCTGGCCCTCCGTTGCCCAGGGATGACATGTGATGACGATCGTATTCACTGCCATGCAAATCAGACTTGGCTCCTGGTTAGGATCATGTTCCGGCCTACCTGTCGAGATTCCCAAGCATCAAGCCGCACGCGGCGCGCGCCTTCAAGTGATTAACCCTTGCATCACAGTTGTTTGGGCCGGCTGTTGGGTTGCTACTGGCTGTGAGGAGGTTTATCCATATTACACCGCATTAGCTTTATCAAAGCAACCAGTCGAACATAATGTTTCTTAGACACTATTCTGGAACTTCTTGTGTTGCATTCAGCCCGTGTTTTACGCATGGGGTCGCTGTATCATCCTTGTAGTCGACCAAGGCGCAGTGCGCACATTGCCCACTAAATGGAACTCGTTTTCTTAGATTTCAACCAACACTTCCCAAAACAGCTTCGTGTGCTTGCACATGTTAACTAGATTTCTCAGGGGTAAGGTTGGTCACGTGTACCTGTCCTTTTGTTTTGCCAACTTTGTTGCAGCTTTTTGTTGCGTTTTTTGGTTTCCCGGATTACTTTAGTGGGAGCTGCAAAAAATATTCACTTTTTTGCTACCTACCAAGAGTTGGGAAGGTAGGTGACAAAAGGACCTGGAAATAAAACTAACATACATACTAGGATTTACAGTTGAGCCCCGAGATTTGTAAACCCCCACGACTGGGGGAGTCTTTGTCAAACCACAGAAATGGATCGAACGCTGCTCATATGGGTTTGTCTTTTTTTGAGGGACCCCCCTTTTTGGTTGGTTTTAAAGGGAATTTAGCGGAAACTAACCACTTTGGGGGGGTCCCTTAAAAAAAGACAAACCCATATGGCAACCCAGCTGTTTCCCAGAAGGTGTCTCTTTCCGAGGTGCCCCGGGGGTTGTTTCAAAAGGAAGCTATTGGAAACTACCCGACTCAGGGGGGTCCCTCAAAAGTGATACAACCCCACCACTACTTGGAGGGGCAGCCTGCTTAGTGGTTAGTAACCAGGGTAACCCCACGATTTGTGGGTTATAACCCTACTTACTAACCACTAAGTAGGCTGCCCCTCCAAGTAGAGTGCGCCTTCAAAATCGGTTTCCATGTGTGGATTCCACACATTTTAGTAGTCCGACTGGGGTGTGTTTCCCAGTTCACTCCCGTACGGTTGGGATTCCCCTGCCGCGGGGCACCCCTTTTCCAATACTATAAGCTTGTAAGGCTGTACCCCAAACAGAAGATGGCAGAACTTGGTTGTTGTTGGGGAGCATTTTACTGTTTTTTGTACTTTTTGGTGTTTAGTGGGAATCTGCCATAAAGGTGCTAAACTTGGTTCCTACTCAACCTGGAACCAGTTTTGGCCAAGTTTTTGAGGATACGTTTGAGAAACCGGCATGGTTCCTTGGTAACTTCTGCCAAAAACATGTTTTGACTTCGCCAGAGTTAGGTCCACTTTGTCCTTTTTTGCATTTTTGGGGTTTCCCTGATTGTTTTTCACTAACCATTCGCAAAAAATAACATTTTTTTTGCAGGAGTCCTAGGTTTCGAGCTAAGTTGATAACAGCCCCAGTATCATCATCATAGAAACAAAACACATTTTTTTGGCTGGGTTTCCCTTCAAAGTCAACCAACAAAAAACAGGTTGCAGGTCCGTGTTTTCCCTAAACCCACTGGGCAACCAAGTAGTAGAAACCAGCCGCGCTTGCAAAACAACATGAAACAACAAACCCAGAAACTCATAGTAGAAACCAGCTGCTTTCTTCTACACCATTTTCTGGTAAGGGTTTTGGAGGTATGGAGGTTACATACCACTTATATAAGGGACCCCTATACCACCTTACAACCTTATCTTGGTGGTATATTGGCGGTAGATCTGCGCCTCCATACCTGAAAAAAACAGGAGGTCTTGAGCTGGTTTGGAGCCTGCGCCATCCAGCTCCAAAACGTCTTCAGCAACGCCCGGAACCGAGAAGGAGTGAGACGCGGAGCTCGAAACGGCCCCAGACGGGGATCTGTTGGGGGGAAAAAGACACGAAACTCGTGGGAAATCGTGGGGAAATTCGGGTGTCCAACAAAACAACACAAGCAAAACATGGACATCATTTGTTTTTTAAATAGGCAGTTTCTTACTTGTTTTTGGTGTCCCTTGTTTTCCTTTTTTTTTGTTTCGTATGTTTTGTTTGTGAACCTGGAAACATCTTTTCATACCCGAAACTCCTGGAAACCACCTCTGGTCATATGGCGATGTTTGGGTCATATGTCTCTTTTAGGGACCCCCTAAAGTGGTATACCAAGGGTTCGTCGTCGTTTTTGACGGACCCTGGGAAATTTGGGCGTCCCTGACTGGTATTCAAAACATCGAACAACTGAATCTCGTAATTATGAGTGGGGAATGGTTCAACAACATGTCTTGTAGTCAAGCTATAGCCTGACTGGCTTCCGCACTTGGTTGGAGGCGTTGTCCAGTGCACGAACGGGTACCATAGATCAAAGGGTTGGTTCCCACCATTCTTTCCAACCATAGTTCTCCCCAAGTCCTAACCATTTTCCCAGGATTTGGTTTACGCCGTTTTCCAGAAAGAAGGGTACCTAGAAAGAATGGGGAGGTGACAGAACAGAGGGGAAGCCTTTTTTTGAGGGGTTGTCTTTTCTTGAGGGGTTGTCTCTTTTTTGAGGGACCCTTGGTTTCCCTTTCAACCAGGCCCAAGAAGAGGTCCGGCAAGAGATCCACCGCAGAGACCTCCGTCCTCGCGTCGGTCTGAAGAGGTCCTCTCGGTCATTGCTGCAGACATTGCGGAGCACGCCGATCAGCACTTGAAGAGGCGCGAAAGGGAGGCCTCCATTGAGTCGCTTCCCAGGCTTTGTTGGAGGTTAACCACCTTACAACCTTATATTGGTGGTAATTATATGAGTGGTATACAAGCCTCCATACCTGAAAAACCCAAACACCAGAAGATGGTGTTGTTTGGAGGCGTGAAAAGAGCGCACCGCGAGCTGAGGTTTCCCCTTTTTCTTTTCATTGCGATCCGAGAAGGGGCACCTTTTTACGGCTTTTGTTTATTTACTTTTTTTTTGCGTTTTTTTTGTTTTACTTCTTTTGTTTCTCCTCTTTGCGGCTTTTAAAACTTCTTGTTTGCGTTCTTTTTTGTTTGTTTTTTTACTTTAGCGGGAGTAGTGGGAATTGCAAAAAAGGCACTTTTATGCTACCTCCCAAGAGTTGGGAAGTTCCCCAGTCCACACCCACCAAAATGGAAAGGTATAAAGTTTTATTTTTGAGGATCCCCCCCCAAAACAAAGGCGAGTTTCCCATTACTCAGTGAATGGCCACACTTTGTAAACATGTTTTTTTGGTAGGGCTCCGGTAAATTAGCTTTGGCACAAGTGTTCAACTCTTTTTGGACCGGCCACTCACCAACTGAGGAGGGGGAATCCTTTGACTTTGCTGGTTTGGTGTTGCCCTCCTTTTCGGAATGTGTCTCACTTCCCTTCAAAACCGAACAAAAAGGGACACCTCGACAGTCATTAATCAGAGAAACCAATTAGCAGGAATACGGTTGGGAAGCAGATGGATACGGTTGAGGATTCCCGTGGTAGGGATTTAGACTAGTTTAGAACAGGGGGTTGTCCTGGGGAATCCCAAAACCACATCCCCGCTTCCACGATATCCCCGCTAGTTCGTTTGTCCAAATTAATCCAGCATTGCAAACCAACAGCTTTGATTCCACCCAATATAAGGGGCTAGATAATTACTAAGACTAATTGCAATCACAATCCCCTTGTAAAGTGGATTTAGGGAACCCCAGCCCCCTGTTTTAGATCTATTTAGACCCCTACATCATTCCAGTTTGCAGACCCCTGATTTCGGATCCTTCCATTTTGGCCCGGGTCCCGACAAATACCGTCCCCCTTGCCATTGAGAGGCTGTAATCCACCTCCAACGTTGCTGGGAACAGATCCATGCTTTGATTCTCAACATGTTGAGGGAGAAAAAGGCAAAAGACACCACAAAAGACAAAAACAATAGTGTTCCCCAACACCCCCAACATCAATCAGTCTCTTGACCTTGGGAAAGTGTTTGTGGCTTCTTTTGTCTTCCCCAAGCAGCTGCAGCTTGGCCGAGTTGCCCAGGGGTGGTACGGGACACGCGGATTCCGCATGGAAAGTGTTGGGGACATCACTCGGGCGCTCCTGTTTTCCCGTCCGAGGCTTGGCGGAAGTTGATACGTAATCTCCATAAAAAGGGGTGGACTCCCTGTGTGTGCGTCTGCGTGCAGATGGAAGTTGTTCTTTTGGTCCCGCGGATGGTTGTAGGACCAAGCCTTGAACAAATTTACGTGCGCCATGGAATAATGGCAAGTAAACAGTTGGTAGAATTTTGCTAAACACAGGGGGTATTCAGCACAAGTGGTGCGATGAGTGTTGCCTCACTTGCCCCAAGCCGACTTGGATTAACCTTTTGCTTGGTGAAATTGGTTTAGTGGGGGTTCCAAAAGGTGATCACCTTCTATTTCTAGGTCCAACTTGGGCAAGTGAGCCAGATGGTGGGGTTCATTTGTTCTTATTCCCAAGTAAGAGGCAAGCTGCTTCCACTGTTTTGGACTTCATGATTCCAAGCATCAAGCAGATGACAAAGCTTCCCCCCCCCAAAAGCTGGAAGCAGCGCAGGGTGGAAGTTGCAAAAAAGAGCAACTCTGTTCTACCTACCAGCGGAGTTGGGAAGCCTATCTTTGAATGATCAAAAAGTGGAACCATAAAGGGACGCCCAAACCCAACTGGGTTTGAAGATACCAGTGGACCCCTGGACCCCAAGGGATATCACAACTGTTTGTGAATTTTTTTGGGCCACTTTGTTGGTAAAGGGAACCCACCATGGACTTGGTCGACACCGATAACACCTTTTTTCAGTTCATCCCGAAAGTGGACAGAAGTCCCCAGGGCTACTGTGTGTGTGTTTGTGGTGTCATGTCATCAGCCAAATCATGTTTGAATCCCTTAGCCATCCTGCGACCTTGGCTGCACCGACAGGTGTTTTTCCTGGACTCATTGGCATTGGGCCGCCTGGCGAACTCCTTTACCTCGGAGCTCGGGGATCCTTTCCCGCTGTATCAGGGTTCCTTATTTTCCTGTTTTTGGGTTGGTCTGAAAACCACCTTTTGGACCAACACTAGAGGATTTTCCCTCTTATGGGGTGATTTTCCAAACAGGAAAATAAGGAACCCTGTGTATTGGATGAATTGATGTCCTGCAATACCTGCAGCTTTCATGATTCCAGCCGTGAATATGAGCAACCTTCAACATTTTGTGGGTTGACAAGAATAGGGGATGGTTCACAGGGATGGACCTGGGCCCCCTCCAAGATAATGAGGGCATTCAGAAGGGGAATCCTCCAAAAGAGGGGGAGGTCCTTTGCATCCATTGGATTTTGTGGCCAGTGCTTGTATGTGGAGTCAGGGGACACTAACTTCTGACGGGCCCAGATCGACGGTCTATACATGCCTTCACTTGAGCTAGCCACAGGCGCAGTCCGCAAGGCGATGCACATTACATCACTGGTCCATATTGCCAGCCGTCATATGAGTAATGGACAAAATTACTGGTAGTCTACTGTCTATTTGGGAGGACATGGCGGGACAACCCAAATTCCCCACAAATACCAGGGGGACAACCCAATTTTCCCATGTCCACTCGGGAGAACAAGTAATTATGTCAGTTGCTCATATAGGTGGCTGCCCATGCCACAATGTTGCCTTCTTCCAGCAAAAGGATGCATCTCAACTTACCAACGAGGATCTGTGATGCGGGCTGTCTTTTTCTGAGGTACCAAATTGTGCTCGTTTCCACCAGTCTCCCTTGAACATCAATCTCAAAAGGGCCCCTGTATTGGTAGTTTGTGATTAACTTGGGGAGGACATGGGGGAAGAGCCCTAAAGCTCTCACATAAAGCAGGTTTGACTGCCCCAAATTTACAGTGTCCATTACCCAAAACAACTTAAATATTGAGAGGACCTCACATGGGTCGTTTGCCCTTTGTTTGAGGTAACCCCCCAAAGGCTTGGCGTAAAGGGACAACAAAAGGAAGCTACCTGTTTGAGGCCGTGGTACCGACATGTTCGTTCTCTTTTGTTTATCTCCATGCATAGCGTGAGATTCGGCAAAAAACGCCAGCGTGGGGCATTTCCGTGGAGCCCGGTGTTTTCCACTGGCTGTTTCTCCTGAGCGGCTGGGACACTTTTGGACCTGTTGGGAATTTTTGGAACAATCTCCAACAAAAATGTTGGCCCAGCGCAGTTACAGCCTTTACTCGGACCTTCGTCCAACAGTGGCCCAACTGAGCCGCCTTTTGTAGCGGCCTGCGCCCGGCTCCGAAGAAGTGGATGCGTCTTCGAAAACGCGAAGTGCTGAGGCTTTTGGGTGAGATCCACTTCCAGCCGACGACGGGCTGCTACGGTTGGACGGCTGAGCTGTATCTGATGCTCTCCATCGGTGTAGGCCTGGATGCGACGTCTTTCAGAAGAAACCTCAGTTGCCAACACGGCTGGTGTTTGCCGAGGTGTGCCCCAAAATAGGGGCCCTTCTGTGTGGTTCAAAGGCACACTGAAATCAGCCCTGCAACATAGACCCATGACTGGCAGGCATTGCAGAATCTGGCATGCTGATTGCTGGTGTTGAGGTGAATGTTGCTGTTGTGCTGCTGCATTTCCTACATTGCTTGTTGTGGGCGAGACAGAGGGGATCCCCATTTAGTCGATGCTACCGGTTGTCATGGTTGGCCTTCTTGAGTTCCTCTTGCCTTCGGCTTACGTTTTGCAGGTTGCAGGTTGCAGGCCCGAACACACAAATTGTTATGTGTTGCACACAAAGGCAGAGAAAGACAGGAAGGCAGGAAGCCAGGAAGCCAGGAAGGAAACTGAGTGAGCTATTACCAGTATAGCCGGCGAAGCCGGGGGCGGAAGTTTCTAAAGAGAACATGTGCCTATAGGAAGAGGCTTGTTGCTTCTTTCTTGCAAGTGTCTTTCCCTGCTCCTTGCTCCTTGCTCCTTGCTGCTTGCTGCTTGCTGCTTGCTGCTTGCTTCTTGCTTCTGGCTTCTGGCTTCTTGCTTCTGGCTTCTTGCTTGTGGCTTCTGGCTTCTGGCTTATTGCTTATTGCTTCTGACTTCTGGCTTCTTGCTTCTTGCTTCTTGCTTCTTGCTGCTTGCTGCTTGCTGCTTGCTACTTGCTTCTTGCTTCTTGCTTCTGGCTTCTTGCTTCTGGCTTCTGGCTTCTTGCTTCTGGCTTCTGGCTTTTGGCTTATTGCTTCTGGCTTCTTGCTTGTGGCTTCTTGCTTCTTGCTTCTTGCTTCTGGCTTCTGGCTTCTTGCTTCTTGCTTCTGGCTTCTAGCGTCTGCCTTCTTGCTTCTTGCTTCTTGCTTGTTGCTTCTTGCTTGTGGCTTCTTGCTTCTGGCTTCTTGCTTCTCCCTTTCCACCCTTTCCTTCCTCTCCGGATGCAAAAGTGCCGCGCCTGCCACACGAAACGCACCTGGCCTTGCCGAAGTGCTGCGCCTGCCACACAAATCTACACCTGCGAAAGCATCTGCGCGAGCGTTACAGTGCGGAACTCCCGCGAACACCTCCGAAGTGCTGCGCCTGCCACGAAATCTGCACCCGACACGCGAAAGTGCCGCGCCTGCCACGCGAAACGTACCTGACGCTGCGAAAGTGCTGCGCCTGTCACGCGAAACCTCTGCGCGCGCGTGCCAGTGGGGAACATTTGGAGCCCGCACGAAGTGCTGCGCCTGTCACGCGAAACGAGTCTCGACAAACCCTCTGCGCGAGCGTGCCAGCGCGGAACGCTCGCGACACCGTTCGCCCACCCGCACGAAGTGCCGCGCCTGTCACGCGAAACGAGTCTCGACAAACCCTCTGCGCGAGCGTGCCAGCGCGGAACGCTCGCGACACCGTTCGCCCACCCGCACGAAGTGCCGCGCCTGTCACGCGAAACAAGTCTGGACAAACCCTCTGCGCAAGCGTGCCAGTGCGGAACGCTCGCGAGACCGCCGCGAGCCCGGGCGCTGAACAGAGGTACCCTTCACCACTTTTGCGGACTCTATCTTGCGACTTGCTTCGCTTGCGAGCGTATGCGCAACTTGAGGCTTTGAACTTTTCGTATTACGGAAGTTTTGCAACTAAACTTCCTTTGATCATAATAATACAAGCGAGACAAGGAAAACACATGGCTACAATACTGTGCGTCACCCTGGGAACATGTGTATGCCCATCCCACGCCCACGTGCGAAAACATGGGTCTCAGCTCATCTTGATGAAACATGCATTTCTTGAAACTTGGTATGTAATTACTGCGATTGGCAAGCGCTCAATGCTTTGGCTGTTGGTGCCATCTGTAAGCACCATAAATGCGTACAAGACTGCCTGGCCACTTCATAGCCCCTTAGCAAAACTTACCGACAGCATGCCTCGCGCCTTTCTGTTGTGTGTGTGTCTGTGTTGGGGCGAAAGCGCCAGGCATGCACATAAATCATTATTATCGACACGTTTCACATGAATGTGAACTCTCTTGGAATGAACGGCCTTTGACATGTGCTTCCTCAAGAGGCCCCATGGTCCGACCAGCATTTTCGTGCAAGTTCCTTTTCTGTTTTTGCTGTGCATGGGATACAGTAGAGCGGAGGTGCTTGCAGCATGGGATGCGCGCAAGTGGGTGTGCTCAGCTTTCAAATGGAGCGCAGTCGAGCGCACTTTGCTACATTTGACCATTGGCGGGTGCTTTCAGCATGGACCGGAAAGCAGTGGAGCGGGTGCACTTATCACTTGGCCATGTTGAGTGCTTTTGACATAGCAGCAGCAGCGGCAGCAGCAGCAGCAGTAGTAGCAGCACCATGAGGTATAGGGCAGCACAACAACAGACACCCAACTGCATCCCTCTGTTGATCCTTTTTTTTGGGGGGCCCTGCGTGGTGTTTACGTTTTTGGGAGGCGTAGACTCTGAGTCCTGTTGTTCCCCATCCTGCGAGCACATTTGCTATCACCTACCACCTACACATGCTGAACTTATAATGGTGCATCTCATAAGCACAGCTGCACACCTGTATGCAGATGCGGTGTCTTCGAGCAATGCACCCAAACAGCCGAAAGCTCAATCCAAATCGCGGTCGTTTTTGCAGGGAGCGCCATGGTGTTTGGGAATGGGCTGCCTGGGAAAGCTAGTTCATGAGTCTAATGCCACAACGATTATGACTGAAGTGCTTTGTTGGACCACTCCACCTGTGCGGGACGTTGCTGCATTCCCATTCGATGAACTTCTGGGGAATAAGGGAATGAACCCCTAGCCATCTTTCAAACCACAAGGGAAGGGTTGATAGGGGTCATTCCCATCTCTTTCCTGCTTTTCGAGCCAAGAAAACAATCGAACCACCCAAAAAGTGGACAAAAACATGGAACGTGGAACCCAACTTTTCAATTGAACAGGTCAACCAAAAATGGAACCTCCTTTTTTATAAGGGAGGTGAAACCAAAAATCCTCAGCCATTTTCTATCATCGCCCCCAAACAACCAGCAAAAAAAGGTTGCAGCCTTTTTTTCCCCTAAACCCACTGGGCAAGTCATGGAGGCATCCTGGGCATGGACTTCCGTGTGTCTCTGGTGGTGATCGCCACCTTGGTGGTCACGGAGCGGCCCTTGGCCACTGGCTCCAAGGACCTGGTCTGGGCACCCCGGCGCAGGGCGCAGCCCTTGAACCGGCCCAGGGAGGTGCCAAACCCGACGTTGCTTGGGGTTACCCAAAGACAGTCACATGGAACCCAAAAAAGGGGTGTCTGGAAAAGGAGTTTCCTCTACAAACAGGAAATTGTTCAGGTTCTTCCTCTACAGGTGGTTGTCAGGTTCCATGTTTGTTTTTGGGAGTGTAATACCTGGTTGTTGTTGGGAAGCATGACTTACATTTTTGCTGTTTGGTGTTTAGTGGAAATCCGCCACGATTAGCTGCTAAAATTTAGATTTCTGTTTCCTACTCAACCTGGAGCCAGAATAGGGGTGGTCATCAACCCTTCAATAGTGGTTTCAAGAGGCGGGGTCGTCTCTGTTCTTGGGCTTTTTTTTGGGTGGTGGACATTGCGACCGTGCTGGTCCCCCCCAAGGGCTCAAAAGGGTTTAATAGAAGTTCCGTTTTTTGGGGGGCCCATATCCCTTTTCGCAGCGTGTTTTGTTGCCATGGCACAGGTGAGCATTGTTCGATCAATTCCGGCGTTGGCCGGTGGGTGACAGAAGGACCTGCAAAAAAAAAGTGTTATTGGGAATTAGAAAGGCTACTTTGTTGTAAACCCGATTATATCGGGGATATTGTCAAACTGCCAAACAAGAGGAAATTAGATTTGTAGATAGGTGTCTTTTTAGTAGCAAAGGCGGATTTTTGGGGAGGATCTTGGCTAGGAGGTTTGAATATTTCCTGGTCCGCCTGCGAAATTTGGCAGAGTGGGCAGGTCGAGGGCTCGACTCCCAGCTATTCCCATGCAGTTCATTTGTTTTGGCTGCTGTAGGTTCGGTTTGGGGCTCTTAGGGGGGCCAGTGACGACTGGTCGTGGTTCGCAAAATAGAGTAGCATGTGGGATTCTCAAGGAAACAAAACACTAATAAGTTGACGTACCCAAGTGATACAATTTGATATCGACACCTGATCTACTACCAGACGAGGGTGACAATGCTCTTGTGCTGCCGCAGTCCAGCCTTCCAATTTTCTTGTGGCATTGAAATGCAACCCCCTGCTCATGTTGCACAGTAATGCGGGTAGCATGACACTACAGAATGTGTATGAACCATGCCGCACGAATGATGACATGAACACAAACTGAGATCCTGTGGTCTAGGGAGCATCAATCATGGCCCTGACGCGAGAGCCATGATGAGATGCACAGGGGTTGATTGGCTTCGACTTGGCATGGGCCATAGTATGAAAAGGCCAGGTCTGGTGTTCAGGTTGCCAGCCAACAGGTCGAGGTTTGGAATGAGGTTGAAAGCATCTACAATCGGATGTTTAATGTATTGTTAGCTTAAACCGGTGTGGTTGTGTGGCAGGTTGTAAGCAGCCTATGCACACACAAACGCTGTGTTTGTGTGTGTGTGTGTGTTTTCTTGCTTGCTGGTGTGTTTGTTTGTTCTGTTACGCAACATGCATTCGATTTACACGGAACCACACACATATAAAATTACATGTGAACACATATAATATGCCTATATATATATATATACACATTTGTTTTATGTATGGAAAGTAGGGTATATATATATAGAGAGAGAGAGAGAGCGAGAGAGAGAGAGAGAGAGAGAGAGAGAAAGAGATCTGCACATGCGTCCACGTGCGCACATAAAGCGATATGCACACATGGTTTCTTGCGCAGCATATCTCGCAGATAAAATCCAACGTGTTTTCTGGCAGTCAACGGGATGATGGTCACATGGCCGAGGAAGGCATCTACCCTTCCTTGAACAAACACGGCAACGGACAGGGGGCTTCCTGAAGTGGAAAGTACTGTAGCCTACAAATACCGCCCTGTGAGCTGATATGGGATTTCTCAAAATATGGGAATTCCTTTAGTTAGTTATTTAAAGGGAAGCTAAAGGAAGCCAACCCCAAAAAGGGGTTCCCTATTTTGAGAAACCCCCATATGTTTGTTTGGGAAAGGGTTGCCCTAGCATCTCAGGAACTTCCGCCCAACTTTGACACGACGCGCTGCACAAGCAGCGGTCCCTTCAGCCTTGTGACAGCGACGACCAAGCAAGGACTGGCAGTGATGGCTGCAGAATTGCCCTTGGTCCGTTACTCATGATATGGCCATGGAATTATATTAGGGACCTCCAAAAAGGTGGTAGGTGGACAGTAATCTGCGCCTAAACCATGTCCACCAAAGAGTCCCTAATAAAAATCCGTAGCCATATGTGACTGTGTTTGCTTTCACGAAGCACGCTATTCTCCTGTTGTTTCGTATTTTGTGTCATCGCCACCGCTGCTGTTAGTACCCGGCCTTGCCGCTGCTGCTGCTGCTGCTGCTGCTGCTGCTGCTGCTGCTGCTGCTGCTGCTGCTGCTGCTGCTGCTGTTTTGTTGCACATATCGGGTTTGCTTGTTTCTGCCTGGTTGAGTGCCGCTTGATTCTTTTCACAGACACTGGTGAGGGCCGGCTTGGGTTTCACGACGGCCTGCAAGCTCCAACCACTTTGTTCAATCATTAGAACGAGCTTCGAAAATGAGCATGCAAAGCAACAGCCTTATTCGGAGCATCGTCAATATCAGAGTGAGAGCAGTGACAGCTTTATTTGTGGTTGTCCTGGTGATAGAGTAAGCTTGAGCATGTCGCTTGTTTGATCCAGCAGACGTCCTTCTTTTGTTGGCCAGGATGGAAGTTCATCTACACTCACATCCTCACCAAGAAGTGCTGCGACAGTTCCTGCCATTCAAGTGTGAAAGCTCACACATTGACACACACACACACACACTTACGCACACACACACACGCAACACGGACGCTGAACATCACGCGTCTTCCTGTGAATTGGACTGGCAAAACAAAATAGTTATGACATGCACCGAGTTATGTCTTTCCCCGGGACCACACATCCCCGGGACCTCTCAGCTCCTGTAATTTTGCAAGAGCACTGCGAGCCCAACTCTTGACCCGTTAGGAACGTGCAGAACTCGGGTGAGCAGTTCCAGCTTTAGTAATCAGCCGAAGAACTGTGTGTGTTCTTTTTGAGGTACCCCGATTTCATGGGCCGGTTTCCTCTGGTTTCCCTTTGGGCTTTGGTTTGGCACCCCCACGACAGTATGAAAAACATATACTCACGGCACGCGAAAGCGCGGCGCGTTGGCAGTCGCCATGACTGTGCTTTTGTATGATCTTCCGACTTTAAGTGATTGCCAAATTGGGTAGTTGTTCAATTCAATAGTAAGCAAGTCTAGCTGTTTGTAAATTAGTCGATGTTTCATTTAACACTAAGCAAGTGTCACTTGTTTGCAAAATAGAGTGTGTGTGTGTTCCAAAACAATAACAGTATATAACAGTAGACACAGGCTTGATGTGTTGCAACATATGTGTTGTTCCGTTCAACTCGAACCAAGCTCAACTTGTTGCACGATAGCTGATGCTACATTTAACACGAATTGTTCAGAGTAACATGTTTTCCATTGACCAGTGACAAGTGTAACTCTTGACATGCTAGGTGATGTTACATGCAACAGTAACACAATTCAACTCGTTGAAGCATAATATGCCTTCCATTTACCATTACTTAATATGTGCAACTGTTTGCAAAGTAATTGGTGTTCTATTCAACAGTAAACAAGTTCAGCACTTTTGAGCAGTTGGTGTTTCACACTCGAAAAGGCTGGACTTTTTGCAAAAAGTTGGTGTTCCGTTCAGCACTCAGCAAGCTTCACTTTTTGCAAGGGGCTAATAGCAACCAAGAACACTGGATTCCGTGGGTTGCGAGGGCTGGGGGGGCACAGAGGGGGCATCACCCAGGACGATGTGCACGTGTGTTTGTGTGTATGTGTGGTTTATGCTTACCTCCCCATGTCAATGTGTTGACGAATATCATGGGTGCTTGTTGATGCTTATTTGGGTGTGTAGAGAGTAGCAATTTCCTGGCGCTCGCAGCCAGGAAATTGCGTGTTATCAGCATATGCACAGACAGACAGACAGGCAGGCAGGCAGACAGACAGACAGACAGACAGGCAGCCAGGCAGCCAGACAGCCAGACAGACAGACAGAGACAGACACACAGACAGACAGACACAGACAAGCAGACAGACAGACAGAGACATGCATACATACATGGGCCTGTATACACATATTGTGTACGTGAGCCTGTATTATATGTGTCTGTGTGTTCCTGAGCTGCCAAGGAAATTGCAGCAGCATTTGAAGCACGTAGCACAGTCAATGACAGGATAAACAGCTCAAGACCAGATAGCAATCAACCCGTGTATGTGTGTGTATGTGTCCCAGAGGCATAGTCATGTTGACAAATTTAATAATACACCGTATATACTTGTATCCTCCGACGTGCTTGTGTAGCGCTTGCTGCATAATGTGCACTGTCCACACTTTTTGAAAGGGCAGCACAACCACGTCTGCAGATGGTAGCCATTCACCAGAAGGCTGGGCATTTCCCACTCGGTCTTTGACACGGTTGCTGAGCTGCAGTCAAGCCTAGTGCTGGCAGACGTTGTTCGACTCATCGAGTGAAACTCGCTGAAAGCCGCTCAAGTTGTTGGCTTTTCCCCAATTTCCACCTTTGGTTTAGAGGGGGGCCAATAGTTGAATCAGTTGAATCGTTGTTTCCCAGTCTTTTGGGCAAGAGAGGAAAAGGGTGCCTTTCATCGATGCCTTTTGAAGGATGCCCGAACTGCACTTTGCTGCATGCGCTGAAAATTACAGCATCGTAGTGTAGGTTAAACATTGCCATGGATTTCGATTAGGGAATTCCCATCAGTGGACAATTTGTGACGTCCACCAAAGGCGCCCCCAAGAGCAAAGCCCATGACATAATATGAGTTTGTCTTTTTTGAGGCGTCCCTTTTGGGGGGGTTCAAGGGAAACCAAAAGCAAACCAGCCATTTTGGTGGGTCCCTCAAAAAAACAGAGACAAACCCATAGGATAAAGCGCAGCCAATGGGACACGCCAGGTACCTGCAGCACGCAGAGGCTCAGCTCCATCAGTACTTCGAGGATCACAAACACGAGCTCACGGCATTTCAAAGGCGGGCTTTGGGCGGCGGGGGACGGGCCCTGTTTTTTTGGGGAAAAGGGAGACCATTACCGTGGATGGTTGCGAAAGCCGTTGGCATCACTTCAAAACCCCAACTCACTCACTCACTCACAATTGTGCCATTGTCCACAGAAATTGGGGATGGTCATGGGGCATGGGTCCCATTGAAGGGTTCATGACCACCCTTTATTGACTGGGGAAAAATGGTGAGGTCGTCCTTTGACCACTGGTGTGAGTTGATAGGACCTGGAAATATCTCCTGCGCCAGGAATGCAAGGTACTTGTACCCCCCCTTTTTGTTTGGATTTCAAGTACCACTCGTGGAAATCACAACCATTTCCGGGGTTCTTCAGAAAAGGCGCTCCCAACTTGAACAAAAAACAGCTGGAATCGTGGCACAGGCTAGACCTGCTACGAGAGCCACGCCCAGAGTGCGAGCGGGTTGTCCTGCACAATGCTATGCTCACGCTCTTCCCCACCTTCTCAATGGCCGCACTGCAGCTGGCCCCAGTTGGAGACGCAGCCAGTGGTTGCACACGTTAAGCACTTTCTTTTGGGTGGCTGGGACCCCTTTTGTGACGAGTGGGGGAGAAAAAGGTGAGCTCACTGTTTTTTGGGCCAAACCCACTGGCTGAGGAGACTTTGCCTTTTCTCACTTGGCCGACCTTTTAAAGCTTTTGGGATCGCTCAAAGCTTTACCACAATTTCCCCGTGCTTTAATGGGTGTTCAGCGCGGGGCCCAAAGGCTGAAAGGGTGATGGCCTCTGCGGGCGAGGAGACGGCGACGATGCGCTGTTTGGAGAATTCCGGGGGCAATGGACAACCACCTGCAATGGGCAAAATCGCCCGCAAAGTTATTGTTTGGTTTTCCACAATAAGGGATCTTATTGTTGATGTTTGTCCCGGGTGTGTCTTCTGTTTGAAACCCCATAAATAGGTGTCCGCGAGTTTCCCGTATTGAAATCAGCCCAAAAAACGTACCCCCTCAAAAGAAGCACTTCCAAATGGTGCATTGCATTCATCCCTCTGAGAACAGCCAAGCAGAGGCGGACACCGAAACAAGGCTTGTCCACTCAGTTCTCATACCCTCCCAAAAAACGAACCGAAGGAGCCCCAAACAAATAAGGGTCCATCAAAATCTGGGCAATCTATAGCGGTCTCACCCGAGATTATCCCAATATATGGTTCCTTTAGAAGGACGAGGTTGTTCCATTCTCCCCCGTATTCCTTATTCCCTTGAATCCAGTATGGGGATCATCATGTGTGGCCCTTGAAACGGCGGGGTTGGGAGGTACACTGGTTTCCCTGCAAAATCAGCAAACACTGGTAAATTGAACGAGCATACTCTCAGCTTGATTGTTCTGCGTTTCTCAGTTGTCCTGCCCATTTCTGGGTTGCGTTATGGTGTGTTAAGTGATTGTCGAATTTGAAGTGGCCATGGGTCAAAACCCCGTACCCCCAGTGAACATCCCAACCTCCACTAAAATAGGCCAAAAAGGCGGTACACCTACCCCAAAACGGGTTACCCATTGGTTTTGACCCATATTTGAAGTAGGTGTTGAATTTGTTCCCTTGCGGTTTGATGGCCAAATGGTTGGATCTATAGGTTTAAGGCTCTCCAGCATAGATCTTCATTTAGCCGGCTAACGCCTCGTGTGCATGAGCAACTTTCCGGACCAGAACATTTTTTTGGGAACGGCGCCGTGGCTTGCATCGACGCTGCAGCACAACCAGCTTTGCATGGGTATCGCGGGTTTTTTGCTCTCACTAGGATGGTGCAACATGTCAGTATTGGTAGGAGCCGCCCAACTTCTTTGCATGTGCATGATAAGATTCCACAATTTGTCCTGGGCAATGCCAGTTGCTGCGCCGTTCAGATGCGGCATGCTATCCAGTGGTTCCAGTTACCACTGGACAGCCAAGCGGAAGCCACCATTCAAACGAGAGAGCGTAACATCCTGGCTACCATAGAGGTAACTGGAATCACTGGGATAGATTCATGATGGCACACTGTTTGGCTACTTTCACCCGACGTTTCAAATTGAAAGCAGGCATCACAACGGAGGGGCGGCGCTTTGCAACAAAGGGTACCCCCTAGGGAACATCCAAGCGGGAAGCCTAGTTACTGGGGTCTGGTGTTAAGTCGCCTCGTCTGGCAGAAGTCGTATCTTCGTGGCGCCCACAGCATTTTAGGCCCCGCGAGCATCGGACAAGAGTTGTTTCATGCAGCACAAGTGCAAATTCATTGGCGCCCGCGCACAATCCTAATGCGGAGACATTGTTCATCATTGGCGCCCACAGCACTTTAGGCCCTGCGAGCATCGGACAAGAGTTGTTTCATGCAGCACAAGTGCAAATTCATTGGCGCCAGCGCACAATCCTAATGCGGAGACATTGTTCATCATTGGCGCCCACAGCACTTTAGGCCCCGCGAGCATCGGACAAGAGTTGTTTCATGCAGCACAAGTGCAAATTCATTGGCGCCCGCGCACAATCCTAATGCGGAGACATTGTTCATCATGGCGCCCACAGCACTTTTGGACAAGAGTTGTTTCATGCAGCACAAGTGCACTGCGCACAGTTAGGAGCGAGCACATCGGACAAGAGTTGTTTCATGCAGCACAAGTGCAAATTCATTGGCGCCCGCGCACAATCCTAATGCGGAGACATTGTTCATCATTGGCGCCCACAGCACTTTAGGCCCTGCGAGCATCGGACAAGAGTTGTTTCATGCAGCACAAGTGCAAATTCATTGGCGCCTGCGCACAATCCTAATGCGGAGACATTGTTCATCATTGGCGCCCACAGCACTTTAGGCCCCGCGAGCATCGGACAAGAGTTGTTTCATGCAGCACAAGTGCAAATTCATTGGCGCCCGCGCACAATCCTAATGCGGAGACATTGTTCTTGGCTTGCGCAACTAGAGTTTTAACTTGTTATCAAAGGAAGTTTGATCAGAAACTTCCGGAATACGAAAACTATAGCCAGCTCGCACGCGAAATGCGCGAAGGGAACCCTGGATCAGCGCACGGGTGCGCCACGGGTGCGCCACGGTCTCGCCACGGTCTCGAAAGTTGCCCAATGGCACGGCGCGTGACGCAGAATCGGAGGTCACAATCGCGTGGCAGGCGCAGCACTTTGGCAACCTGGGGTGCAGATTTCGTGGCAGGCGCAGCAAAAAGTTGATGTCGTGTTCAGATTGGCGCAGTACTTTGGGCACGTGGAGCTCGCGAGATGCGAATCGCATTGGAATGGACGCGCAAGCTGTGACGTCACGATTTCGTGGCAGGCGCAGCACTTTGGCAACCTGAGGTGCAGATTTCGTGGCAGGCGTGGCAGTTTTGCACATCAGGTGCAGATTTACGTGCAGTGGGCAACTAACTGGCTTTCCTGAAAAAACGTCGGACATCGCCTGGACCTCGCCCGGACCTCGCCCGAACCTCGCCCACGAGCCCTGTCACTTTTCATGTTTTTGGCCCCTCAGGTGACCCAGGAGCTGCTTCGCGGCCCGCCGATCTTCAAGTGAGAGATTCAAACGCTTTGTCAATGTTTTTCACAAAAGGGCTTAAGTGCGGTTGGATTACAGGCAGATGCGGGTAGCGAATGCCTGGGGGTTCAACACAACCACCCACTTTTTCTAGCTTGATGCGACAGCTTACGAAACGCAGCGCCCCAATGGGGAAAGGATCCAAGAACACATGTTTGACACCCTTGATGCGACAGCTTATGAAACGCAGCGCCCCAATGGGGGAAAGGATCCAAGAACACACGTTTGACACCCTTGATGCGACAGCTTGTGAAACGCAGCGCCCCAATGGGGAAAGGATCCAAGAACACATGTTTGACACCCTTGATGCGACAGCTTATGAAACGCAGCGCCCCAATGGGGGAAAGGATCCAAGAACACATGTTTGACACCCTTGATGCGACAGCTTATGAAACGCAGCGCCCCAAGGGGAAAGGATCCAAGAGACAATGGTCCAAGGATCCAAGAACACCCTTATGGCAGCGCCCCGATGCGATCTTATGAAACGCACAATTCCCCACCACCCTTGATGCGGCTTATGGCAGCGCCCCAATGGGAAAGGATCCAAGAACACGTGTTTGACACCCTTGATGCGACAGCTTATGAAACGCAGCGCCCCAATGGGGAAAGGATCCAAGAACACATGTTTGACACCCTTGATGCGACAGCTTATGAAACGCAGCGCCCCAATGGGGGAAAGGATCCAAGAACACATGTTTGACACCCTTGATGCGACAGCTTATGAAACGCAGCGCCCCAATGGGGAAAGGATCCAAGAACACATGTTTGACACCCTTGATGCGACAGCTTATGAAACGCAGCGCCCCAATGGGGAAAGGATCCAAGAACACATGTTTGACACCCTTGATGCGACAGCTTATGAAACGCAGCGCCCCAATGGGGGAAAGGATCCAAGAACACATGTTTGACACCCTTGATGCGACAGCTTATGAAACGCAGCGCCCCAATGGGGAAAGGATCCAAGAACACATGTTTGACACCCTTGATGCCACAGCTTATGAAACGCAGCGCCCCAATGGGGAAAGGATCCAAGAACACATGTTTGACAGCCTAAAATGTTGCTTTCCGCTCAGCGCCGTGCACATTTTGTTCAAGTTTAACCTTGCCTTAAAAGTCACTTCGAGCTTGGCGCCCCAGTGTGTTTGCAATCCAAACCAGCATCTGTGATGTGACTTCTTTTTCGTGATGTGACTAAAGAATCACTCAGCGCCCGCAGTAAAGGTGTGACTTCTACCGGATGATGTGACTTAACGCCCCCCCTTGTAGCTGGGTTGTTCAAAACTCCCCGTTAGATCCTTGTTTCATCCCCCAGGTTTTTAGGGAATCGCAAGAGTTAGGATGACTAGGATTAGGAAAATCGGGAACCCAGTTGCCATTTTGAACAACCCAGAAAAACCACAGACGCATTCCCCAACCCAGTAAAATACCCAACCCAACCCTACCCATTTACCATTTTGAACAACCTACCCCAAACAGTGGGATTCCCTTTAAGCCCAAAAAACCTGACATTAAACCGGGTACCCTTATAAAAGCGGGGTGCAACATTAGGGAACCCACCATGTTGAACCACCGTTAGGAACTTTCGCCCATGGCCACCCCACATCTCAACTTCTGCACCTCGAGCCTCGCCCAGGGATCTCTATGAAACCTTCGCGCCGCTCGGCAGACGATTCGCGCCTGTGGATCGTTTGGGGGAGTTTCCAATGCACATAAGCGGCTGTTCTAAATGCTGGTGGCGACGTAGGTCGCCTGTGTGTTTTGGGGTACATTGGCTTGCTGCCCGCACAATGCCGGGGTCGAGTCCGGCACGGCAGACAGGGTGGGGGGTGGGAGGGGGGTGGGGGGGTGGGGGGTGGGGGGTGGGGGGGGTGTTTCTTGTTTTGCTGTTGCTTGAAACCAGATGTCCACTCATGCAGCAATTGTACATAACCGGCTACGCCGTTTGGCTCAAGGCCTGGTGTACGTATAATAGATCGCCATTCAGGTGAAAAATACGTGACCTTGCTGTTTGTGCTTCCAGGTGTATTTCAGTGATCTTTTCCAAACACTGGCTATTTGGTCTATTTCCTCCTCTACATCCTGTTCGGGGTAGATTCCAGGGACATAAAGAGGAACCCATTTATTCCTTGCCTGGCCCTACCGGGCCTGCAGGGGATTGGACCTCAATTGTGGTAGCGGAGCCTGGTTCTCCGAATAAAGGATGTCAAGTGAGGAAGATTTTTATGGAGCAGAACCACCGATGTCGGCATTCTTAGGAAGCCGTCATAACGGCGGACGCTCTACCGAGGAGACCATCAACCTGTCGATGAACGCAAAATTGCCTCCATCGTATGACGGCCGTGTTAGTTGGTTTCGATATGAAGATCTGGTAAGGGATCGGTGTACATTCACGGTTATAGAACCGGAACGAAGAGGCCCCCTTCTCAAGAACCGTCTCATAGACGAGGCGATGTGTTACCGCGAGCTTTTGGACAATGAGAAACTCATAGACGGAGACACTGGAGTGGATTATTTTCTCAATTTCCTTCGCGGCTACTTCTTGAAGGGAGTCCAGAATGTATTCCTTTACAGATTCCTCAGTTTCTTCAACCATCGACGAGGAAATGGTGAGTTCATAACCTTCATCAGCAAGTTCGAGATTCTTCTCAGACGGCTACGTGCATCTTGGGAAGATACAGCACCAGAATTCACCATCAATAGTCCTGAGTATATTCAGGCCATCACAGATGCTAACGCGCAACGACGTGATCAGCATAATCGAAGAGTAAGTGAAATTACGCAGCTCATGATGGGACTGCCGCAACAAGCCGCAGCACCCATAGTGCCCGATCCAGTCTATCTTGATTCGACTGATCAAGTAAACTTCGACAGATTTGTTCAGAACAAAAGAAAGGAGCACACCAATGCTTTTCCACTTTCCGACAACATGCTGACCCTGTTCTTCATCATTCAGAGTGAACTTTCAGAAGGCCAACGAGAACGACTAGTATCCTCATTGAGCCTTAGAGGTATTCAGCTGCCTCAGTTCACTTATGAACTTGTCAAGGCCCAGTATTATGACCTTTTCATCACCACCAGAACTAATCTTCAGGATCCGAATATTCGCCCTTCAGGCGGAAGCAGATCCAAGACCTTCTTTATCCTCGAGCAAGGAGATTATGAAGGCGAAGAAGGATTCTGGGTGGAAGACGAAGAAGGCGCTGAAGGCTTTTGTCCATTAGATGATGAAGAAGCTTTCTGGCAGTTGGAAGACAATGATGCTTTTGTTCTCCGAAGAGTTCCACGTCGGACTCTTAAGTCTGGAAAGGGGCGAAAAGGAAGAAAAGGAAAGGGGAAGCGCCGAAGAGGCAGTTTCAGACCTTACAGAAAAGCACAAACAGGCGGCAAGGCCAATATGGCCGAAGATTCCACCACCGATCATTCCTACTGGGGAAAGAAAGGCAAACCACAACCTTGGTTCCAAAAAGGAAAAGGGAAACCTTTCAGCAAAACCAAGGACAAAGGAAAAGATCCAGGCAAGGATGACAAAGGAAAAGGAAAAACTAAAACCTTTGCCGTGGATCATAATGCCGAAGCACAGGATGCCACACAGCAACCTGGCGACATATCGGCAGAGCCTTACCAGGATGATTGGGGCCAGAGTGCCTGGTGGTCCTCAGAATGGAACAATATTTCATACTATTCGACCCAGAATGATGGTCATATGGCTTACCTAGCAAGTCCAACATATGAAGTGGATGCTAGCAGAAGTACGGTCACCCAAAATGGCTTGACCTACGACATCATACCGCATGCGACTCCAGATCGAGCTCAAGCTTTGGCCAGTAAACTCATGGCGCCCATCATCAAGCAGGTCGACAATCCAACCTATGTCATTCTTGACAACGGTTGTACGAAGTCTATGGGTAGTTGGTATGCAGTGGAGAGATTCGTGAAGGCAATTGAACCTTATCCACATCGTATGTGGTATGAATACATTCCATGCAATACGAGGTTCACTTTTGCCAACGGTCAGACCTCCAAGGTCGACTGGACTCTCCGGCTCCATTTTAACACCACACCACGTATGGTGACCAACATAGATATTCTTGAGCAGGGACAAGTTCCAATTTTGTTCAGTATTGATCAGATGCGAAATCTTCATATAACGATTGAACATACTCCTCAGTGTGATAAGATTACATGCAAGGCATTTGGCATGAATCGACAGCCTATTCCAGTGTCTCACAGTGGCCATGCACTACTTGATCTTGCGGCATTTTGCAAACAACATAACCACAGGACGGCGACTAAGGCCTTCGATGACGACAAGATCAGCTTGAATCCGTATCCATCACTGCTTGTGTCAGCTTTTCCAGCCGAGGCAGAGTCAAAGCAGCCTGCAACACCGGCACCTTCACCAGCAGCAGATGTTACGGAAACCATTGGCCACACTAACAATGACCACTGGATTATCAACCACACGACCAAGGAACTTCATAGAGTTCATGTGTCCGCGAGGAGAGCGCTATTCGCACCTGACACCAGCAAAACATGTCCAATCGCTCACACACAGATCTATAATCAGAGAACGACCAAGAGATTTAATCCAGAGACGAAAGAACCAATGTCCACTCTCGAAGACAACTGGCGAATAAAGAATAAATCGCCAAGCACTGCAGAACTGTGGACAGGTTCGACCATATTCACGTTCTCTGACAAGCCGCTAACATCAGAACAAATTCACATTGACAAGCCAGCAGACAGGATCATTCCAACACCAGGTCGGCATGCCACAGAGCCAACAGATCCTGCTGCACTACAAGAAGCACCACCGGATGCTCAAGCGGCTACACTACCAATAGCACTAAAACGCATTCATACACGACTTTCAAAACCGGAAGAACTTCGCAAACTTCACCTACAACATCACCACATGTCAACAGAACAATTCAAGTTCAGGACCCGAGCGTTGCACCTGCCGAAGGCGATATATGACCTCTATGACAAGATTCGAGCCGAATGTGAACCCTGTCAGAAGGCCTCAATCGCACCATCAAGAAGCAAGACGAGCGGTTTGAGAGCCGAAACGTTTGGAGAGCTGACTTTTATTGATCATTGTCAGGTTCCGCTAGGAACTGGTGAACACATCAACGTTCTCGTGATCCTTGATGGAGCGACTACACTTCTAACCACAGAAGTCGTAGAGAGAACCACTGATGTCACCAATATTCCTTTGTTACGGAACTATTTTGATCAATATCATCTCCAGCCAAGATGTGTCGTTGGTGATCAGGCATTCATGACTGAGAACTGGGAAATATTCTTTCACAGTCTTGATATACGGCCTGTTTCCTTAGCAACTTGTCAAGGCAGCAGCAACAGCACGGAACCTCTCTGTCACATATGGCGGAGTCACTCCACTGGAATTAGCGTTTGGACGCAGGCCAGCAGAACTGGTCCAATTGGACATAGCAACACCATCACAACTTACAGTCCCTAGGACACAGGAAGAACTAACTGCTGGACAGATTCGGCTACTTGCTCAACAAGCTTATCAAGAAGCTCGACAATCTGAAGACGTACGCCGAGATCTTGCACAACACCTGCGACTTAGTTCCAAGCCAATCGTAATTGGCGACAGAGTATTTTATTGGAGTGAAGACAAGTCAAAAATTAAACCAGATGGATCAAAAGGAGGAATGTGGTTAAAAGGAAAGGTCATATCCACAGATGGCACCATGGTTGGCATAGACCTTGGAACGAGATTGCTCAAGGTCAACATCACGAAGTTGCGGAAGGATGAAACCAGATCGCCATCAAAACCAGGACTTGACCTACCATCCTCCGATGATGATCTTCATAAGGACCTTATGTCACAGGCCAGCGCAGCAGACCGACCAGCCAAGAAACGGATTCTTAAGAAAACTGCCGTAGCAGAACCAGATTCCGTGGATTCAGAGCCTTCATCATCGACAGGCCTCTTTACTGAAGACCATACTTGCGAGCAACAGAATGCGAACTGGAATTGCGTCACGAAGGGAAAGATCCACGTGTTGGAAGTTTTCGCTGGCAGTGCAAGACTGAGTCAGTGCTGTGCATTAACCGGTTTAAAGGTTGGAACACCTATTGATATCAGGACAGGCTTCGACATCATGACGTCAAAAGGGCGTCAAATGGTCCTTGATATAATCCGTGAACAACAACCCGATGTTGTATGGTTAGGATCAGTGTGCGGACCTTGGTCCATCATGCAGAACATCAATGACCCGAAGGTTGTCGCAGAGAAGAGAGCCAAGTATTTGCCGATGATCGACTTTGTATCATCAATTGCAAGATACCAGCTTAGTAGAGGACTCTATTTTATTATAGAGAATCCTCAAAAGTCAAAGATATGGACTCTTAAATCCATTGTTGAATTGATGAACCGTGAACAAGTCACATGGAATGACTTGGATTTTTGCGCATTTGGTTTACGGGACCCCGATACTAAACTCAGGAGTCTCAAACCTACCAGCCTCATGCATAACCTTCCTCCTGAAGTTATGAGGCCCATATTCAGAAGATGTTCCAATTACACCAAGAAGGAAAAACATCAGCATCAACCATTGGAAGGCAACACGAAGAGCCAAGGCAGTCGCACACGACTTGCCCAGATTTATCCTTATTCTTTTTGTCATGAAATGGCTCATATTCTTCTAAGATTTCTGAAGGCGAAGCCCCTCGACAACGAGGTATTCCTCCTGGAGGACATCTTTGAACCTTTTTCAGATAGTGACATATCACATATTAAAACCGAGATGGACAGGATAGACGAAGAATATAATATGACAAGCGCGAGTACTCGAGTAAAGATTCAGGACTTGCCCTTTAATAACCAAGTGGATCCGCTGTACATCAGTGATCCTGAAGTGACGAAACTTCAGAAAGCAATGAAACAATTTCCGCAGGGAACGGAGATGGACCTTGAGTCATCCATCAAGTCAGATTCTAGGATTCTCGCTCTACATAATGGCGCAAGACGACTGAGGTATTTGTGTATACCTCACACACCTTACAACAAGTGCATCATGTACAATCGTACTATTGGAGTCAATTCACCTTTGACGACACCGCCAGATGACGCTTGCGTTTTTCTTTGGCAACCGTGTTCACCGGGAAAACTATGGGTCTTGCCTGCGCATCGATGTGATTGGAATGAATATAACCCATCACAGTGGCATGCGCTAGTGTTCTCACAGAACCGCATGTCGTTCAAAGAAGCACCTACGATTAGACCTATGCCTATTGATCACCAAGGTGACCATGACGACGGCGGCAACGATGACGATGACGATCTTCCATCGGATCAACCTGACCAAGAGATGCAACAAGCACCTCAACCAGACCCACCAGCACCTCCCGATGTTCCTATGCCACAGGCCACACCAGTGCCAGCGCAACAACCTGTCATCCAAGGTGTTCACCCAGATGCACCAGTACAACAACCACGACAACCGCAGCCTTCGTCGGCTACACAGCCAATCTCGTCGACTGGCCGACTCAATCGGCTGGGGGGTGATGTTTCAAAGCCTCCTACTACTCCTACTACGCCTACAGTTGTCGTGCCTCCTCCAAAGCAAAAACAACCTCCACTTCCACCTGTGCCTGAAGATGACGACGATGAAATGCAAGAATTAGGCACACCACAAAAGAAACACAAGAAGGAAAAGAGCAGTCCAAAGGAAACGAGACCATCAGAACCAGCTTCTTCATCGAGCGATCCACCACCATTACCGATCGCATCTCTAGGACCAAGTGCCTCACCAGGACATCCACCACCAGCACCTGATTCCAAGGCGCATGATGACAAGACAACTCAAGATGATCCTGAGGCTGAGTCCTCTGAAGAACTCATTGAAGACCAAGAAGATCCTGAAACTTCAGATTCCCAACGGACAAGAGTATATACAGATGAAGATTCCGATTTGGTTCTTGATGAATCTCTATGGACACAGTTTTCTCATGACCAGAAAATATGCAGTAATACTGGTTCATTCACTGTGCCCAGAGACATTGAAGACAAGCCTATTTGTCTTTATACAGTGCAGTCCATGACAGGCCACCGTGATTATTCTTTCTTTGCTCACACGAGACCCAGTCACAAGTATGACATTGAATCTATATGTCATGGCCTCACGGACGATGATAGGGCTGTGCTCACATTATATTCGGAAAGACAAGAGTCACTCAAGGCTTCCACAACGCAGCAGCTCATTGGTAATAAGCGCAAGGAGGCCACTCAACAAGAGAAGAGAGCATACAATAAACAGTTTCTTGAAGCAAAACTCCTGGAGTGCAAATCTTGGTTAGACAATGAAGTTTTTGATTTGGTAGACACCAGGAAACTCCATGTGAGGAACTGGGTAACTGGAAGATGGGTCTTAACTCTCAAGAGAGACAAGGAAGGTAACTTTCTGAAGACCAAGGCACGTTGGGTGCTTCGAGGCTTCCAGGACCGTCAGAAAAATGATCAACAGACCGACAGCCCAGCAGCTTCAAGAAGCGGATTCAGATTGGCAGTACAAGCAGCCGCAAATAAAGGTTGGAACATATTCCATATGGATTTGAAGACAGCATTCCTACAGGGAGAAGCCTATGATGATACCCGTGACATCATATGCCAGATTCCACCAGAGATGGGTTACCCTCCTTATATTGGAGCACGTATGAAGAAACCTGCTTATGGATTAAATGATGCACCAAGGAGATGGTGGAATATTCTCGATTCAGCACTAAGGTCCTATGGCCTGGTACCTACTCGAGCAGATCGCTGTACCTATGTGTGTTATGGCGAAAAGAATGCAAAATTAGATTCCAAGAAGGCTATTACTTCCGATCCTAAATTCAACCTTGAAGGAGCTATTGACTATCTCATGGATCCCGTTTCCGGCAACAATGCACAAGGCAGGATCGTTCATGGAGTCATGTCTTTACATGTTGACGACTTGCTCATGGCCGGAGACAAAACTTTTGAGACCAACATCATGGCTCGTATTCGCAAGGATTTTCAGGTCGGATCCGAGGATAAAAACGACTGTATGTTTGTTGGTCAACGTATTCAATGGAAGAGTGATCCTAAATATGGTGACTACATTAATGTTCATCAGAATGTTGCCATAGATGAGCTCCAAGAGATTCACTTCGAGAAGAACCTTAAGGACGACATGGAACTTACGCCAGCCATGCATACGGCATACCGAAGAACTCAATTCCACATCGGATACCAGTTTTCAAGATGTGCATCAAAGGCTTCATCCCCAACTATTGGTGATGTCAGAGCCATAAATAAAACCGTCAGAACCATTAAGAGTATACCTCTCAGCATGAGATTCTGGCCTCTTAAAGGAAAAACCAGATTGGTTGGGTATCCCGATGCTTCTTATAGAAACAATGACGACAAGTCCTCGCAGCGTGCCCATGTTATATTTTTGGCACAGGATCGTGATCTTCATAAAGACTCACCGAATTCCAGAGGATCCCTTGTCGATTATGAAACACATAAAATAACGGCGACCACGATGTCCACGACCGTGGCAGAGTTACATGGATTGATGCGATGCTTCGGAACATGTCTATTCATCAGAGGACTTTGGTCAGACATATCTGGCGAATTAGCCGATGTTCACATTAGGACTGACGCAAGTAACCTGGTTACTACCGCGTCAACCACTCATCAACCAGAACAAAAGGAAACCATGCACCTTATTCAGATGCTACGTAAGGAAAGCAACAGTGGACAGATGCATGACCTGGCCCACGTACGCTCAGAGTATTGCCTCGCCGATTGCCTTACGAAGAGTTCAGCGAAGGCAGATGAGCTGATCAAGTCCGTCATGACAGGTATTCTTCCGAATGTTGATGTACATCCACCGTTAAGAACCATGATCCAGAACAAGGCTTTTCTTGTCGAATGGTTAGCGTACAATACCTCTTGGGGACCGAGTGTTTTCACGTTCCTTGCCGAGAACATTTCCTATGAGATTTTCCGTTTTTTGGCATTCTCCTGCGACCGATGAGAATTGACCTGATGAACTTGTGAATTTTCCTTGAAATTGTGAGAACCGTTGATTTGTGAGATTTTTGTGATTCAAGAAATTTGTGTCTGCTCCCGCAGCCATTTGATATCAAATCTTGAGCCGTGCATGTGCTACAATTTCAGATTTTGCAGCTTCTTGCGACCAATGTTTCAGCGAGTGACCTATCGGAGAGTGGGTGAGCCACCTCCAGATCCGCCAGATGAAGAGATGGAACCATCAGAGGACAAGGAGGAGGAGACCAAGGATGATCAATCAAAGAAACAAGATAACCAGGACAAGCCGGAGTCCGTGGACTACGATGACGATGAGGAAGGCGACAAGGATTCTTCTTTTCGATGCACTGATGAACCAGACGACCTTCCGGATTATGAGGATGAAGAAGAACCTACTGCGAAGGGAGACGAAGGTATTCTTTCCTATAATAACCCTATGGCCACTTATTGTGAGGCATATCTCAAGGAAGTTGTGTGGTATTATGGGATCGGACGGTTCATAAACCGTGTTCGACCGAACTTCGTATTCCTTCATCAAGATGACCGAGATCATACCAACTCTAACCACACTCTACATGGAATCGAATTCTTCAAGCAGTGGGAACATGTTGGAGACAGGACAGATGACCTCAAGGGCTACCAGGAATACAAGAAGTCCATCAACGACTACATGCTGAAGGTTCAGGACCATCGTCCCACCTGGCATTTGATAATCGTTCCATCTATGTTCAATTACCAAGGAAGACATGATATGCCAACTATCTACAGCAATGTGGAAGAACTGGCAAAATTGCTCAACATAACCAATGTTAAGGAACTGTGAACGACATGTCAGATGTACTTATACATCCAGGACAAGATTTCCAGGACTTTCAATGCTATTCTTCGACATCAGAAACCTGGACGAGAGACTCGCCATAAACCCTTGCCGAGAGAACCGGACGGTAGCATTCGTCTGGATACCATTCTCAAGAACAACCCCAAACTCCGATCATATTGCGGAATTCGAGGTTTGCTCCTCCTGGCTTCGATATATGACAATGTCAAGACTCGTACCATTATGGCCATCACGTATGAGGGAGAACCCGACGGTCCACCTCCGAAGGAATCACCAAAATGGATGTATGACATAAACTTCGATAACGGCATCTACAAGGACAAGAAGGTGAAACATATTTACTTTCAGTCAACCGGCGGACAGACATATTCCATGGAAGATGAACGACGCGGAGATGAACCACATGAAGAAGAACCGGAAGTTTGGACACGACCGACACCAAAGGCTATGCCAACATATTCCGATGATCAGCGGCAGAAGAGGAAGGATACATCACAATCTTCAGAACAAGGATTTACAGCGAAGGAAGCAATGTATGGCAAACCAAAATGCAAACCAGCTCCTAAGATGCCTGCGCAGAATATTATTCGCCCAGATCTTGGAGACCTGACGATTTTGACATCAGGACAGATATTCACTGAAGAGCATTTCGTTGCCAACATATTGGGCCATGCAACGACACATGAAGGACTTCGAGCGATACTGGAAGATGATAAGGTAGTTTCCGGAAGACGGAGGAAGATTCCAGATGGCAGGATCCATAACCATGTTGTTGATCTGACCGACTACATCTATTCTGGAGATCTGAACCAGTTTCCTTATCATGACTTCAAGCCGAATCTTCCGTGTTTGATTTTATTCTTGTATGGACCAGATGACGGAGATCAAGAGTTTGAAAGATCCACAGGAAAGGTACTTATCACAACCGATGACATTCCTCTCAACAAGATGCTCGTGTACATCAAAGGAGACCAACCGGAAAACGAGACACTCCAGATTCATTATAAACAGGAGTGGAAGATTAACCTGACTGAGTTCATTGTCTACTGCAAACACATCCACGAGATATCCAGCAGAGTCACTAATCTCTTGGAGATCTACGCGAAGTATTACCAACGAGCTCAAGCAGACAGGAAGAGAGGCGAGATGAAGCCTGATAAGCCTCGTAAGGCTTGGCTGCGAGAAGCACCATCATCCTCCAAGGATCCAGCTCCACAGCAACAGGAAGAAGAAGAAGAACCACGCCAAGAACCACAGAACAAGGGTGGAAATTGGTCTTCGTGGTCCTCCTGGGGAAATTGGAGATGGAACTGGAGAACAGACCACAAGGGATGGAGACAAGAAGAGGATACAGAGGATGATCTGAGGAAGAAGAATCAGAGAGAAGATGATCAGGGAAGCCATACTTCCCACAGTCTTTTCGCGAAGAAGATCACATTGCGATGCTCGCAGGACTATGAGCTTGATATTGAAAAAGAACTAGAAACCTTCAGAAACGAGATTGACATGAACGGTACGGATTGGCCAGCCATGGCGAAGGATTTGCAGAGAGATGCTGCTGTATTGATGGATAACCTTTCCGCTGCAGACTACAAGCCGAACAAGCAGAAACCGATCATATCACCTATGTTCACACCGGCTGAAGGATTCACTGCCCTACAGATGGAGAGCATCAAGGCACTCGTAGTTTCTCGGACGAAGGATTATTACTACTATTCCGAGGCAACCAAGAACAAAACCACATGGGAAGAGTTTTGCCAGAGACAACCGGAGTGCGGCTATCCTATTCGTATTCCACGAGGAATTATGGAACTGAATTCCTACGATACATCCTCGAAGAGAAAACCATATCTCGATGTGCTCCAGAACCTCATGTGTTCGACCAGGACCAAGAGAACCAGGAACGATACTCTCATGCACAAGACCCAGACGAGTACGGCAAGACTCAACATTCTCACGGTGAACCTTGGGAACCTCGAAAGAGCACCAATATAAGAAGAGAGGTGCCCTGGAAGACTCCATTTTGCTTGGACTCATCAGAAACAACCCTGGACATGTTCTTTGCATCCAGGAGATCGATTCGATTCACAACGAGGTAGTCAGGAAGACATTCGAGGACGCCGGTTATACCGGTATTGCCGTGAAACAAGGCGGATGCATGGCTATTGGATGCTTCGTGAAAGGCGATAAAACCGCACGTGTGGATCTTATCCACAGGTTCGTATTGACCAAATCACAGGTGTGGGTCATGTCTGGAGCACACTTCAGAGTTTGGTATGGACTTTTGTCAGAATCATATGATGCAGAGGTCCCATTGGACCATTCACAAGGAGGATTGCCACTTCGAGTGACACATGTTCGCGAAAATGATGCAGTAGGAAGACCTTTCAAGGACGTCATCGTCAGCACCTCAGGAAATGATCCGGATTGGAAGATTCCAGAGAAAGAAACCCTCAAGGAGAGAGGAATTAAACAAGTCATCTCATATTCCGAGGGTAGGATTCTTTTCTGCGATTGCATTCTTGAGGAATATACCGAAGATTCTCGTTTGACGATCCAGACGAAGGGAGAGTACAACAGAACCTATGTCTCAAGAGCAGGACTACCGTTCCTAACGGTTGGAGTCTATCACTACGAGAGCAACGCGACCAAATCGTATCAGGCTGTGATCAAGAACATGATCAGATTTGTGAACCGAGGTTTGAAACATGGAGTTGACGTCATCACTGGCGATGCGAACTCTGCGAGTAACAAGATCAACAAGTCACAGGAAGTTCAACATCCTCAAATCTCAGCGATCAATATGGCCATGGAGGCAATCGTGACATGCTTTAACCAGTCTCAGAGTCACCCACTGGACTATTTGAGAGTCAGCACAGAAGTTTCAGCGTCCAAGAGATCCATTATCGAGGCCGCTTTGAAACATGGAACCAGTCAGGGTATTGAACACGATGGATACTTTGGACTCCTTGATGCCCTTGTCACAAACATATTCCATTGGGGCAAGACAGACCACATGCGAGATTGCCGAGAAAGACATATTTCTGACGATTTCCAGATTGATGAGAATCAGCCACTCGGGAACATATACCCGGACTACAAGGTTAGCTCAGGCGAGAGATACAAGTTGCTGAGCAATGAACAGCTCATGGTGGGAAGCAATGATACGGATTGGCACCATCCATTGCTTGTGAACCTCGACGTCTTGTACCAGAACGCCAACGTTTCAGAATCCCAGATGAAGAGACGACGAACCATTGCTGAAGACCGAGGTTATTCAAGTTGATCACTTCAGATGAAGTCAGGCATATGGAAATGTCATCCTAATGACGTATAACCATAGAACCATTTTCATGTATGATTGTCCTTTCCTATGGCTCCGGGAGACCGGAATTTCTCACCTTTTTCGCTTGGTACAGTCAGTGTCTTTTCGTTCTTTCGACTCGTGTACAGACCACCGTGTACATATGGGAACTCTCAGATCTCGCATGGCTCCGCCTCCAAAAGAGCCTGAATTTCATTTGGACAAGTAGACGCTCACCTCAGTGCATCCGCATTTCGACAAAAGTTTTAACCAATGGCTACGGAATCGTAACCGCTGCGTGCTTCGCTCGTAACCGGGCTGATTGAGCCACTTTTACAGTATACAATGCCATGAGTGGAAAGAAATTTGTGTCTGTTTGTTTCTTGTTTTGCTGTTGCTTGAAACCAGATGTCCACTCATGCAGCAATTGTACATAACCGGCTACGCCGTTTGGCTCAAGGCCTGGTGTACGTATAATAGATCGCCATTCAGGTGAAAAATACGTGACCTTGCTGTTTGTGCTTCCAGGTGTATTTCAGTGATCTTTTCCAAACACTGGCTATTTGGTCTATTTCCTCCTCTACATCCTGTTCGGGGTAGATTCCAGGGACATAAAGAGGAACCCATTTATTCCTTGCCTGGCCCTACCGGGCCTGCAGGGGATTGGACCTCAGGGGGGGTGGGGGGGGGGGGGGTGCGGGGGGGTGGGTGGGGGTTGTTGCCGTTCTTGGACTGATGCATTCTCTTGGCAGGGCTTAGAAATAGGCAGACCCTGGTCTTAGTTATTTGCAATCTAACAAGCGTACTAAAATCAGTGTCATTATGAAAGCTGGCTAAATGTGACTCAGATTAGACTACCCCACCTAGCTAAGTGAACAATTGGCCAGCTGGCTGCTTTCATGGCTACCTCGCTAAATAATGGCTATCTAGCTAAAGACACTAAGCAACCCATGTTTTGCAAAAATGTATGCAGCCAAAAAACAAACTGCCGCCACAATGAATACATTAAGGCGTGTTTTTTGGATGAGCCCCCTTCTTTGGTTAGTTGTAAAGGGAAACTAGAAGCGACCCCTTTTTTGCGCGGGGAGTACCTGGAAATAAGACAAACACGCATATGGACATCCCTTTGGTTTACGCTCTCGCTCATGTCATCATGCTGCGTCTGGCGTGGGGTGTCCAGCCGAAGAACTTGCCAACCAGGAAGAAAGGCAAGACTTTGGGTGAAACTTGTTTGAGTGCTTCCTTTGGAAAAGAAGCTGCTGCAGTGGCTCTGGCGGCGCAACACCGGGGCTGGGGCACACTAGTTTTGGACAAGGCCAAACAACAGCCAAGATGCGAATTCCCCTGTAACAGCGACGCAGCTGCACGTTTCGGCCACAGGCGACCTATGCGATCGCCACCTTCTAAGTCGCCCTGGTTGTGGGTTTATCATAAGTCATAAGACCTAATTACAATACTAATGATAACTATAATAATGTACCTGAAGATGGAGAGATATTGTCCTTACCAAGCAAGAATAAGTTCGTGCACTTCTCACTTAGGCTATGCACAATGACAAGTCAAATGCAGCCAGCTTTGCAGACAGCTCTTTAAGGAGCGTTAGGGTCTTCAAGACAGGGCCGAAGACCTTTGTGCCATGTTTGGTTTTTGCTGCTTTGTGAACTACCTTTCAAAAACCAACGTTTCCACTACACTGTTTACTGGCGGTCGAGTTGCGCAGCTTCCATGCTTCATGACTTTGGAGGCGAATGTTGGAGGAGTTGGCAGAGAAGCCCGAAAAGGCGCCGGGGCGGAGGTGTGAAACAGGAAACAGCAGTGGGCTCTTAGCCCCAGGTGCACTGGTGGACCGTCATTGCAAGTTGCGCTCTTTAACAGACACACACACACCCTACACAATTTGTGTTTTTTCCCCGAAAGCATCGCGAAGGGTTCTTCCGTGCGGAGCTCTTGGTCAACTTGCGCAGTCTCACCAGCATAGAGATACTTGCACAGAGTCGCCAGCATAGAGATACTTGTGCAGTTTCACCAGCATCGCGTCAAGTGCATCGAGCCAAGCGCACAGAGTCAACTTGCGCAGAGTCACCAGCATAGAGACACTTGCACAGAGTCACCAGCATCGCGCCAAGCGCATCGAGCCAAGTGCACAGAGTCAACTCGCGCAGAGTCACCAGCACAGAGATACTTGCACAGAGTCACCAGCATAGAGATACTTGCACAGAGTCACCAGCATCGCGCCACGTCGAGCCAAGTGCACAGAGTCACCAGCATCGCGCCAAGTGCATCGAGCCAAGTGCGTAGAGTCAAGTGCATAGAGCCAAGCGCAGGGAGCCAAGTGCATAGAGCCAAGTGCAAAGAGCCAAGTGCATAGAGCCAAGTGCATAGAGCTATAGGTGCATAGAGCTAAGGTAGGTCTAGAGGCTCGGCGTTAGCTAGGTAATGTAAGCTAGGTAAGGCACTTAACGCCCGCGAAAGAAAGAAAGAGGAAGAGCTCGGTATAAGAGTTCTCTTTCTTGGCGGGGGGTGGGATGGTAGTCGCCGATCGGCAATGTGACCCTCTGCGGAGATCGTGCGTGTCAGATCGCTCTCGCTGAATCTTGGTCACGCGCGGTGAGCCCTCTGCGGGGATCGTGCGTGTCGGATCGCTCTCGCTGTGATCCCGTGCGAATCTCTGCGGTGCCCCCGCGACCCTCTGCGGGGATCGTGCGTGTCGGATCGCTCTCGCTGTGGTCCCGTGCGAAATTCTGGCGGCGCGCGGCGAACCTCTGCGGGGATCGTGCGTGTCGTATCGCTCTCTCTCTCTGTGGTCCCGTGCGAATTCTGCCGCGCACCGATGAGCCCTCTGCGGGATCGTGCGTGTCGGATCGCTCTGGCTGTGGTCCCGTGCGAATTCTGGCGGCGCGCGGTGAACCCTCTGCGGGGATCGCGCGTGTCGGATCGCTCTCGCTGTGGTCCCGTGCGAATTTCGTTGCTTGCGAACTGGTTCTTGGAAGTTGTCTGGTGGTTGGCGCGGCTGCTCTCGGAGCCGCGCGGTCGCGGGTTCGATCCCCGCTTCGTCCACGGCAGCTCTTCTAGATCTCGATGAAACGTGATTTTTGAGTACAAACGAAGCGCGCGGAGAACGCTCCCGCAGCTCCGGCTGACTTGCGCAGGGCAACTTGCGCAGGGCAACTTGCGCAGAGCAAATTGCACAGAGCAACTTGCGCAGAGCAACTTGCGCAGTGCAACTTGCGCAGAGCAACTTGCATAGCGCAAATTGCACGGCGCAACTTGCACCGAGGACTTGCGCAGAGCAACTTGCACAGAGCAACTTGCGCAGAGGAACTTGCGTAGAGCAAGTCGCTCAGAGCAACTTGCGCAGAGCAGCTTGCACCAGCGCAACTTGCACGGAGCACTTACACAAAGAACTTGCACAGAGCAACTTGCGCAGAGCAACTTGCACAATGCAACTTGCACAGAGCAACTTGCGCAGAGCAACTTGCACGGAGCACTTGCACAAAGAAAGCGCTTGCATAGAGCAAGTCGCTCAGAGCAACTTGCACAGAGCAACTTGCACGGAGCAACTTGCGCAGAGCAACTTGCGCAGAGCAACTTGCGCAGAGCAATTTGCGCAGAGCAACTTACGCAAAGCAACTTGCGCAGAGCAACTTGCGCAAAGCAACTTGCGCGGCGCATGCAGAGCACTTGCAAAAAGCATTTGCGCAGCGCACCTTGCGCAGAGCAACTTGCACAGACAGAGCAAATTGCACAGAGCAACTTGCGCAGAGCAACTTGCACAGCGCAACTTGCAGAGCACAACTTGCGCAGCACAACTTGCACAACTTGCGCAGCGCAACTTGCACAGAGAACTTGCGCAGAGCAACTTGCGCAGAGGAACTTGCGTAGAGCAAGTCGCTCAGAGCAACTTGCGCAGAGCACTTTGCCGCAGCTCCGGCTACAAAATCGCAACTTTTACGTATTAAGTAGTACGCGGATACATTGCCACAGCTCCGGCTGCAAAATCGCAACTTTTAAGTAAAAAAGTAGTGTGTGGAGCACATTCCCGCAGCTCCGGCTGCTAAATCGCAACTTTTAAGTACAAAAGTAGTACGCGGAATACATTTCCGCAGCCTCGGCTGCAAAACCGCAACTTTTAAGTACAAAAGTAGTACGCGGAGTACATTCCCGCAGCTCCGGCTGCTAAATCGCAACTTTTAAGTGCAAAAGTAGCAGTGCGCGGAGCAAATTCCCGCAGCTCCGGCTGCAAAATCGCAACTTTTAAGTACAAGATTAGCACGCGGAGTACATTCCCGCAGCTCCGGCTGCTAAATCGCAGTTTTTAAGTACAAAAGTAGCACGCGGAGTGCATTCCCGCAGCTCTGGCTGCAAAATCGCAACTTTTAAGTACAAAAGTAGCAGTGCGCGGAGCAAATTCCCGCAGCTCCGGCTGCAAAATCGCAACTTTTAAGTACAAGATTAGCACGCGGAGTACATTCCCGCAGCTCCGGCTGCTAAATCGCAGTTTTTAAGTACAAAAGTAGCACGCGGAGTGCATTCCCGCAGCTCTGGCTGCAAAGTCGCAACTTTTCAGCACAAAAGTAGTACGCGGAGTACACTCCGCGCAGAGCCACTTGCACAGAACAACTTGCGCAGAGCATTTTGCGCAGCGCAACTTGCACAGCACCTTGCGCAGAGCAACTTGCACAGAGCAACTTGCAATAAGCAGAGCACTTGCGCAGAGCACTTGCGCAGAGAAGATTTGCGCAGAGCAACTCTTGCAGAGCAACTTGTGCAGAGCAAACTTGCGCAACTCGCGCAACTTGCGCAGAGCAACTTGCACAGAGCACGTGCGCAGAGCAACTTGCAAGCAGACTCAGAGCAACTTGCGCAGAGTAACTTGCAAGCAGAGCACTTGCGAAAAGCACTTGCGCAGAGCAACTTACGCAGAGCAACTTGCACAGAGCAACTTGCGCAGAGGAACTTGCACAGCGCCTCTTGCGCAGATCAACTTGCACAGAGCAACTTGCACAGAGCAAATTGCACAGAGCAACTTGCGCAAAGCAACTTGCGCAGAGCAACTTGCAACCAGAGCAATTTGCAGACGCTAGGGGTTTTTCTTTTCCCCTGTGTTTTAATCTTGGTTGAATCTTCGGCCGCGTTGCCGTTTCTGCTTCAAGCCTTTTGGTAAGAGACATGCCTTGAGGGTTTGACCCCTCTCGCTCATTTTTTGAGCCTCGCCGCGCCGCCATGGTTTTTACTGCATTTGAGCTTTGCATGCATTTTGCACCCGCATCCATTTGGCCTTTCCTGGATCCGCATGATACGCATGCATTGCTTGCAGTGGCATGGATTGCGCATACTGCAGTGCCTGATGACACACCGTCATCTGATTCGCATGCATTGAGGCGTGCATTTGGAAGCACCCGCTTTTTGGCACCAAACATCGCTGTTGGCATCTGGGATTTCTTGATCCCCAGCGACCGCATTGCATTCCAGGCCACAGAGTGGTGGAACCACTCTGATCTGCGCTGGTACACGCAAGGCCTGGGCGTGGTGCCTGCTTCCGACTCGGACTCCGCATCGGTCGTGGCATCAGAGCATGCAGCAGCGCACTTTGACCGCCCCAGACGTGCGGGGTGAGCATGGCAGATTTGATGTACCGCATGCTTTTCTTACCATCTAGGCCTCTTCAGGCCCTTTTGCATGCATCACCGCACTCTGCAGGAGCCGGTCCCCCTTTTTTGCCCGTGCAGCAAGTCGAGGATTTTCAGCCTTGCTGCAAATCCTCGACTTTCTGCACTGCTTGTCTGTGACAGCAACCTATCAATCTGCATGGGCATTGCTGTGTTTGCACTTCTCGGCCTTTTTTGCAGCCCAGCGCTTTGTGAAGACCACTATGCGCTAACGGTCAGCCGTGCCGAGCATGAGTGTTTTTCAATGCCGCCTCCTTGGGCAACCAGCAGATTTGATGTACCGCATGCTTTTGCCAAACCGCTTTTGCCAAGGGTCAGTGCCAGTGGTCCCACTGCATGCTTACGCACTCCACGGGCATTGCCGCTGATTCAGATTGACCAGCTTTGATCGGATGCTCGATTCCTGCATAATGGTCGGCAACAGCCACGTGTCAACCGTCTTGGCAGTTGCTAGGTTTTCACTTTCCGCGCATTGTGAACATCACATGTGCGTCGACATTTGATCGTGGTGACACATGCGTCTCGCACCCTTTCCTTACTTGTGGGGGGCCCGACCTGCATGTGTGAGTGCATTCATCTCTTTGCTTGGATGCATGCATTTTCCACTGGTCTTGGATTGCAGCATGCATGCTTTAGCCCAATCGCTTTAGTGCCCATGTCCGCATTCACCTATCCGGCACCGACCTCAGATTTACACGTTGCACCGCTGATGCTCCTAAGAAATCTGAGTTGGTCGATTTCATGGCAGGGCCGCATGCCTTTGCTGTTTACCTGCATGAGGCGCAGTCGCATGCCAACCTCATCAGGGCTGATTGCACCGCAGTTGCAATCCAGCCTCGCGGGATCCTCGGTGGCACCGCGTGTGCCCCGAGACCCATATCCGTTTGAGGCGCAGTTGCTTGCCCACCTCATTCGGGCCTGGCTGCATCGCGATTGAAGTTTAGGCACGTTGACAAGGCCGCATGCCCTTGCTCACAATTTTTCATGAGGCGCATTGGCATGCATCCTCTTCATGATCTGAATGCACCGCAGTGGCATTTCAGCACAGTGCCTCATCGGTCGCACCGCATGTGCCCCGAACCACATGAGCACTTCATTTCAGGTACATCGCATGCCAACCTCATAAAAGTCCAGCTGCATCGCGTTTGCAGTCAAGGCGCATCATTAACTTAGATGCTTCAGACATGCAGCATGCACCTGGCCTGCATGACAGGTTCTGAATTCACCTTTCTCCCGTACAGGCACGTCCTGCACCGGCCTTAGATGCATGAGTTGCACCGCAGTTGCTTCCATGACATCTTGCCAAATTTTTGGCATCAAAGCAAGGGCCGCTTGCCCTTTGCTAGCATCCGTTTGAGCGGCAGTCGCTTGCCATCTCATTCGGACCTTGTTGCACCGCAGATGCAACCAAGGTGCACGCATATATCGGCATCATCTAGAATGCTATGTGATCCGACTTCACTCTCAGCCCGCAGGCTCGGGACGCTGTTAACCCATCCGCAGATGGGTGACAAGCAACCCCACTCAGTCAAAACTTGCATCACATGATCTTGACATGACCGGAGTCGCTCTCCTAGTTTGCGGTGACGGGCAATGAGCCGCAAATACCTGTACCCGCAGGTACCATTTCGCATCCCACCGCAGTGGCAATCAAGGTTCTGAAGCCTTGTCGCCAGGCTCAGCCCGCAGGCTTGGCATAACGTCACTGACTCACAGGGACAATTATAGCATCGCATGCTTTTTAATGCCACGCACCAACCTGGCCAGCATTATCATCCCACAGGTTGGTTCACTGACTATCATGCTTAGTTGCATGCTAGCAACATGATGCTCGCCTACAGGTACCGCCAAGCAAATCGCATACCGCAAGTGGGCCAGGATCCCAGAATATGCCTTCAGGGTATCCCGCATTTGCTTCATCGCGTGCCGTGAAGCATGCATTATGCGTATGCAAGTCCGCAGCCAGCCGGCCCGGATCCAAAAACAGCCGTCCACGCTCGCCTGCATTCTTATGGAGCACCATGAGATATTGGACGCGATGCATGCAACCATCGCAAGGAGCTACCTGGACTTGGAATTGGTCCTCGAAGATCTCTTCCTCGTCTTGTTGAGCACACGCTTCTACATACGCATCGTGGCGTTCTGCATGGTTCTGATGACCCTGTTTGCATTTGCGGCATACGTGCAAAACCTGCCCTCTGTCTTTCAGACAGGAGACTTTTTAACCGCAGCCCTGCTGCGTTCGCATCAGCATGCAGCAACATTGCACGCCGGCTAATCATGCCTTCTCGCAATAAAAGAAGTTATTCGTGTGCTTTGTGAATGCATTGACCGCGAGTCCATTTCCATCCGCTTGTTATGCCGAGGTGACCAGCTGCATATGCACCAATCTCAGCCGCATGCTGGGGTTTACGTGCTACGCTTGCCAACCGTGACGTCTCCGCAGACAGACTCAAGGTTCCAATTCTGGCCACCCTCCATTTCCATTCTCTAGGATGTCGCGCATTGCAGAGGCTGACGCATGCTTTGATGCCATCGAGGACATCGAAGCCCTTGCTCCGCGCCAATGGCCCCAGTGCCACCGCATGGACGCATCACCCTCCCGCATGCTGCAGGAAGGATTCGCGAAGCTGCTCGATCAGTGGATGCGCCACCCAGAGCACAGCATTCGACTGAACTGCATCAATCGCATGGGGCATTTGTGCAATTTCCTGCTTGACATCCTTTGCATTTTGGGAGTCCACGGCATGACTTTTAGCATAGCACGCATGCACTCCCTGTCGGCCTTCTTCGTCGACTACCTTCGCATCGATCCGCAATTGGACGTGGACCGCATGCTGGAAAATCGCAGAAGCATTTCCCCAGGTTATCGCATGGCAGGGAAGTACCTGGCTATCATACAGCCCTTTTCTGCACTGCTGGCGAATGTGAAATTTCGATCCAGGCATAACATGCATGCATATATGCAACCAAGCTTGGAGTTGCTGCGCGAGTGGGAAGCATGCTTAGGCATGGATGACATCGCACTCACCATCCGCTCCTGCATCGCGTTGCTGGAAAGCATCAACTCCTACGTCCACATGCTGCCAATGCCCCGCAGCGCGCATTTCCTGCAGTGGTCGGACAGGCACCACGAGTTGGCGGAGCTGGCCGACGAGTGGACGCATTGCATGCCTAGTCCCTCGCAACCTGAACCCAGCTCTGCATCCGCTTCGCCGCCAGGTCTGCCCCAGCCAACCTCGCATCGCAATGCCCCATACTGCATCAAGTTCCAGGCCAACATTGGACATGTCGCAGCATGCAAGGCGGCACATGTGTGCAGTGTGCCGGACTGCTCTGGGAGTCAGGATTAAAATTGTGCACCGCATTTTGTGCAAGAGCATTGTAACTTGTACACTGCGTACTTGGAACGCACGCAAACCCAGGCGTGGACACTCCGCTGCATGCAGACACCGACCTCTTCCCGTGACCCTGGTTAGGAAGCGTGCATCACGTTTGAGGCAGCACGTTCAGCTATCACGGTCATTTCACGCATGTTTTGCCCGAATTAGCCTTTTCTGCTATTCAGCAACAGTGCCCGCTTCCTCCGCCTGCTTTGTCCAGCATCTTCGCAATGGACTTGCATCGCATTGTGGCGGAGAACCAGAACAATCCCGCATTCCTGCAGGACATCATCCGCATGCTTACGCAGTCGCAGTCCGACGCGGGGTCGGCGCATGCAGACGATGCATCCAATGCACCGCCTGCATCCAACACCGACCTCCTCGACTTCTCGGAGCCGCATGCTGTGCCGGGCTCCGAGCATGCATCCGCATCAACGGAACCCAAGTGCAAGGCCAAGCCGGCAATCTTCCTGCGCCCGGACCCCCCGGAGCTCCCAGAAGACAGCCTCCCCACGCATGCACAGGAAGGGGAGGCAGCCGAGCCGCAAGAGCCTGCACCAGAGGCCACCAGCATGCCCGAGCCCCCACTGGTCAGGCCGCCGTGGGCCGAAATCACGGAAGAAGAGCGCGCAGCGGAGCATGCCAGGGAGGAGCTGCCTACGCATCCCTGGCATGACCGCATAGATGGCACCCCAGATGCATTGCGTCGCAACGTGATGGCCCCGGAACCGGAGCATGCTGCAGAACCGGAGCCGGGGCCCGCATCAGCCATGTACAAGGCTCCGCCAACGGAGGCCAAATTCCCCGCATGCCGACCGCAGGACGCACCGCATAATTGGCCACCGCAGGAGGGCGACCCTCGCCATCAGCCTCCTCTGCATGGGTTCCCGTGGCCGCATGACGGGTCCTATTGGGCAAACTACTGGCACCTCGGCGGAGTGCCGGACGAGGCTACCCGATGGCATCCATCTACGCATGCCTACAGCACCGACCCTGCATACGCCAACAACCACCGCATTTTGGCATACAGCATGACGCATCCCGGCAACCCGGGCACAGGCGCGCGCCCGCTGCCACTGCCCGAGGTGCCGAGAAGGCAGCAGCGGGCAGCATTCATCCAGCAGCTGGAGGCATGCATACGCATTCCATCAGTGCGCCTGCCTCGCACTATGCGGCATGCAGGCGAGCAGGGCAGAAGATTACGCATGCTTTATTGCGATGACAACAACCGCATCAGCTGCTGCCTGCCTTGCGCAAATCCCGCATGCCCCTATGATGCGGTGTGCGGGCAGTACGTGGTCGACACGGCCACGGACACGCATGACAGGCATCGCTGCAGCGGTTGTGTCGCGGACTCCCGCGATCTCAACCGCTGAAGCACCGCATGCATTTAATCGCATTTTGCATCCGCCTGAGAGCATGAACAGGCATGCATGCCAGCACTCCCGGCCAGGGCTCGTACAGGCATTCACTTTGCATTACAACAGCACGCGGTGAAAAAAGTGATCTCCCTTAGCCAAGGGAATTCATGACTCAAGCAAGGCCGCGCAAACTAGAGTCGCATGCCTCCGACTCTCCAGGTACGCACTGGAAAATTTTCGGTCTGCATCCAGGCCCTGGCTGCTGAATCCACATGCCATTGCCTTATGAGCATACCTTTCATGACTCAATCAGGCATCCACGACGCCGCCGCGTCGGGCCCCTGCATACAGCAGGCACTCAAGTTACAGGTGACGCTTGTGCATGCATTGCATTGGGATCCCTTCCAATCTCCCATGGCAGAGGATCAATTCTTTCACACACACAGGCTCCCCTCGATCAAACTCATGCCATGGCGCGTTCGAGACCGCTGGGGTTCAGCCTGGTCAGTGAAACGGCCACTGGAGCAAGATGGCGACAGTTCAGTGCATGATTCCCTCGACTCTGAACAGTCCTTCTTGGAGCCGACCGCAAAACCAATGCCAGTGCCTAAATTGAAACCGCAGCATAGCATTCAGGACTTGCATGCAAGCCCGCATGCATTAGCAAGCCGTGCGCAACACCCGCTTGCCGCTCAGCCACTTTCCGCGGAACATGAACCAACACTGCAAACCGGTGCTCCGGTAGGCGTGCATATGTTGACGCATCAACTCCGGCCTTCGCGTCCGCTTAACCAGCCCAGAGCCCAGCATGCTCCAAGCCTCGCCTGTGGAGGCCTACCAGTGACGCAGCCGTCACCTCTGTTCCCGTGGTTTGCTGAGCATTGCAATCCCCTGCCAAAACCACCATGCAGGCCGCCGCCTTGCAGCATTTCCCAGTCATCCAAGCCGCATTTGACGCTACACCACGAACAAACAGCTGTGCCGCTCAGCTCCGGTCCCGTGGACCGCAGGCCTAGGTCCCAGCCAGGAAGGACCATGGCCCCTCGTTTCCGACATGCTAGGCTCGGTCCGCAAGCACAGAGCCAAGCCACTCAGCGTGAAAAATGCGTTCAGGATTGGAAGGACATGCTAGCACAGATTGGCACATGCTCAGTGACCTGGGTCACAGCAGCAGCATCACAGGACCCGCACGCAGCCTTCGACGCATCACTTCGGGCATACACACCATCCACCATTGCCCAGTACTTCAGGTGTGTCCGCGCCTTCTTGACCTTCATTGAAGCACTGGGTCTGAGTGTGGGAGAGGTGCTCCTAGTGCATCTAGTGGACCTTCTGCATGCTTGCGAAAGCTCCAAGCTAGAGGACCGCAGCAGCGTGCGCATAGCGCCTCGACCCATGCTCAAAGCACTCTCATGGCTTGCCCGCATAGGTCAAATAGAATCACTAGCATCTCTGCTCTCCAACCCGCTGGCGAGAGCCTTCGCATCTCCTCAGCAGCCTCAGGAAAGGAAGGAGGCTCTGCCCTTGCCTCTGGCAATCCTAGCATCCTGGGAGCGCAAAGTTTGTGCATCCGACTGCACGCATAACCTGCGCATCACGCTGGGCTCTTTTCTATTGGCAGCCCACACAAGCATGCGGTTTGGAGACATCCAGCGCATCAAAATCAGGGAAATCAGCCTTACCCAGCATGCCCTGCGAGGATCATGCTGGGCAACAAAAACTACAAAACTAGGACAGCCGTGGGCATGCACCCTATTCGGCCTCACCGGCCGCGGGGCACAGTCCTCTTGGGTGATCAAATGGCTCCAAAGCCTTAGCGAAGCAGTGACGCAAAGCATTTCAGAGCCCTTCAACTTGCCAGAGCCAGATTTCGTCATGCCTTGTTTCGCATGCATGGACGACAACACGCACCCTACGTTCTCGGGACCGCTCCCGTACACGCAGGCCTTGACTCTGCTGCGCTGGGCTGTGCAGGTCCCTTGGGAACCCCGCGCTTCGGCATCCTTCAATGCAGATGAGGCCCAAGCATACACACTGCACAGCCTAAAAGTGGCACTCTTGAGCGCATCCGCCCAGCTCCGCTTGCCAGAGGAGTCAAGACGCCAGCAAGGGCATCACCGCATTAACTCAGTGCAACTGTACAGCCGCGACGATACGATTGAGAGCCTCTGGGTGCAAGCGCAAATCGCATCCGCACTCATCCGAGGCTGGCGACCCACTCGCCCACAATCCAGGGGAGGTCAGCATCCGGTCTTCGAGCCGCCTTTCCGGGTTGACGCACAACCCATCCCAGAAAGCGTGAATCTGAAGGACCTCCCCGCACCTCTCCGCATGTTCACCTACACGCGAGAACAGCAAACTCAGCCAAGCATGGCGGACCCGGAAGCATGGGCGGTGCAGGACATCCCGTCCTCAGACACCTCAAACGCACCGGACTCGGGCGACGAGGACCCTGGAGAGACACCACTTCAGGGGTCGTCCCCAGCATTGTGTTTGGTCCAAATCACTACGGGGGCAGCTGTGCATGCAGTTTACAGCTCTCCGGAGCACCTCCAGTCCGCGTTCTGTACAGCGTGCGGCTTGGGGATCCAAGCCCCAGTGCATCACATTGATTACTTAGGCCAAGAGCATTTGTGCAAGCACAAGGCATGCCAGCACGCTTTCTCGCTCATGCCATAGCTCAAAACAGTTTAATTAACCAGCAGGTGAACACCATAAGCTTCTGCACATGTTGCGGACTCTGCCCTCAGGCCAAGACGCACACACCGCGGCCATCGCCCAGGCCGGCAGGCTAGCGCCTCAGCTGAGGACAGCCTTTGCAACACCTTTAGCTTGATTGACAGGACACGCTTTTGTTCCAACATGCTTCCGCCAGCCACTTTCTTTGCTGATAGCCTCAGCCCAATCCTCCTCTCCGGCCCCGCCATGGCCGACTCAGAGGAACAAGTGACATCGGCCGATGCCATGCGCAACTTGTTGTCCAGCGCTCGAGTGCCGGACATACTTGTTGAGCATATCCTTGGCCTGGGATTCGAAGACATCGCAGATTTCGCATACGCATACGCAGACGCATCTGATCTTGGCAAGCTTTTGGAAGGCGTGCCATCTGACACATGGACCGCCATGGGCATCACAGATCCAGCACACTCCATACCTGCGGCACGCATCAGAAGAGCCTTTGTCATGGCCAAGGCATCTGCATCGCAGGAATCAGTGGCCCTGACGCCAGCAGCATCAGGAACGCATGCAGGACAGGCCTTGCCCGGGCCGCAGGCATCACCCGCAATAGCATGGGCAGAACATCTGCCTCCCAAGCTCAGCCCAGAAGTCGTGCAGGACTTAGTGGATAAGTTCCAAAAGAACTATCCCGGCGAGCTCTTGGGTCCAGACAGCATGCCTAGCATTCGCCTGTTAAGCATGGTCTATGAAATGACCAAGTCCAAGCACTTTAAGTGGATACCATGGCAGTTGAGACTTAGTGCGCGCCAGTACCAAGAAGCCATGGAAGCGCGTTCGCATAAAGTAGCACGCACCGAAGCACAGCTACTAACGCATGCCTTTTTCGACGAGACTCCGGAAGTTAGTGTGGAGGGTAGGGCCCTGACAGCTAGCTGGCTGCATCGCACTCAACAAGTGTTCCGCAATGCCTTGGCCCTGTGCCAAGCCGTGCATCTGCTGAACGCCAAGGCATTAGATCAGCAAATTGCCAGCATGTGCCTCGCACAGCCAGACCCCGCACTTTCCCTCCGCACAGTCACAACGTCAGAACTGCTGCATGCCGATCGCCAAATATGGGGCACGATTGTGGACCTCTTGCATCGCAAATGGTCTATGGATGACGCCTTCCATGAATTAACGCATGGCCGCATGGAGATTCATTCGCTCCTAATGCTGCGCCCTAAGATCGCTAAGGTAGTCTCTGCACCGCCTCCCGCCAAAAGGGCACAGCCAAATGCCAGGCAGCCCAAGCGGCCAGCCAGCCGGCCGCAGAAGTCCGAACCGCCGCGCAAAAAAGGCAAGGGCAAAGGAAAAGGCAAATCCAAAAACACTTGGGCCGCATCACACAATGGGAAACCCATTTGTCGCAGGTTCCAGACAGGGACCTGTAAATCAGAAAACTGCCATTTTGCACATGTGTGCGCAGTAAAAGGCTGCCAGCAGACGCATCCTGCATCCCAGCACACATCGAACCACACATGAAACAGTCCGAAGGAAGCCCCGGCAGCTTCCCCGGACGGTGCCACAGGAACGCCGGCCGCAGCCAACGCATTCCCTCCCGCATGCCACCACGCGCCTTCAGACGCCGCCACGTTGCATAGGCCCCGGGGAGGTCTCCTGCTAGACGTCTTCGCGGGGGTTCATGCACCAATCTCCGCCGCAGCAGACCAGCAAGGCCTTGCACGCTTCGAGGCTTTCAACTTGGACGCCAATCCTCAGCACAACATTCTGGATGACGCATGGTTCGAGTTGCTTTTGCGCATATGCTGGTCCGGCAGCGTCAGCTTGCTGACCTTGGCACCGCCGTGCAAGGAATATTCCAGACTCAAGCTTAGACCCGGCGGCCCAAAGGCATTACGCACGCCTTCATGCATGCTTGGCACACCGAATCTGTCACCAGCAGAAATCTCTCGGGTGCGCGACAGCCGGGAAATCCACAGACGGGGGCGAGAGCTGTTTAAAGCAGTCGCCTCCCAAAGTGGCGTGGCAATCTTTGAGCAGCCGCCATCAAGCATGGCTTGGTTGGAGCCGGAAAATTTCCAGTGTTTAAAAAACTTTCATGGCCACCTCGCATGGGTGGATGCATGCCAACACGACGTGATGCTCTCAAAGTCGTGGTGCTTCGCCAGCAATGACTCATGCATTCAGCACGTGGCCAGCAGATGCTCGCACCAATATAAACACGCCAGCATAGCGGGCGTGCAAAGCAGTTCAGGCAAATACCTGAGCACGCTGACAGCCGAATACCCGGCAAGTCTCGCAGCTTGTTTGATCAAACACTGTGCATTCAAGGTGAGCACACAAGCCGAGGTCCGCGACCTACGCAAACCCTCAGTACCCTCATTGCACCCTGTGCGCTTGCGGGTCTGTGATGGAGCTGGCATGCATTCAACTGCAGACCACTCAATTCCTGACCCAGACCATCCGCTCAGGACAGTGGCACAGGCCTGGCTGCAATGGCTGGACGCACAGAAAGTCATCCCAAAAATTTTAGCCCATGTGGGCTCTGGGGACGCATCCCCACCTCTATCGGCACAGCAGTCCGAGGAGGCAGCACGGATCGCATTCCGCGCAATGAACATGCCATGCCCATCCGACTTAGCACCTGACGAAGGGCAACCATACCGCCTGTCACTCTTGCATGCTCTGGCAACCGCATCCAATGACCCAGACCTCAAACTAGTGCATCTGCTGGCAGAAGGCGTGCCAACAGGGGCTTTGTCCGAACTGCCACGTAGCATGCAGTGGCCGCCCAAACCTCAAGCAGACCTGCCTAGTGAGCTCACCGAGTGCATCGGCAACTGGAAAGCCGCAGAAGCGGAACCAGAAGTGGTATCAGCCTTGCTGGAAACGGAAATTTCAAACGGATGGGTAGTTCGAACCGGCATGTCCATAGAACAAGCCAGACAGCATTGGCATAAAGGCATAGCAGTGGGAAAGCTCAACGTTGTGCATGCAGAAGGCAAGGACCCACGCCTAGTCTTAGACAGCACAGTATGTGGGGTGAACCCCAAGTGCGCAATTCCGGAACGCATAAGCCTGCCAATGGCATCAGACGTGCGCCTGGCATTCCTCCCAGAGGACACGCATTCGTCCTTTGTGGGGGCAAGCTTTGATTTCAAAGCAGCGCACAAGCAGATCCAAGTGCACCCCAGTGAACATGGTCTGCTCCTGTTCCGCGTCGCAAACACCCTGTACCATTACAGGGTATGCCACTTCGGAGCACGCTTCTCAGCATACTGGTGGCAGCGCACAGGAGCATTCCTCCTGAGGCTACTGCACGGGATTTTGGCACTGCACCCACACCGTGCATGGTTGTTTGTGGATGACCTATTGGCAGCGCTGCATCGCAGTGACGCGCACGCACAGCTGGCACTCATGGTCGTTTTCTTTGCAGGTGGAAAAAGGTGCAATTCCAAGACAGCCTCACGTGGTGTGGGTGGCGCATTAATTTCCTGCATGAGACCATCGAACTCACACCGGAAAAAACCCTAAAATTGAAAGGGCAGCTGCATGAGCTGCTCAAAGCGGGGAGAGTCAAGCGCAAACTTTTGGAGCAGGTTCTAGGCCTGCTCATTTGGGCCACCAGTCTGAGCCCCGAACTCAGATCCTGGCTGGCTCCTTTGTACACGGACTTGCATTCACCGCCGGGTTGCATGATCTCCGTCCATGCGCGTTTGTGGCCGTCCTTTCTTTCAGCATTGGACACCAAAGCCGTGCTCAAATCCGCCGTGCGCGGCATCTTCATGCCTCAGGGCTCGAAAGTTATCGAGTTCCAGGGAACATGCATTCGCACTCCAGCTGACCTCCCACGCGTTGTGCCCAGTCACAAATCTGCCTGGGTCCGCGTCGCGGACGCATCCGCGGAGCACACTCGCTTGTCCAAGATGAGCAAACATGGCGTACAATGGTTGCTTCAATGCTTCCACTTGGACCTCGCATGCCCACTAAGAAGCAAGCCAATGCTGGCATGCAAAGCAGCCGCAGATGCCTGCGCCGAGGGCAATATCGTGGGCATAGGGGGCTGGTTCATCAGTAGAGGCTCCATCTCCTGGTTCGCAGAAACTTGGAACTTCCAGGAAGTCCAAGAGCAGTGGCCATGCCTCACCAAAGAAGCCCAACGCTACATCGCATGCTTCGAAACCTTGGCTCAACTGGCACTCATGCGCATCGCATGGTCCTGCGAGGGACAAAGCGTGCATGGCATTTGCATGCCCACAGGGACAGATAACACGGCCTCCGAGGCCGGCGTTAATAAACTGTTCACCACGGCATGGCCATTGCAGATGTTTGTGCAACTTGTGGCTGCCTGGGCCCACAAGCACAAATGGTCCGTGATCGCATCACACATTCCAGGAGAGCACAACATCTGGGCGGACCAGCTAAGCCGAGGCAATACCTCCGCTTTCCAGACTCGGCCGCATGCCCGAGTGCGCTTCAGGCCGCATGACTTCTGGCCTCACACATCAGCTCTCACGCTTCACCCTGCGGACGCACCGTGGCGACCCGAGCACAGGGCAGCGTCGCAAACGCACTAAAGAGGGGGTCAGGTGATTTAACCGTTTGCTTAGAACCCTAAAGTGGGGGCATTCCGACAGGCTCCGCATGAGGTGCAGGAAGATGGAGTGGACGCGCATCGTCACTCCACCTGCATCTCAGAGCCTGCACTTCTAAGCAACGCTCAAAAGTAAAAAAGCGCGTATCGAGTCTGCATCGGTCGAGGGCTTTTTCCTTGCATGTCCCATTAGGCTTGAAGCAGTGATCAAGATAGGGGTTTTTCTTTTCCCCTGTGTTTTAATCTTGGTTGAATCTTCGGCCGCGTTGCCGTTTCTGCTTCAAGCCTTTTGGTAAGAGACATGCCTTGAGGGTTTGACCCCTCTCGCTCATTTTTTGAGCCCACCCTCCCACCCTTTCACGGCCAAGGTGGACACGCATTTCCACCAGGCCTGATTGCTAGACTGCTGAACACGCATTGTTGGCAAGTTCTGTAGCATCAAGCATTTTGTCGGCTGGCTGCATCCCGAAGGATCGGCTTAGCCTATGCAGTGAGGCCTGATTGCAGCTTGCTGAACACGCACTGTTGGCAAGCCTCCCGCATTAAGCATGTTGTAGGCTTACAACATTCCGCCACAAGCAGTTTAAGCCTAGGCAGTGAGGACGCATTCCTCGATGGCTACACCAGCTGGAGCCCATGCAGCAAGGACGCATTCCTCGTTTGTCATATAGGCACATTGGGCATATACTGTGCACGCGTTGCACATTAACTGACATGAGGACGCATTCCTCGTGGGCCATGCCAGTTTCAAGTGAGGACGCATTCCTCGCTTGCCACATAGGCACGTTGGGCTTATACTGTGCACGCGCTGCACATCGCTGACATGAGGACGCATTCCTCGTTGGCCATGCCAGTTTCAAGTGAGGACGCATTCCTCGCTTGCCACATTGGCACGTTGGGCATATGCTGTGCACGCGTTGCACATCGCTGACGTGAGGACGCATTCCTCGTTGGCTATGCCAGTTTGAATCTGTGCGGTGAGGACGCATTCCCCTTTTGCCACACAGCACACTTGGCATGTACCGTGCACGCACTGCACATTGCTGACGCATGATCAGCACTGGTGGCGCCCCACCATGAGTAACGATGCCACTGGCATCCTGTAGGACCAGCCTGGTCCGCGTCAAGAGGACGCATTCCTCTCAGGCACACGGATGCACGCACTGCATACCGGTGTGCTGAATACCTCCTGTTTGTCTCACACCCCATGGGTAAAACACCCAGTGTGATGGTCGAACACGCATGTTGACCTCAGGGGGCATTCCGACAGGCTCCGCATGAGGTGCAGGAAGATGGAGTGGACGCGCATCGTCACTCCACCTGCATCTCAGAGCCTGCTCTTCTAAGCAACGCTCAAAAGTAAAAAAGCGCGTATCGAGTCTGCATCGGTCGAGGGCTTTTTCCTTGCATGTCCCATTAGGCTTGAAGCAGTGATCAAGATTCTAACTTTGCAAAGTAAAGGAACTCGCGCAGAGGCGCCTGCGTAGAGCAACATGCGCAGAGCAACTTTCGCAGCGGACTTGCGCGGGCAACTTGCACGAAGCAACTTGCACAAAGCACTTGCGCAGAGAGACGTGCGCTGACAGAGCATCGTGCACAGAGGATTTGACCAAAGCAACATATGCGTAGAACAACTTGCGCAAAGCAATGCGCGCAGAGAAGCTTACACAGAAAGAGCTGCATGGGAAACAATGCTTTCGGGCCAATCGTCCTCTACTTAGTTTGTTTTTTTTTGCGGGGCCCAATCCAGGGTATGAAAGGTCATTGGGGGAGATCTGCTCCAAAGCCATGTTCACCGGTCCCCAAGAACACTCCAAAGCCCATCGTTTGGACATTGGCCATGCCAATCTGACTGAGTGATTGAGGGCTTCTGTTTCCCTTTCCAAGCATCTCCAACTTACCTTGATATCGCTTTGCTGATCCCTGTGCAGAATTGTTGCCTGGGCATCGCAAGCTCATTTGGGCGAAGCCACGGGACAGGCATTTCTTTCCCATGCCCGCGCAGCGCCACAGATACTTGCAAGCGTGCAATGTCCAGGTGTGTCATGTGATGAGAAGCCTGAAGTGAGAATTGGTGCAAAGAACGGCTTGGTTTGCACATACAGTAAGCCCTGAGAAGCAAGTTCCCGCCCTGCGTGTGACACACGCTGTAAACCAATACCATTTAATTTGAGTTTGTCTTGCCCCTTTTGGAGGTTGATTTGAAGGGATACTAGAGAGTAAAGGCCCAACTTTCGGCGCACCTCAAAAGAAGGCCAATCTCATATACTAACTTGCGATGACCATGTCAAGGGCAGTCATGGACGGGCCAAGATGTTGGGCAGTGCCGGTGAGGCAACATGGCACTGGCTTCTCAGGCGAGTCATCTTGCTGTGAACCTGGTGAAGTGTTCCTGAGCTATGTAATGTGCCCGAGACTGGCATTCTTCGCTATTTCTTTCAACACCCAGGCAATGTCGGGGTCTAAATAATTACTACAACATTCTCTTCACATCCGCTTGTAAAGTAGTTTTAGGGAACCCCAACCCCCTGTTTCATTTATTTAAACCCCTACATCACCCACAGCTTCAGAAACGAGTAAGCCGAGTAAGCATGCAAAGGCAAAGATCCACGGTATCCAGTGCTGCGCTTGAGCCACGTTTGAGACTGAACAAGGGGCACACTTTGGGGAGGCCTCTAATTTGCCGGTTATCCAGCGGATGAAAAAGCACCTGAAAATATGTCTACAAGCCTGCGATTCCCTTCAAGGCAATCTGCTAATTTCAACAGCATAAAAAGGGGTGTGCCTTTTTAACTTGACACTTGAGAGTTTTGAGCGCTCATTTGTGGATTTGCCTTGCTGTTGAGGTACCCCAAAAAGCAAATTGGCAATGCTTTCCTCTCAGCTTCCTCAATGGCTTCCCTTTGCTGCACATTGGCAGGATTTGCTAACCGTTATGCTTGGCGAGCTGCAGATGTTCATGAGGCGGGATTGCGCGGCGGGATATTGATTTTTGCAGAGACATGTGGGGGCGGGTGATTATTACTTTGGTCATTCACGTCCTTCAGTTGTTTGTGCTGCATTTTGCAAATCTATGACTCTATGGGAGAGTTGAGGTCCATGTGTTTGAATTCTTACTGGATCTTTCATCCTTCATCCTTGTTACCGCAATCATCATGCCAGGAACTCAGAGCAGCGACATAGGGAGATTTGATCAGTGAGCAGTGTTGCAGGTGCAGCGCTGAGACTCAGCGGAACTGATAGCACATGGCCTGCCCTAAGTTTGCTGTCGCTTTTTTGATTTATCTCTAGACTTTGAAGTTGTTCAACTCGATTGTGTGCCTCTACACTGACAAAAGGTGATTTGCATTCTACTATTGTGCGGGCTAGTAGTTTGGGCGGTCGGAGTCCCGGAGAGCTGCAAGACACTCCGGAATGGAGGCCATGGCATTATGCGGTGGTAGCATGGAAACCATTTAAGGGAGCCAGGGCCAGTTTGGAAGAGTGCCCAACATGTTGACGTGTTTGTTCCTAATTTTCGCAATAAATCAAATTATTAAATGGGTTTGGGTGGATTCCCTTCAAACTCCTACCAGTTTCAGCATCCCATAGCCTTGGCGCTGGATGCGGAGTGGAATCCCACCGGGTGCCACCCATCCACCAGTTTCAACATGCCAGAGGCTATGTAACACACATGTTGGATTCCTCGCATCCCCAGCATCCCCAGCAAACAGGAAAATCGGCCCAGCATCCCCGGGACCCCCAGCATCCCCACTTGGCCAGTCCTTTTGCGCACCAACCGACCCCTCTATGGCCATTTCCGGCCATACTTGGCCAGCCCTTTTGCGCACCAACCCTGTATGGCCATTTCCGCTTCCCAAGGTGATTTTGGCAGAAAACGGCCATACTTGGCCAGCCCTTTTGCGCACCAACCCCTCTATGGCCATTTCCGCATCCCAAGATGATTTTGGCAGAAAACGGCCATACTTGGCCAGCCCTTTTGCGCACCAACCCCTCTATGGCCATTTCCGCTTCCCAAGGTGATTTTGGCAGAAAACGGCCATACTTGGCCAGCCCTTTTGCGCACCAACCCCTCTATGGCCATTTCCGCATCCCAAGATGATTTTGGCAGAAAACGGCCATACTTGGCCAGCCCTTTTGCGCACCAACCCCTCTATGGCCATTTCCGCTTCCCAAGATGATTTTGGCAGAAAACGGCCATACTTGGCCAGCCCTTTTGCGCCCCAACCCCTCTATGGCCATTTCCGCCCTTTTGCTTCACCAACCCCTCTATGGCCATTTCCGCTTCCCAACGGAAACGCAATATGGCAGAAAACGGCCATACTTGGCCAGCCCTTTTGCGCACCAACCCCTCTATGGCCATTTCCGCTTCCCAAGATGATTTTGGCAGAAAACGGCCATACTTGGCCAGCCCTTTTGCGCACCAACCCCTCTATGGCCATTTCCGCTTCCCAAGATGATTTTGGCAGAAAACGGCCATACTTGGCCAGCCCTTTTGCGCACCAACCCCTCTATGGCCATTTCCGCTTCCCAAGATGATTTTGGCAGAAAACGGCCATACTTGGCCAGCCCTTTTGCGCACCAACCCCTCTATGGCCATTTCCGCTTCCCAAGATGATTTTGGCAGAAAACGGCCATACTTGGCCAGCCCTTTTGCGCACCAACCCCTCTATGGCCATTTCCGCTTCCCAAGATGATTTTGGCAGAAAACGGCCATACTTGGCCAGCCCTTTTGCGCACCAACCCCTCTATGGCCATTTCCGCTTCCCAAGATGATTTTGGCAGAAAACGGCCATACTTGGCCAGCCCTTTTGCGCACCAACCCCTCTATGGCCATTTCCGCTTCCCAAGATGATTTTGGCAGAAAACGGCCATACTTGGCCAGCCCTTTTGCGCACCAACCCCTCTATGGCCATTTCCGCTTCCCAAGATGATTTTGGCAGAAAACGGCCATACTTGGCCAGCCCTTTTGCGCACCAACCCCTCTATGGCCATTTCCGCTTCCCAATATGATTTTGGCAGAAACGGCCATACTTGGCCAGCCCTTTTGCGCACCAACCCCTCTATGGCCATTGATTTTGGCAGAAAACGGCCATACTTGGCCAGCCTTTTTGCGCACCAACCCCTCTATGGCCATTTCCGCTTCCCAAAAAACGGCCATACTTGGCCAGCCCTTTTGTACACCAACCCCTGTATGGCCATTGGCCGGCCAGGCCCACACATGTGTTGTTTCTTGCCTGTGATTTGTTGACTCTGTTTCTCTGTCTTGGCGTTTTTTCTGATTTCCGAATCATTGCGGATTCCACGCATTTCTTGCTCGAGTTTTATTCTTCTCAGGTATGAGTCTCGGCACATGTATGAAGATGCACAGCCAAAGACTGGCTGACAGGCTTCCTGCTAACTTGAGAGCATTGTTCTAAGTTGCTGGTTGTTGTGAGTTGGTGGGGCCGGGCCACATACCCTACAAGAGGAATCCCAACTTTTGGTAAATCCCAACATTGGAGATATTCAAGAGATAGTAGTTAGTTTTACAAATGGGGAAAAGTGGACGGTGCTCATTTGTGGGCTTGTCGCGATTTGTTGTTTAATTGAGATGCCCCCATCCAATCAAGCAACGTTCCTTGTTTTTGCGCTCAGTTGAAGTTGACCACGCAGAGCCAGGGTCTGGCTGTGAATGTAAGCTGTTTCCCAAGGTTTGCAGCGGGAAAGGGGTTGCGTGTCTTGTCCTTTTCTAGACTTATGGTGACTTACAGGCAGGGTTGGGCAAACATGGTCAAGCATCCTTATCCTTCCTACTTCCCATGGCTCTCGTTTGAAGGGAAACCTGAAACCAGCACATTTGTTTGTTTGAACAAGGCGGAGTTTAAACACCTTTAAACATGTTGTCGGCGCAACCCTACTTACAGGTCACTGGCTGCAGTCGGAAATGTAGACTCCCCCTGGCGGTTGCGTTCCTGAGACGAAACTCACGTGAGGTTTCCGAGGGATTGCCACGGCTGGGTGTGGTTAATGATGCTTCGCCATAGTCTGTAACAAACAGTTAGCACACTGATGCATGCAGTAGTTGGTACAGTTTCCACCACCGGTATCTAATGGTGATACATGGTGATACCAGTTATGAGCTTTTTGTGTCAACTGTGCGTGAAGTGCTAACTGTGTGTGTGTGTGACCCAGAACCGGCGGTGGTCAAGCTCCAAAGAAAGTGGGGTTACTCTGACACAAAGCCTAACGTTGAAGGATGTGTTCATTCGCGCAGAACTGCGCCCCAAAACACAAACATGCATGTCAAGTTGGCTGGACATTGTGGTGTGTGTGTTTTGCTCTTCTACTCCAACTTTGGATCGATTCCACCAACAAGTTGCCCAAACCTGCCTTTTCTTACCAGCGGAGTGGGTGAACATTAAGCTTTTTTCTTGGGGCTTATCCCTTTACTTTAGAGCCAAACAAAGCTTGAACTGTTTTTCACCAGTCAACTCAGGTCAGTTTTTCTTGCAACCTCCCCTTTCCAGGTGTGAACAGCCCAAAGCCCGCAGGACGGCGGTTTGGTGGGTCGGCTCTGGTCCAACCTGCCCAGCACCCTCACGGAGATCGCGGCAACCCTTCAGATGCGCCAGGAGTCCAGGCGCATCCACGGCTTCCCTAAAAGTGAGGCAAATGAGCCGCAAACCACCGGGTTCCGTCTATTTTCCCCGTTTTGGGTCTGAAAACCACCTTTTGGACCATAGAGGAAGCTCCCTCTTAATTATGGGGTGGTTTTCCAAAGAGGAAAATAAGGAACCCTGACAAACCACCGGTAATTTACAGAGTTTGCATCATTCCCCAGTTGTCAACTTTTAGGGAATCAACGGTACCTTGCAAGATGGGGGCGGTTGCCACCGAAACATGCTTACACATCTACTGTTCCCGTTAAAGGGAACCGGAAACTGGTTGTTTAAACCGAGTTTTGCCTAACCCTGCCCAAAGGGGCCTTTTTACTTCATTCATTGTCCCTAAATATTGCTTTGTTGGTAGAAGGGGCACGATGTGTTTTACCCAGACAGGCTGGCATATGACCCAGTGGTGGCAACACAACTGGTCAAGTTCCTCTCTTGTCCAGGCACAAAACATGTTCGATGTTGCTTGCAGCTTGTCACGTCTCTCCCCTCGGGCATCTCGTCCGCCAGGAAGCTGTGGATCACCGAGAGCATCGTCTTCCGGGGCAAGCTGAAGAAAGCTCGCCGCCTGCGCGTGAGGGAGATACAGGCCAACCAGACGCAGATCCTCTCGGCAGTTGAAGGCGGGGAACAGTTCAGTGTGGGCCGCACTTGACGGGCGCATTTTACCGCTGATTTCGGGTCTGTGTTGCATGTTCTTACACCACCATAGGTTTCAACATACGACGTCGCCCGCAAGGGTGTCAGGGTTGGGTTTTAGGCTTTGGGGGCTTCCGTTTTTGAATGGTTTCGGGTTTTAGGATCTGGGGGTTTTGGGTTTAGGGGCTCATGTCTAGGATTCAGGGATGAATCATCAATGAACCATGCACTTGGCTAGTGCCTGAAGTGTCGCCCACAGGGGCTTAGGGTTGGGGTTTAGGGTTTGAGGGCGTGTGGGTTTTTGCGGTGTGGTTTGGGGTTTAGGGTTTAGGGGTTCGATTTAGGGGCTTGGGGTCTGGGGTTGAATCATGCACTTGGTGCCTGATGAAGCCTATAACCATTGCGCAGAAAAAGCCCGGGGTCTAATCCCAGAATTGGGCCCCATTTTTCGGGCTGGGCGGGACGGAAAGTGCCGGATTTGCCACACCTGCCACGGTTTTCAATTGTTCGGGCGGGGTCAATCAGGGGTGCCGCGGGCAGCACGTACGTTCCAGATATTGCACATAGGTGTGGGTCAAAACATGGATGTCTCTTTTGGGATTGGACCCCTGGTGGTTTAGTGGCAGCTGGTAGCTTTTGGGGGCCCTCTTTGGGGGGACCAGGGTGAAATGGCCAACGCGGGCTTGTTGCTTTTGTGAGGCACTAAAATGGGCGGGGGATGGCGGATCGTTCGGTTTCCCACTAGTTTTCCGCGTTCAAGTCAGAACACCACAAGGGGGGTACTCCGAAAACGACAATCCCATGTTGGGAACTTTGACTATGGAATTTCCCAAACGTTGCTGGTTGCACTAAACTGCACCCAACATGTCCATTGGTCCCTAATAAACATCCGCGGCCATATTTGTATGTTTTTGCTACTGTTAGGAACCCTCTTTTTGGATGGTTTCAACGGGGATTTGGAGGACACCACTTTGGGGGCTCCTCGAAAAAGACAAGCCCATACTGTTGATGGACGAAACCCTGCATCACCACAAAGAGGGAATCTACTGTAAATGCCAATAGATTGGGGCGAAACCCGTGGTTTTCCCAGGTGCAGGATTTCAGATGACACACAAAAACATGTTGTTTGTGGGTGGTTCCCGGTGGTTCCCCCTTTAGTTTCGTGGATGCCAAAAAAGGTGTGCGCTTTTTATTGGCTGGCCACTCGGGGGGGGGGTGAGGTTTTTCAAGGGCACCATGTCGGCCAGGCTGTTCCTGTCTGGAGCGCTGGAGCTTCTTCCTCTGGAAGCGGCTCCGGCCAAAGCATTTGGCCTTCACAGGCGTGTGGTGATCTGGGAAATAATTACAAAATATACAACCTAAAAAATCTCACTAAGCACAAAAACAACAACCCATGTTTTTGTTTTGTATATTTTTTGGATTGTTTTTATTTTTAGAGGATTTTTATTAGGGACCTCCAAAAAGATGGTTGGTGGACACTAAACTGCAGCGGATCACGATGTCCACCAAAGGGTCCCTTTCATAAAAATCCAGAATCTGGGCTTGCTTTTTTTGGGGCGTACCCCGGGGTGTCATGTTCACGAAGTGTATTGCACATTTGTCAATTACAGCAAGCACTTAGACCTGTCCATGTGGTGACACGAAGTTAGTCCGTTCGAGTACAGATGAATGGTGGTTTGTTTGGCAACACGACATACCATTGCATGTGTTCACCTATTTGACACTAGATGCTTAGTTGGCAGCATGCCTGAAGCAACACAAACTTCTTTTCTTGGCTCGGTATGCGCTCTTCGACATGGAATGCACTAGTACGCCATTGCTGGCAGGTTGCGCGGAGGACACTGACGGCCTTTCTACTAATCTTGGTGTGAACATGACTGGCTTCTCGTCTGGCAATGGGCTATGTGGCAGGCTTTTGTTGTTTGCATCGACGTCGAGAAGTTGGCTTCCAGCCGTTGTGCCTGCGGGACCCTTTACAGCTGCAGCTGCCCATTGTCCTGACATGCAAATGGTCAAAACTCAGGTGCCTCTTTTGGGGCTTGAACTCCCCTAGTTTACAGGATGTTCAAGGTAAAGTTGGGTAGGGGGCCGGGGTTTCCACCCACTGCAAAATATACTTACCTGCTGATTTGATGAGTTTTTAATGTTTTGTTGGCGGGGCGCCCAACAACTTTGAGCTTGATGTTCAATGCAGCAGGTCCGAATAACACAACGCCTTCGTAGCAGGAGCCCAAGCTGGAAAAATCTCAGCAGCCAAAGAAGCTGTGTTACTTTGTCTGCTGGCTGCGAGCAACAGCAGTTACTATAATACTATAACGTACCCAATCAAAATGCCTGGTTGTATTCACTGGCTTGAATGTGATCCTGCTTTTTGGATAGTATACCCTCGGTTTTGGTGTTGGTTTGAAGGGAAGCCATGTTAGCAAGCCAGAACCATTTTGGGAACGAGACAAGCCCATTGCAAGCACACAGGCTTTAGCTGCATTATGATCATTATGCTATTTTTGCAGTGCACGATTCACGATTCGCTTATGTTCAACTGGGATGTTGAGTGGTGCATAAGTTCTCGTTGTCTCCGCAGTGGTGTCCTACTCAAGTATGTTGTTTTCTTTCACCAAGACCTGAGTCAAGCAAGAGAACAAACCACGGAGCACTTTTCGGTGGCCTTACTGCAGGGCATTTACAAGCAAGCTCGCGCAATGTGCCAGATTCAACGGCTTTGCCGCGATGATGACTAGGTGTGAAAGAGGATTCCGCTGCACAGGCCACCTGCATTCACAGAGTCACGGATTAGCTTTCGAGATGGAATGGCAGGGGACAAGGTGGAAGAGTAGAACCTGTGTTTGGAATGAGGGACTTGTTTGCATAAATGTGACTGCTTGATGTTTGCTTAAATGAGACTGAAAGCACCGTGTTTCCATTGTGGTTCAACAGCTTTTCGGACATGATTGTGGCTCACTACAGGGCTGTGTTCCATGGTGAGAAAGTGTGCGATTCACTTGGCGAAACTTCGCTTGATGTAGCGTTTCCAGTATGATTCAATGCCTTTTCGGATATAAGTGTACCTGAAACTATGTTCAATATATGTAGCGTTGCAGTGGGGCAACTTCTTCGTGCCACTTAAAAGCACTTTGCCGAACGCAGCGTGTCCAGTGTGATTCAACGAACATGCTGTGACTTAACACGCCCTGCCATGACTTATATAACACGATCGGCGCGTTTCCAAGCGGATGCTAGGACTTAACTCCAGATGCTAGGACTTAACCCCGCCACTCGTATTCTTACAAAGCCTCACTGTTGAGAGCTGGCAAGAGAAAGGACAGAGCAGCGTACATCACGGAGGTGGCATAGATGTCCTGTTGTTGTATATGTGTGTGTGTTTCCTTTTCACTAAGGGACGTATCTTGTTGATGGTCCCACGTGCCGCTGGCCATGAGGTAGTCCGTATGATGGTGTGTGCCAAGTGCAGCAGGACTCGGGCAAAAGCACTGGAATATGGGCATGTTATTGTTTGATGGGGGGGCTTTGTGGGTTGGTTTCAAATTGGTGGCAATTTAAGGCAGTTCTCAAAAAAGAGAAACTCCCGTTGCAGCTTGGCCCAGTGCGCACCAAGCATGATGGCGTTGGGATCATTGGGCCACTCAGGATTGTATTAAACAACAATAGATTCCCATAATATTTCCTCTTGGATTTGGTCACCTTGACGACAATAGCTTTCGTATTAAATAGAACCATATAGGAGTGTTTTATGGCAGCTTTCAAATTTCAATACCAATAGATCCATCAAAGAACTCTCTTGTTAGGTACAGTAGTGTCGTTCGATTTGGGCGACCACAGCTTTCAAGTTCAATATATCCATCGGGAAGATGCTAGACTTGCTGTGTGTGTGTGTCCATAGTGCGGTGAAAGGCTTCACATTCAATGAATCCATTAGGCAGTTCTTGTTGGATGTCGTCATTTCGAGGACAATTAGATCCATCAGAGCGGTGTTGGTCTGATCATTGTAGCGCTGATGCAGGGAGCCTGCCATTGTTTCAGCTACTCGTACAGAAGGGCTGAGCACGTCCTTGAGCAACACATCGGCCCAGATGTTCTGAAAGGGGCATGGAGAAGATACACAGCGGACCTTCTGAACCTTCTGCAAAGCTTGGAGAAACACTTTGTATGTTGTTGCCATTGGAGATTCTACACATTATGTATGTGCGATGTTTGTGTGTTTCGAAGCTAGACCTGGATCCAGTCCTGTGATCTACAGTGAACTCAGTGAACCAGAAAGCTCGCTGAATGGGTATGGTTCGAATGCTAGCATACTTAAAGTACAGCCAAAACGATGGATAAAACATCACTCACTTCATCAATAAGAATTCTTTATGTGTCAGCGGTGTACGTGCAACCAGTCGCACCGGATTCCTGCTCAGTTTCTTGTAGGCATTTTCTTCACTCTGCGGCCTTGAAAGTGCAGTCAAAAGCCTGAGAAAGAAGTTGCGCCATCGACTTAAGGGGATGCTGTCGAGCACTTACTGGATTTAAGGAGCTTGTTGTATGAGGAGCAACCATGCTGAACATGAGCTGGGTAGCGCAGCAGAGATTTCGACCATCAGCACCGGAAGCACCTAGATGTTATTGACAGACACCAGCCACTGGTGCTTGAACAGGTGCGCGCTTCCGTCACGCCAGGACAAGCATTCGGTGCTGTGGCTTGGCCTTCTTGGGTCACTCGCGACGAGTTGAGGGCAGCCCAGGGCTTTCACAGGTCAAGGCGTGGCGATGCCGCAGAGGTGTTTGGCAGTGTGTTTCGACCTATGGAGTCATTGCGGCCTTTTGACGCTTCGATGATACTTGTTGGAAATGCCAGGGTGCTTGATGAAGGTCTAGGTTACTCAGGCCGAGCCCTGGGCGGTATTTTTTCCAGATTCCCTTTAAAGCCACCCCCAAAGACGATTACCTCAACGCAAACCGGTAGAAAGCATGGATGCTGCGCTGGAGCCGCACCCGGGGATCCCCTCATCTCGCAGCCGTCCACGTCGCCCATTGTGACAAGGTCTTGTGAGCTCTTCCAAAAGAGGAGAATCAAAACACAACACTACGGTGGGCTGGCTGGCTGTTTGGGATGACATGAGCAGGGGAGAGTTTGCTTACCTTTGTACCAATGAGCAAATGAGGAAACAGGAGGTTTCCATTCAGCAGCCAGCTTCGCACCCAATGCTGTCGTGATGCCGTTGTTCAAGAACTCAGGAACTGCGAGCAGAAGTATGCCGCCTGCGATCCAAAGGATGGGGCAGAGGGATAGAAGGTTTGCGTGTTGGTGAGGGGTGACAGGGAAAACAAATACACGTTTTGCTGTTTTGATGTGGGCAACTCCTTTTGCAGGAGCAGACGGATTGAATTTGAAGGCTGCACTGATTTACAGTGTACAGTCATGTCTTTTTTTTCCAGCAGCAAGCTCTATGATTTTGAGAACAAAGAGTGAGTGCCTCACCATTCCCGGAACAGAAACCGGCTTTTGGATGAATGCAACTCACGTGCCTCAAAGCCGACCTTTGAACCTTTTGGTCTTGCCAAGTTCCCTTTAGTCTAGGTGAGGTACCAAAAGGTCAATCTTTTATTTCCAGGTCCTTGACTCACTTTCTGAAAGCTGACCTTTTAACCTTTTGGTTTTCCAAGTTCCCCTTTAGTTTAGTGGAGGTTCCAAAAGGTTAACCTTTTATTTCCAGGTCCTTTGGGCAAATGAGTTGAGGCAAGTGAGGAGGGCATCGTCAGGAATCTCGCAGTAGGCAATCGGATGCAATCGGCGCATCTTGGATTCCTCGTTCAGGGCTGATTCGTAAAAACATGGAGCACATTCGCAATGGCGTGTCGACAATTTCGAGTAATTTAGCTGGGGCCTTTTGCCAGCCCATACCTCGCTACCCAAGACAATATATACACACGCATTGAAAGAAAATATGTGTGGGAAGGCAGAATGGAACCAAATGCTTTCTGATTAGTCCCCTCCCCTACCCGGAGGATCCAAGTAGCGCCTATGTTATAGTTATTTCGCGTTGATTTGGGCCCTAAGTGTCATCATAGAAGCTATATGTACTTGGCTACTCTAGGCTGTGCTAGGATGAGTGAATTGTTGAAGGCTAATTATCCGGCTTAGCGGTTCCCCCTCGACTCAAAGATTGCTGAAGGCCTTGGAAGACCCACACATCCAGGTGGAAGACACACGCAAAGTTCGGGGTAACACTGGCAAAGGTTCCAATGTTTTGTTTTGCTTAGCTCGCAGGCAGAGCGCGTGAAGCCCAAGTTCATGATCTATCGTTCCACGGACATTCTCCGTGCCGACGCTCGGTTGTGCAGAGGTTTTGTGCACGTCGTGAAGCAAAGAGTCGTGACAAAGAGCGGTCCCGAAACTGGGAGGGTGTCCTTTTGTTTTTCTTTGAACAACCACCAAAAAGATGTTCAGGGGTCACCCCTAGTTTGTAGCTTCCTTTAAAATTTTAAACTGCCAGAGTGCAGTTCCAAAAGAGGTTTCCCATGGTTTCCCCACTAAAGCAGTCTTTGGTTGGGGGTTTTCCCAGTTTAAAAGTGCACTCTGGAGGATTCCCTAGGGGGGAGCCCTGATGTTCCTAAGCTTGAGCCGCTCCGATGACTCCGATGTTTGCTTGGTGGTGGAAATAGGAGCGAGGCAGTGCTCGGACAATGTTAGGGTTTGTTTTTGTTTTTTGGCATGTTCAGGTTTTAGGGGGTTTGGCTGGGATTTCGCATGTCTCCCTTTTGCCGCAAGTAGGTTCCATTACAGATGGCCCGCAAAAAAAAACATGTTTTGTGTTTGCTCCCCCTTGCCTCAAGTAGATTCCCTTCGAATTGTCCCTCAAAAACTCGTTTTGTTAGTAGGTCCCCTTAAAATTGAGCCGCAAGAAAATTGCTTGTTCTTTTCCCCCTCGCCTCAAGCCCCTCAACATTGATCCGCAAGATGTTTTGACTCAGCATATGGGAGTGGAAGCATCTCAGAGCGGAAGTCTCGAAGATTGCCCACCATTTGCTTAGGTTGATTTGTGTGTTTTTTCCCCCCTTTGTTGGTAAAGGGAAACCACCACTACTGGAAACTATTTCTCATTTTTTAAAGGTACCTTAAGCACATGGAAGATTGCGATCATCCCACAAGCTCTGCAGACACACGAAGCGCCGAGTGGGTTCGACGAGTTTCAGCACGAGCGAGCAACAGGCATAACTTGCCCGGATATTGCCCGCATGTATTCGGGCGATTCCTTGGTGGAAATTCAAGCCAGCCCTGTAAAACGATATAGCAACTCCCATAAATGCATGACTGGGGTAACAGTAACTATTAATTAATAGATTATACATATATATATATATATGTGTGGGTTTGTTCTGTTTGAGGATCCCCCTCATTAATCTGGCTGGTCTTTACTAAATTACCTTTAAAATCAGCCCAAGCAACCATATACAAAAAACAACCCATTTTATATGAGCACTCACATGTTATATATACACATAATTGTACATATGCGTGAAGATACATATTATATAAATAATGTATACATGGCTTCTTTCGAAGGTTGAAACACACAAGTGCGGGCGACACTGTTCAGAACTAGAATGTGTTTTGCTGTCGTGTGAAGTGGCATTGTGTGCGTGTATGCGGTGCATCCGTGTGGTGTACAAGCGCCACCCTGTGTGTTACGTGCACGCGCGCCTGCGTGCTTGTGAGTGTGTATAATATATCAATCTATAGGTATATTATGTATATACATGTGTGTGTGGATGTCGTGTGTGCGCACCACTTATTTATGTTCATAAGAGTCAGCTTCACGTGGCGCGATAAACTGGCGTTCTGCCCTTGGATTTTCTGAGCCACATTTACATCGTGTGAGGCGGCTCCAGATGGAACCCATAGCTTTACAGCGCGCTAGATCGGACACCCTGTCAAGGCCGGTGTGTCTGCGTTTGGCAATTCAGAACGGATTAGGGCCTCTTACGGAATTTCATGTTGGTCAGCAAAACGACGGAACAGAGTTGCGCGTGACTCTGCCACACGGATGCGCCTTTTCTTTTTGAGCAGCTGTTCCATCTTGGTTCGTTCACCACATTCCTAAGATTACACCAACCTTTTGCAGCTGAGTTTACAGGGGCACCCCCCCTTCCCCCTTGATGCACCTTTTTTTAGGACCCCCCCAGACTTGCGGCTGAGGATCCTGCCCCTTGGCTGGAGAAGGGCGATGTTTTACGAGGTGAAGCGACGCGGGCAAAGCGTTGCGTGCTGCGGAAGGATGCGTGATGCTGCTGTGGTGCAGGGCTCCGCAAGAAAGATACTGCTTTGGCCCATTTGAGACATTTTTTTTTAGCTAATTGAAGGGAAACCACCATGTATAGGGTAATGTTTAGGGGGTATAATATAAGAAACCCTGTGGTGTTTTTCTCGAGGGGTATGTGTTTCAAAGGGTCCCAGCAAAAGGGGCTAGACTGAGACAGTTTGATTCTATCTCATTCGAATGTGATGATTTGGTGGCCACCACATCACACGTGAAGGGAAGAGGCAGTGCAACCGCATGTTCACAAGGTAAAACATTTGTTGAACCCACAAATGACATGAAGGTTTCAACATGGGATAATTACCACCATCCCCAGCTGTAACTTGAGGAGTTTGACGGGAAGCCACCTTTACCTTCAAGTGATGTAAACCACGTTAGGAAACGTTGGAACCGTTGGGGGTGCTGCTAGGTCCGGCTCCCGCTGCTGCAGATGGATCTCCATTTGCACGTGGCTTTGGCTGGAAGCGGCGCTCGATTTAGGGAAGCCATGTTCATTGCCCAGCAGCCAATTTTGCTCTTTTTGTTGTTGGTTGGGCTTCCCTTGAACGTCAACCAAAAAAGGGAGGTCCTTGTTCCCCTACTGGGTTGACCATGTAGATTCCTTTTGCTTGAATAGTGTTCATGTATGGAGCCAAACTATGAGAGGACAATGGTAGCGCAAGCAGGAATCAAGCGACTGTGTGCACTGAAAGCTGTGTTTTTAGTGTGTCGTGCATAAGTATATAAATTGTGGTGGTGATAGCTGCATTTGGGTGGCTGCAAATGGTACAGTCAAACAGTCAGTGAATGATACGCTAGTTCGGACAGCTAGCACCCGACGGGCATTTCGTGGGACCTCCCTTATGTGCCAGCTGTACTAGCTAGGTGTCAAGTGCTAAGAATTTGTCACCGCCATTGGGCTCCCTGGCAATTCACACATCGTGATCACGTGTTGCAGCACCGCCAGGTATCCAGCAAGTGCACGCGGTTGTTCAGGGCTTTCTTTTTGCCCATCTTGGGCCGAATAGAAGATTCAATTCACTGTGCACTACTCTGCTGAGACCCGATCGTTTCCTTTGCTAGGATGTGAAGAGGGCATGTACAATGTAGCGAGCCCTGTTGTTTGTTGGAACAGGCCATGCTGTTGGTCTTTAAAGATTACCATGGATTGTTTATTGCTCGGATCATGAGAGTGCTCAGTTTAACCGCTGGCGGCCCAAGAGCCACAGAATGTTCCGGCTTGGTCCTATCTCTCTCCCTATATCACATATTATATATGTATATACATATATATATATACTCATATATATATATATGCTATCCCCCCCCCCAAAAAAACCTAGGTTTCAGCAGTCTTCAAATGGATTGTTCAAAATAGGCATTGTGATTGAAATCTGTCCTTATTATATTCTATTGTATTGTCTAATTGAATTGTCATGACAGTCATCTTTGGAAAGGAAATCATATTCAAGTTCTAATTTGGAATATAAATTCTAAGTGAGCTGATGTTCATATACAATTCCACTAAAATTCATATTCAAGTTCTAATTTAAAATATATATTCTAATTGAACTGATTTCCTTATACAAATCCATTAAAGTTCATATTCAAGTTCTAATTGAACATCTAAATTATAATTGAACTGCTTTCCATATAAAATCCATTGAAGTTTAAAAATCAAGTTTAATTTAAATCATATTTGGGAATGAATTAATTTCCAAATGTTATGTTCACAGGTCCATTGGGTTATGTCCGTATTAAACTATATTTAAACTTGAACCATATTTGTGAATGAATTCTTATTCAATTTATATATTCAAAAGCCAATTGAAGTTTTTCCATATTAAATTATATTAAAACTCTACTAGATGTTTAATTTAACTCCTATCTGGAGAGGATGTCCTATTTAAATTCTAATTGAACGTAGAAAGTCTGGCGAACTGTGTGTACTAAGTTCTATTCAAAATTCCAATTCAATTTGGATTACAATCCTATCGGGAAAGGAATTCATATTTGGACATGTTGGAGGGCTCCGGGCTCTAAATTGTGAGGCTTCGGGGGACCAAAGATAGACATTCCAAGGATTCAGATCTCCAGATTCTAGATTTCAGGTGTTCCAAAATGGAAACTTCAAGGCATCAAAGGTCCAACATCTAATAATATTATATATATATATATGTAAGTATCAAAGCAGCAATTCAAGTTAACTTAGTTGCATTTAAAGTCTTATTTGGACAGGAAAACACGTGTCATTCTATCTCAACAGGTAGTCGATGAGCAGATGTGGAAAGGTAGTTAGTGGGGAGGTGTGAGCATACATATATACATACATATGGTATCCCCCATGCACCTGCGCCTCTTAATAAAGTACTGTAAAATACAGTGGTTTTGAGCATTGCGTCTGCCTTTTCTACCTCCTTAAAAAAGGGTAAACATGAGAATAGATGAAGCAAAAAGCTCACTAACAACAACTTTAAAGTTTGTCTAAACAACTTGAATGTTTTTCCACTGATCGCTAAACACTTGAACGCATTCTACCACTCGATTGAAGATTCAAGAATCAATATTTCACGGAAACGTTTTCCGAGAATCTTGAATCCGGGCCACCCCAAAATATGTGTTTTCCAAAAACTTGAAAGTATTTGTCCACTGGATTCAAGATTCAAGATTTCAGATTTCACTGAAAAAAGTGTTTCGATAATCTTGAGTAAAACTGTAAAACTTTTGGGCCCGTGACAAGTAAAAAGTAAAACTCCCAAAAGTAAACCGTTTGTTACTTCAGGCAGTTTTACAAAAAGTTAAAAAAAAACATGGACCCATGAAAAGTAAAAAGTTAAACCGCCAAAAGTAACACAGCTTTAGTTTGTGCACAAGCCATCTCTATGGAGGAGATAGCGGAGCAAGAATGCCTTTTGAACAGACTCGTGTCTGCAGATGCACCTGATGCCCTTTTGTTTAGCAGATATTTTCATGTGGTGAACTCAGCACACTGGGAAAAGTAAAACAGTAAAAAAGTAAAAAAGTAAAAAAGTAAAAAAGTAAAAAAGTAAAATAACTGGACCCATGAAAAGTAAAAAAGTAAAACCACCAAAAGTAAAAAAGACTAGTTGTTTTTTACTTTTCTTGGGAAAAAGTAAAAAAACCCTAGTCTGTTTTACTTTTTCCCTATAAAAGTAAAAAACCCTAGTCTTTTTTACTTTTTCCCTATAAAAGTAAAAAAACCCTAGTCTTTTTTACTTTTTCCCAATAACAGTAAAAAACCCCTAGTCTTTTTTACTTTTGGCGGTTTTACTTTTTTACTTTTCATGGGTCCAGATAGTTTACTGTTTTACTTTTTTACTTTTTTACTGTTTTACTTTTTTACTTTACTTGATTTCTGTTACTTTGTATTTGTTCCCTTGTACTACCAAAATAGAAAATCATCATTTTTCCATGGTTTTTGCTCTAGTGTCTACAAAAGCATGCATTTGGTGCAGGTAAAATGCATGTTTTTGAAGTTTTATGCTCACTGCATAAATAAGAAAACATGCATTTTTGAATGCCTTTTGAACAGACTCGTGTCTGCAGATGCACCTGATGCCCTTTTGTTTAGCAGATATTTTCATGTGGTGAACTCAGCACACTGGGAAAAGTAAAACAGTAAAAAAGTAAAAAAGTAAAACAGTAAAAAAGTAAAAGTAAAATAACTGGACCCATGAAAAGTAAAAAAGTAAAACCACCAAAAGTAAAAAAGACTAGGGTTTTTTTACTTTTCTTGGGAAAAAGTAAAAAAATCCTAGTCTTTTTTACTTTTTCCCTATAAAAGTAAAAAAACCCTAGTCTTTTTTACTTTTTCCCTATAAAAGTAAAAAACCCCTAGTCTTTTTTACTTTTTCCCAATAAAAGTAAAAAAACCCTAGTCTTTTTTACTTTTGGCGGTTTTACTTTTTTACTTTTCATGGGTCCAGATATTTTACTTTTTTACTTTTTTACTGTTTTACTTTTTTACTTTGCTTGATTTCTGTTACTTTGTATGTGTTCTCTTGTACTACCAAAATAGAAAAATCATCATGTTTTCCAGGGTTTTTGCTCGAGTGTCTACAACAACATGCATTTGGTGCAGGTAAAATGCATGTTTTTGAAGTTTTATGCTCACTGCATAAATAAGAAAACATGCATTTTTGCAGGGTTTTTGCAACTTGTTATGCATAATTTCCCAGTTTGCTGAGTCATCCCCCCCCAAAACCTAGGTTTTGGGGGGGGGGCTACCATATATATATAGGAGGTATGTATATATGTATATATGTATGTTCAGAAGATGGGCAGTGCCTGCCAAAACGCACAAACATAGAACCCAACCAGGCGCGTACTTAAAAGATATGCTTCTGTGCAGATTGTTGGGCCCCTTCAATTTTGTGCGGGGGGAGTATGGGGGAGTGTTGTGCATGCTCTCCGCACCCGACATGTCAGTACTTGCTGGGCAGGCGGGCAGCATGCACATCCTGGCAATAGCTTTTCCATTCCGCTTCCAGCCTTACAGCTCTAAAGTCTATCAGGATTCGAGGAGCAGGAGCACATAGCGCAGGAATCTCCACTTGAGCTTCTAATTTCCCCAGCTTTTTGTCACAGTTGGAAGCATCTCCGAATTGTTGGGATTTCCTGAATTTCCTTTGAAGGGGGTTCCTTACATTGTAGGTGCTTTTCCAGGTCCTTTTCATCCACTGGACAGTGATCGAACAATGCTCACTTGCTTCGAACTAAAGTTGGGCCCAGGCGATACCGTTCACCCCAGGACAACGGATGTTGTTGGCGTTTGTGCGGCATGCGCTTTAGGGTTTAGGGTTTCTGCCCACCCCAACCCCAACCCCAACTAACCTTTATTTGGCTCATCAGTCATCCCGATTTAGCACAAGGGCTGGACAAACTGCGACTTCGCAGAACCAGCCGCCAAGCCTCTTGACGCCCCTGTTCCCTTCTGCTTCAAACTTCGACTCCCATCGCCCGTAAACCACCCCCCACCCCTAACCACTTGACCCGTAATCCCACTTTGCGCTTCCCGTTGTTCTGGCCTTTCCGTGAATGACTGCCACTGATTTACTTATTATTCACTTACGCAAGTCAGACTGTTTACATTGAACAAGTAAGGCACATTGATACTCTCACCAAACAAATTGCGCATCAAAGAACAACTGTCACACTCTTCTGGATTTGGGGTTTACCAATGGCTTCTGAGTTTTTCGGAGTCCCGTTTAGGGGTCCATTTGTTGTCTCTCGACCATCCAAGCATACAAAGGCTTCCGTTGAACTTTGAGGTGCCCGATCGGTTGCGGCCTCAGGTGGACTTTAGGAATCGCCGTGCCGACTTCTGCACACCGAACTTCGCGCCCATCATGCTGGACACCAACTGGCATTGGTCCACGCACCTGAGCTTAAGAGGTTCTGCAAACTTTGCAGAGTTGCTCCGATTTGCTTGGAATGACGATGTTACGTACAAGTGTATCATTATGATTGTCAGGGAAGGGCAACCAACTACTGGAACATATGTTTTATTTGTCCAAGTACCTTAAGCAAACGGAAGATTGGCGGGTGATGTTTGCTCTTAAGCAGGAAGGCAGCGTCTCCTTGTCATGAGTGCGTTATCTCAGGGCTTGCCTGGCAAGGGGGCCAAGAGGAAGCTACCTTGCTGTATCTTAAGAGGATTTCTTATTTTTCGACTGTTTTGGTAAAGGGAAACCACCACTACTGGAACATATTTTTCATTTTTCCAGGTACCTTAAGCAAATGGAAGTTTTGGACCCTGTAGGTAAGAGCGTCATATTGGGGGGGTTTCCTGTCCGGTCCAAAAGTATCCCTTGCCACCACGTGTGATGTGGTCTCAGCCAAACCCATGAGTCTTTGCCAGGGCAGCCAAGCGCCAGTCTTTCAAAACAGCCAACTGATATATTTTGTCTGCGAGCTCAAGGTGAAGATGACATGTGTGTATGTGCCAGTGTCTTCCAATATGCGTTTCACAGCGTCCGAAACCGAAGAGGCCTCAACAGCACCTGTATTCCCGTTCGGCTCCTTTCCACTCATCCCGGGGCCTTTTTGGTAGGGCAAAGCTTCTGCACTGTGCAGGGGTCACCCCTAGTTTGTAGCTTCCTTCAAACCACCAGAGTGCACTTTCCAAATTGGCTTCCCATGGATTCCCTACTAAAGTAGTCGGGCCCAGTTCAAAAGTGCACGAAATGGGGGATTCCCTAGGGGTGACCCCTGCTTTGGGAGACATTTTTTGGTTTCCTTTGGTTTCCCCTACTGACTTGAACCCTGGGGTTTTCCAGTTACCCAAGAGGGAAACCCCTGGGTTTAAGGGGTTGACTTAATTTACAGTAGACAGCTTTGTTTACAGTTAACTGCTTTGTTTTAATGCTGGAACCCTGCTTTGGGAGGCTCGGCCACCGCGTCTGGCGAGGTTCAATTGGCTGCCCTTCGACCTGCGCCGCTCTGTGTGCTTCGGAGCTCGGATCCATCCTCCTGGGGTCAGTGTCCAAGTGACCCGATGCAGCGTGGCGCCAGGGGGGCATGTGGCGGCTGTGCGGTTTGTGGGTGCATCGGGATGCGGGGGTTCCTCCATTTTTCCTTTTTTAAACCACACTTGGACCAGGGGGCCGCCAGTTTCACTGAAAGGAATGCAACTACATGGTTGTGTGTGTGTGTGTGTTAAAAGAGGGTACCCCACCAAAATGGCTTTGGTTTCCTAACTTGCTTACCTTTACAGCCAAGCCTTTGCGCTTTGACCAGCACTCCCATGTCAATACTTACTGTGACCGAAAGCGGATCCTGAAGACAGCATGCACACAGTGCTGCGCGGCATCAAATGTGCAATCTTTCAGTTTGCCCAGAATCCAACGGCTAATACCCTTAGGTTGTATGCCATGCAAATTGCACTTGGTATCGCGAAAGTCAGACATGTCAGGCTAGAGCAACAGGCAAATTACCAGGGCTGATCTTTCCTGTATAGGCAAACAACTGAAAGGCAATTGAAAGAGTGCCATTATCGAGTGCTGCCAGGAATTAGGTGATTGTGCAACTTTTCGCGCCATCCTGTTTTGGTTGCAATGTTCGGGACTTCCAGCGCGTTTTCTGTGCGACTCCCTCGAACTGCCGTGGCAGAAGTTGTTGCTACTGCCGTCATAATAAGAGTGAAGCAGTGAAGCTTGACAATTTGTAGCGCCATCACGCGTGTTTGTTTGTTTGTTTGTTTGTTTGTTTGTTTGCTTGCTTGCTTGCTTGTTTGTTTGTTTGTTTGTTTGTTTGTTTGTTTGTTTGTTTGTGTGTGTGTTTGTCATTGTAGTTTGTGTTTCACCAGCATCACCTGCTGTGGTTAGGGGCAACTTTCTTAGTGAAGACTATCCCTGGTCCTACCCTTTGGTCATTGTCATTACTGTATGTTGATTATGTTGTTTAACGGTTGGTTACCTGTTACATCTTTACCCCTTACAAACATGTTAGTATATACTAAAACCCAAGCAGCATTTGGTGGGTGAAGGTTGACTGGGTCGTCGTTCCAATCAATCCAGCCAGGTGTTCCTCTCGTCCAACGCCACGCCTTTGGGGGGGGCATTTCTCGTGTCTCAGGCAGCCATAGCGGCTTCGGTACCATGAAGAAGCAAACCCACTCCGTGGAGTGGTCCTTCACAGGCGACTCGTGGGATGGCCTTTATGGGATTTCAAAAGTTGCTTGTGTTGTTTATCCCAGGTGATTCCACTTACCTCTATAGTTGGTAGCCAGGGATGTTGCCCTCTTCCACTTTAATGGCGGTTTCCCTTGGTAATTTGCTGTAGTCCCAGTGGTAATTGGAATCACTGGGTATGATCTTCTTAGAGATACCAGAAGGTTCCCTGGTTCACTAGGGAAGCAGTTACGAAAGAGGCAACCATTATCAACATATTTGGGTGTCGCAGAGAGTGTGCCATAGGGCCCTTAAATAGCAAGAGCAGACGGGCGCATTTGCTGGTGAACCTCTCTGACACAGCATTCATCCCGAAACTAACATGACATGGACATATTGTATACGGTCTTTCCATGCCTACATGAACACTGTGAGCTGCGGAAGCGCCGTGGAGGAACGTGGTCGGCCTGATTTCTCAACACATCATTTATGGAAAGCCTTCTATGTATGCATGTAACTATAGTGCTTGTCTTTTATGATGTTCACCCTAAACCACATTCACACGGATGGCATGTGTTCCCTTTCGAAAGAAAGACTTCCCAAAGGGTACGACACAAGAAGACACGCCCTTGAAGCCTCACGTCTTATCTTGAGATAGACCAATCCTCTCAAAGCTCAGGAGTTGCTTACCTCATCAGCCACTACAACACCTGGGGCACTGGCGACGGCGACATGACGCAGTCCTGGTTTGGTGGAAGCCGCGTGGTCTGAAATGTGTTGTTTTTTTGATGGACACCCTTTGGAGTTGGTTTTGAAGGGAAGCTATGGCCATGAGTTTTAATTAGGGAACTTCCCAACAGTGGTGGACACTAAACTGCACTTCACCATGTCCACCAAAGGGCCGCTAATAAAAAAACTATGGGTGTATGGGAAAACCATCTTTGGGGCTTCCTCGAAAAAGGACAAGCTGAAATGAGCTTTCAGACTGTGCCAGCCGGAGAGAGCCAGCCTTGACACCTATCCGACCTATCCCCAAACGCTTCTTAGAAACCTTCAAAGGACCCCTTCTAAGAGAAAGAGGGGTTAGGGATTTGCTTGGATTCCTCTACACCAACACACAGAACTGGTGGATTTGTACTTGCTGATACTGCACACTGACGTGGCTTGCTGTGCTATTTACGTCAAGTCGCGAGTGATCTCGAGTGTAAGACATATTGGGTCCCAACGTGTGTGTGTGTGTGATGACAGTCCGCAAAAGGTAACTTGAGCGGCACCTTCCCCTAGATTGAATCTGGGATCGAGAGTCAGAACTTGCAGCCTAGAAACCGTGCTTTTGAAGCTGGAATTATTCATGCTGGGTATTGAAACTGATTTGACCAAGGGTATGATACGAGTACCTTACAGAAGCTGGACGAGTCATTTGTCAACAAGGTTGGGTGCTTTTACTTGGAACGTAAGGAAGAATAGCATGTCCGTTTGTTTTCGCATGAGTCGGTTGTTGCCCAGCAGCGTCCAACATGCCCTCCTTTCTTCGTAAAAGGTTGCATGACATGCACAGGATGCTATGTTCACACACTTGGCTTCTTGTTGCTGAGCAAGCTGCTGTAAGCACCATCTCGCCCACACGAAAGAGCATTGAGGAGTATGTGTGCTTTCCGTACTCTTTGCGCTACAGATTGGCACAGTGCGCATGATGATCCATGTATAGGTATTTTCTTATCTTTGTGCCGTAGCTGTCTACGTTGCAGTCATACGTGAATACGTGTCTGTTTAGATATAGTAGCCCTAAATTCATATTTATGCATGCTGCATATATTGTGGGTAATTATAGCTCAGCCAGCTGAAGCCATCACATGGACCCTTGTTGTCCTGTGTCACCATGCACAAGGCTGGCGCAATCCCCCAAACAGTTTCAGCGTCTGACCTGCCATAGAAAGCTGACAAAATCAATCATGCCACCTGTGATCAATTGTTCGCAGAAGCAAAGCAGCAGCAGCACTTGGCATCAAATTGGATCAAATTAGTCAGAGGTCAGTGGGAAGGCTTCTTCTTGAGCGATGACTTGTCCACCCTCAAATTCGCTTGCCTAGTGCGGAGTGTAAAATGTTGGTCACGGCCACATATACAATTTATGTCATGGATCAAGGGTTAAATGCACGACATGTTTGTGTTACTGCCACTGCAGACATTGCATTCCGCCACTGGCTGGAGCACTTGCTTGACATTTGTGTGTGTGTGCGTTTGCGAGTGGCAACATGTTTTGTAACGCTGCGGCACTGCACAGGTCAAAACTGGGGGCAGAAGGCGCGGGCGTGTCCAGAAGTTCATGTACAGTAAGGTTAGTTGTGCTCCTTGCATGTGCCAGAGTGTCAGTGTAAAACACGTTCAGCAGCGCTTGAACAACCTTCAGGGGCACATGGAAAGCAACTTGTTTCCATTACAATCCGTCAAATACCCCCCATGGCCTCAATGGCTCCACATTCGTGTGGCACACTCCAAAGGCACAAACAGATACAAACACATTCAGCTGTTGTGCATTATGAGCAGTAGTATGATAAGAGAGGTGCAAGACAAGTCACAACTCATGGATCAGCAATCAGATCAAGCTGCATAGTTGTTGATCCTCCAAAGTCTTCGGAGGTCAGCCTTCTCGGACAGGGGCAATACCATGCATGATGTTGTGCGGAATGAGCCTTCGCTTTTTGTGTTCTCTCACGACATGGCAACGGCTGTTACACTGTTGGATGTATGATGAAGACGCTTGGGTTGTTTATGTGGGGGTTTCTCAGAAGTACCTTTTTGGGGATGGTTTCCTTTGGTTTCCCTTTAAAATCACCCCCAAAGGGGTACACTATTTTGAGAACCCCCCCATGTCGCGGGCCTTGTTCGGCGACGTGGGCGACCGGGGGCTTTAGGCCCAGGATGTACCCCGACACTTGCAGCGTACAGCTGTTACAGGAGTCATGTGGGTTTGTCTTTTTTTGCTTGGGACCCCCTTTTTGGTTGGTTTTTTAAAGGGAAACTAGTGGAAACCAACCATTTTGGGGTGTACGTTAAAAAAAGACAAACCCATGTGTATTGCTCATGACTCATAAAGTATCAGAATCTCAATGAATCATAGCCATCGGAATCCAAGCACATTTCCCACCTTGAGATACTGCAAGATTAGCGTGAGAGAATCAGATGCTGATTCGCAAGCTGCCGCAGGCCAAGTGATTAAGCTGCTTTTGCCGCATAGCGGAGCTCTATGGGAAAGCACGGACTGGGGCTTCCCAGGTGCCGCTATATGTGCCATGGTCAAAACACCCCTTTTGTTTGGGGTTAATAGGGATGGTCATCAACCTCTTAATGGGGGTTTCAATAGGGGTTAATAGAGATTCCTTTTTTCGGGGACCCATGACCATCCCCTATATGACGTGTTTTGACCATGGCACATAGATTGGGTAATGTAGGGGTCGATCAATAGATCTAAAATACTGTGGATGGTTGCGAAATCCGGCACCACCCAAGAAACCCTAGAAGGTTGGATCCACTGTAAATACCTCAGAAGTTGAAAAAATGGTTTCCCTTCTTGTCTCAAGGTGCCAACGGATGTCGTGTCGCCATCCACATGCCCGTTTCCCCGCCCAACGGAAGCTCTGGTCCAATGGCCCGGGTTCCGTATGGTTTGGGGCCCCTTATTCCGGAGGGGTTTCAAGGCTGTCGGGAATATCACCTACAAGAGGCTAAATAATTACTAACACTAATTATAATCACAATCCCCTTGTAAAGTGCTTGAAGGGAAGCCCAACCCACTGTTTTGGATCCATTTAGTTCTTGCATTAGGCTTATTATGATTGCCTCGAGTAAGGGAATCAATCTTCTGGTCCATGTTCAACAGGAATCTGGACAAGGGTCTTCCACCCAAACGTGACGTGTCGAAAGGGCCCTGTGTTAAGTTGACCATGCTTAAGGGGAATCTTGGGGTCTAGGGTGCCATGATTGCCATCTTGTTTTGTCACTCCCCGCACAAAATGGTTGGCTTCCTCTAGATTTCAGGGGGCATTTTTTTTTTAACCATTCACCCTATGGTTTCCTGTTAGAGGGAAACCACTACTAGTTTGTGAATCAACAAGGGGGTGTTTTTGCTCGGTTTAAGCCCCTTGGGCCCCACCCTGCTAGTTTCCCTAAGTACCAACCCAAAAGCAACAGACAAAACCAGCACTTAAGCCTACTGGGGAGGACATGGCGGGGAAGATGCCAGGAAAACAGCCCAGTTTTCCAATGCCCATTCGGGGAACAAGACAGTCAGTTCCTCATTTTGGTTTGTCTTTTTTAAGGGCCCCGCCTAAACTTGCTGTTTTCCACTCAATTCTCTAAATACAACCAGCCCGAAAGGCACGTAACACATGTTTGGATGGCTGCGAATCCTGCACCACCCAAGACACCCGTCAGGAACAGAGAATCCACTGTAAACACAACCGTGAATAGTAACTTCCCCGCTGGTTCCAAGGTGGTGCCGGATTCCAAGACTTAGGAGCTGCCTTTTCAGAACTGTTTAAATTGAAAGCACCCAATCCCTCTTTTTCGCCACCACATGGACCAACACCTGGGAGGTGTCCCATGGTTTTTGGTCAGGTTTTGATTTCGACCTGACAGAAGCCTCCATTTGCTTAAGAGATGTGTCATTTTCTCTCTTTTGGTAAAGGGAAACCACCACTACTGGCAAAGATGTTTTTGTTCCAGGTACCTTAAGCAAATGGAAGGAAGGAACCTGTGGACTTCGGAGGCCGACTCGGAATCTGTGGACCAATGCCCAGACTTTGACTCTTTGGACTTTACCAGTGGGGAACGCCTCAGTCGCGTTTGAGAAGTTTTGGAGCCGTTTTGGTTGTAGTAAGCCGTGCTTGAAGCCGTGTTTGAGAAGTTTTGAAGCCAATGGTTGAATTTAAACCAGGTTTTCAACCACAAACGGAGTGGTCGTTTTCGTTGCTGGTTTGGGGTGCTCCCAACTGGTTTGAAGGCCAAATCAGTCGAACACGACCACTCCATTTGTGCCATGGCAACAAAACATGGTGACGGTAAGGGGTTAGTAGGGGATGGTCATGAAGCCTTCAATAGTCGGTTCAACATACCCCCAGTTCGGTACTTTGAAACTGTGGGGATGACCATTCCCCCAAAAAGCCGTGTTTAGACCCTGGCACACCTGATTGGTTGAATTTGAGTCTCTCTGGTTGAATCTTTGGATGTCAACTTCAAAGGTTCAACCTCTGGAAATCAATCAGTTCCTTCTCTTAGTTTCCATTTTTTTCACCAACCCCAAAAGGTGCCCACAACAAAAACCATAGAACAACCCCACTCCATGTTTTTGTTGTTTTTCCTCGTGTTTTCTCCATTTGTTTGAGTGTTCCCCAGTTTCCAAGGTGTTTATTTCAACTCCCAACGGGGCCACCAAAAAAACGCAACACTGCACTTTGGTTGTTGATGGAAACATTACATTTTTGTACTGTTTGTTGTGTTTAGTGTTTGAATGCGCCACTAAGCTGCTAAGATTTTCGAATTCTACTTCCTACTCAACCTGGAACCAGTGATACCCAACTCACTCTCTTCTTTTTGGGAAAAAGGTAGGATTGCCATCCCTTCCAGCTCGGTGTTCAGTACTCCTCCAAAATTTGGAGGGACCCCTGGAAGGATAACCAACTTTTGTTTAAACCTTCATCCGTTAGTGGCTCCCTGAAAAGGGAAACTACCGTGATCGTGCGTGCGCATAAACAGTTGGGGTGTTTTTTCACAGTTTTAACAGGTGGCTGGCCCAACCCTTCCTGGAAACAAGTAGTGGTGGTTTTCCAGTGTCAAACAAATACACGACTGGGTTCCATTTGCTGTTTCGGTGGAAGAAATCATATTGCTTCCAGTAGTCGTGGTTTCCCTTTACCAACATAGGGAGAACATTAAGAATCATCCTAAGCAAACCCAGATGGGTGTGGCTCAAATTTTTGCAAAACCAGGCTAAAGCAGATTTCTTCCCTAGTGTACCAGAGTTTCTTTTGGTCTCTTCCCTAGTATAACACAAGGGGCAAAATGATTACTAACACTAATTACAATCACAATCCCCCTGTAAAGTGGTTTTAGGGAACCCCTTTCACCCCCTGGTTTAATTATTTAGACCCCTACATTACCTACAACAAAACGTGCCCTTTAAGAAAAACACAAAGGGTTCAATGAACACATGGCGAAGCCATTTAGTGGTTTCCAGCCCTTGTGCGTTTTTGATGTTTTTCAAAGAAGCTGGCTACAGGAAATTCTACAGGAAAACAGCTATTTTAGGGTGGCTTTGGGGCCATTTCCTGTACAATTTCCTGTGGACTCTTTGAGTTTTACCAGACCCCCACATTAGCAGTGGGTGTTTTAATAAGGGACCTCCAGAAAGGGGGTGGACCTTAAACTGCACCAAAGGGTTCCTAAAAAACATCAGCCATTTAGACCCCTACATTCACTGCTCTTGGCAACTCTTTTCAGCTTTTTTCTACTTTTTTGGTTTCCCGTATTACTTTAGTGGGAGTTGCAAACAAAACGAGCCACTTTTTGGGTACCAAGAGTTGGGAAGACTACCAGTGGGTGTTTTACCAGACAGTTTGCAAGATATATGCACATGCACCGACCTGTGCTCTCAAAGCACATGTGCACCAACAGACGCTAACAAACAAACCTCGACAACACTTAAAACCAAACTGAAACATTTTTTGGGGGGACCCCCCTTTTACCAGACCGCACACCGTACCGGGTCCGACTTTCCAGGAGGCGGCAAGCCCCCGGGAAGAGCTGCTGGCCTTCCTGGACGGCGCGGAGAGACGGCGGCGGCGTAAACGGCGCGTTTCGTTTAAACGGGCTGGAGAAACGGCGAAAAAGGAGCAAATGGCGGTTTCCCTTATTCAAACCAGTGGGGATCTCAAGAAGCCGTGTTTGGTTGTAGTTTTGAAGCCGTGTTTGGTTGTAGTTTTGTAGCCAAAGGCTGTAGTTAAGCCATGTTTTTCCACAAATTGCGGAAGGTTAGGTCTTGTTAGGCGCCACCTAAAGTGGTTGGTTTCCACCAGTTTCCCTTTTCAAGCCAACCACAAGGGGTGTCCATCTGTGCCATGGTCAAAACATGGTGATTGTAAGAGGTTAGTAGGGGATGCTCATGAAACCTTTAAGTTTGTGGGTTCCACAAGCCCCCAGTTCGGTACCTCAATGGCTTTTGTAATGGCTTCCTCCATTTGCTGAGCTGGGATGGTTGGTTTTATTCCAACCCCTCCTTGGTTGGTAAAAGGAAACCAGAACACTACTGTTGAACCTATTTTGCATTTTGTCCACTATTCGAAAAAAGCGGCAAGCCCAGATAGTTCCCTCTAGTTTCCTAGATTTGTTTACCAGCCCAAAACACACTCTTCCAAAAACAGACTAAATCACTCTAGTTTCCCTTTAAGGCCCTCAAAAAGGGGCCCCTCCAAAAAGCACACTCCCGGCCATGGTTGTCGCCCTTTTTCCCCCTAACATCCGAGCTCAAATGGGTGGTGCGCAACAGCCCCGCCCCAAAACGGCAATGGCCCCAAAACGGTTGTGACGATCCAGACCATTTGGCTATGGGTCAAGACCAACGGGTAACCCGTTTTGGGGTGTACCATCCATTTAGGCTCCAATTTAGTGGGGATTGGGATGTGAACCATGGGGGTTAACCGGTGAACCATGGGGTTAACCGGGGTTTTGACCCATGGCCATTTGGGTCCCCTACAGTGGTTTCCTATCTCGTTTCCCTAAATAAAACCAACCAGAAAGGGCCCCCCTCAGAAAAAAAACACAAACAGCTCACCCAACTCAAGCGACTTAAAACAACGCATCCAAACGGTACCATTGAAGAGAAAGGGTGCCAACCGAACCGGTTTTGACCCACAGCCATATCCCACCCTGGTACTATAAGGGGCTAAATAATTACAAACATTTCCCCTTAGGAATCTCCTTATAAAGTAGTCTTCGGGAACCCCTTTCACCACCTGTTTCAGATCTATTGAGCGACCCCACCATTACCCCCAGTGAACATCCCAATCCCCACCAAACTAGACTAAAATGGGTGGTGCACCTGACCGCCCCCAACCATCTCTTGGGGGTTACTGGTACCATTGGTTTTGACCCTAACCAAACGATGCCGTTTCCTCCCATCGCCGCGACGAAAACCTTACTACTTCAAATCCAACCTTTTGTCGACTTTTTTGGGGGACCCCGAAGGGAAAACTACTTCAAAGGGGGGCCAAAATGTTTAAACTGTTTTTCCTAGGTTTTTGAAGGAGACAGCTTAAGATGTTGTTTTATGTTCCCCCTTTGTTGGTAAAGGCTTTTTTGGAGGAAACAGAAACCGTTTTTTCGGCGGTCAGGCTACTCCACGGAGTCCAAGGGTCCGCTGCTGGTGGAGCCGATGTTCACAGGCGAGACGAGACGACGAGGATTCGAGGATTTGAGACGACGGCGGTTTACGGGGCGCGAAAAACGGCTGCTGGGGGCGAAACCAGCTTGCGGGGGAAACCATTTTGAGGTGTTTGGTGAGTTGGTTGGTTGGTTGCTTGGTTGCTTGGTTGGTTGGTTGGTTGGTTGGTTGGTTGGTTGGTTGGTTGGTTGGTTGGTTGGTTGGTTGGTTGGTTGGTTGGTTGGTTGGTTGGTTGGTTGGTTGGTTGGTTGGGTTGGTTGGTTGGTTGGTTGGTTGGTTGGTTGGTTGGTTGGTTGGTTGGTTGTTGGTTGGTTGGTTGGTTGGTTGGTTGGTTGGTTGGTTGGTTGGTTGGTTGGTTGGTTGGTTGGTTGGTTGGTTGGTTGGTTGGTTGGTTGGTTGTTATGTTGTTGTTTTAAGGTGTTTGTTTGTTGGTTGGTGGTTATTTTGTTGGCTGGTATTTTTTTGGTGGGGGAGACGTTTTGAGGTGTGAACAATTGTTAGTTGGGCTGTTAGAAAAGTAGGGAATGAGGCAATGACCCTACCATCAACAAAAGGGGATAATATAAGGGGGCTAAATAATTACTAACAATATGTGATTTGCCATGTGATGTTACTGTATGCTGGAGTCTCGCGGTAGCGATGAGCCAGCTTGTTCCCTCAAACATTTGTCGGTACTGACAATGTTTGGCTCAAGTTTGACGAGTTCCGTCACGCCTCGGATGGGCGTCGCCGAACTCCAGCGTCGACCGACGTTGTCTCGGGGGAGAAAGAGACCTCGGGCCGCCGTCAGGTTGGTTGGAACCCTTCGTGCGGTCCATCGTCGACCAAGGTTGTGGGCAACTCTTTTATACTTGTTTTGGTTTACTTGTGGTTGTTTGGTTGCTTGTCCGTTGGAACCCCTGATCTTTGGGACTAGGGATTGGTTAGTGTTTGGAACCTTTCTTTGTGGCTTGTTTTACCCACTTAACCATTTGCCTGGGCACAGGTCCGTGCCCCAATCACAGGTTATCAGCCGTAGGACTCTCCTACGTGCTCGTGACCTTCGACTACGAGATCAATGACGTCTACCCCACGATCGCAACGGAGCGTCGTGGATGAGGAGGCTATCCTAGGAGGCCTCCGCTCAGGTGAGGAACAGCCGGACATCGACTATGAGCACTTCTTCGGTTCGGCTGGGCTTGGTCCTTCAAGTGAAGATCCCGGTAGGGATGATGAGCAGGACCGGGCAGGTACCACGGACGATGGTGATGATCGCATTTTCCGTCGGGGTACCGACGTTGAGGAGGCGCGGAGGACAGTTCCCGGTAGGGACGATCCACCGGCAGGTACGCGGACTCAGGAATGGCTTCGACATCCCGATGGGTCACCGCAGGCTTTCTCACCAGGCGAGTTCCAGGAACCACCAACGCGTAGGGGCGGTAGCCCTGCCGAGGGTTCCCGAGGGGTTTTGAATAGGGCTGTGGGCGGTAGCCCAAGGCCGAATCAAACCCGTGAAGTTCAAAACCCCGGCCAACTTGATGGTATCGAGTTTCAAACTAGGTCTGATGACGAAGTCGCTGGCGGGGACCTTGCTTCCATCTTTTCTTCCACCGTAGGTTGGGGAGGAGCGTGTCCGGCAGAACAGGGTGCCGTTGGGCATCAACTGGAACTTGTAGACAGGTGGGATCACGGTTTTGCTGCGGAGGAGTTTGATGAGGACCGCGAGGCAGCTCGTGCAGATGCTGTCGATGAGGAGGAGAGTAGGGATATTGCCAGGGGAAGAACCAGTCGCGCCGGTAGGCGTGCACGCAACGTTGGTGGGTTGGAGGAATATCGAATGGTGCTAGACGGCTCTGATGAAGGAAATGAGCCGGCCTACGTCGACGTTCGCACCGCCTACATTCCTATGGATCCTACCCCTGCTCGGGATGATCAGAGGGACCTCAACGAGCACAGTGACAGGCGACCTCTTTGGGTCAGGGAGGAGGAGAGTGAGCCGATCCTGCAGGGCCTTAATGATGTCTTGCGGAACCCTGGCCGTACGTTGGGTACACGTCCGTCCGAGGCACCTCCGAGGATCTTTGATGTTCCAAACGTACCTCCGTTTCCCAACATCACGTTCAATAGAGTTCCGGGTAGGCCTGAGGTTCAGGGGAACGAAGCTGGTGATCCCGAAGTAGTCCGGAGAGCTAGGGAGCTGTTGGCTTCTGAACGGTTCGCTAAGATCATGCCCATGAGTGCGGCAGGTCTTCTTGGTAGCCCGTTAGGGCAGGAGATCCATGATGTCGAGCCGCTCAGGTCTAGCAATGAGTTCACTCCTCAATGGGGGGAATCTAGTCGGGAGAGGAGCGCGTCTGCTAAGCGTCCTTCGCCGGTAGGCGCAGCCGAGGAAAGGTCCAAGGCTAGGAGAGCTAGTCCGAGGCCGCCCGGGACGAGTGCTGGAGATGCTGACATGCCTGATGCTGCGGACATCCCCATTCTGTCAACTCCCGAATCCCGCAGGTCTGAAGGTGCCTCTCATTCCGGCGTTAGCCGAAGGAGAGGAGAAAGCCCATTCAGGCGTTCAAGGACATCGGACCGATCGCCACCCCGAATCTCCCATGCCCGCGGTAGCGGAGGGGAAGTTCCTGAAAGGGTCGAGATATCGACGCCTCCCGCAGTCAGGTCCAGGTCATCCAGGGAATCTGAACCAGGACGAGACGATCTTCACGCGGACCTCCAACTGATTGCTGAGAGAGGTGAGGCTTCAGGACCAGTTGTCGCAATGTTGATTGCATTTGCCGACCAAATCCGTTCTTTGGAACAACAGATGGATTTGATGCATGAGTCTTGGCATGAGAAACATAATCACATCATGAACCGCGTCGAGCGTCTCGCTAATGACGTAGGTTCACTCACCGATGCAGGTCGAATGCGGACGGTAGTCCAACAGTTTGCAGGTGAGATGATTCCTGACACCAGGATGATCGTCAGGGCTGCCATTAACGAGCAGAGTGTCATCATTGACGAGAGGATTAACTCTCTTGCTGCGGAATTGCAGAACTCCGTTAGGAGCTTGGAGAACAACACTCGCATCACTAAGGAGCTGATTCATGATAATCACGTGCTCATCCACCGCGGTCAGGTTGCTTTTGAGGACAGAACCCGAATTGAGATCGAGAAGGTGGAACGCCGTATTGCTTCGGTAGAAGCGCAATCAGTGTCCAGCTTTGTCAGGGCCTCTGGTGACGGTAGTCAAATTACCCTTGCGGATGTTTCTGACAGGCTTGATACCGTCGCTCACGAAGGAGAGAACTTTGGCGTTTGGGCTGGTGCGAAGATCAATGAGATCGAAGAGGAGATTAAGAACCTCACGTCCCGAGTTGAAGATGGGGATGAGAGCAGAGGACGCCTCGCGAGTGAAGTGCGGTATCTCCGGTCGGGGATTCCAACGATTGGCACTGGCCTTGCCGATCAGGCTGCAACCCCTACGCAGGCGGTTGCCGCGCCGAGGAATTGGCAGGAAATGTTCAACTCGCTTTACCGAAAGGTTGAGGAACTCGCCTCCCGGGTCAGAGCTGAAGTTCGCAGGAGCGCTCAAAATCAGGAGCATCAAGCAACGATGGATTCTAGGCTGAATGCTTTGACTGCGAGCACGGAAGGAATTGGGAGCGGGCTTAGAGCTCTGAGGGTCCAGGTCAGAAATGCTGTGACTAGTGGGGCTCCTGTTGCCGGCACGGACCATATTCAGAGTGTCGTTAGACGAGAATTGGTCCATTATCGCGAACAGGTTGACGCATGCAATCGGAGACTTGTCACGGTGAGGCAGAACATTCAGGTGTTGACCGATATTAGCAACACCACGCAGGAGAGGATTGCTGGGGTCGAGGCTGTTCTTGAGCAGACCGTTGAAGACACCGTCGCCCGTGGGCAGAGGGCAACAGCTCCGGGTCCAGGGTTTGTTGCGTTCGTCGGCCAACCGCACAGGGTGAGATCTCCAACACCTAATCCTAGTGACCGAGGAGGCTCTCGAGGCAATGCTGCTGGAGGGCAACCCAGGAGTGTTAGCCCAATCAGCAACCGCTCCAGAGGAACGGCCACCCAGAGTATGTCGGCCGGGATCCGAGATGACAGCAGGACAGGCAGGCGCCCTATATCTCCCGGTAGGGATGACTCCATACGCAGGGGATATGGCCACGGTCGGGAAGATGAAAGGACACGTGATCGATCTTTTTCCCCTAATAGGCCTACTGAGACTCAGGTCGAGAGCCGAAGGGCGAGAGAAACCCCCGGTAGGGGAGCTGGACGGGACCCTCAGGTTACCACCAACGCCCGAGCCCGCGATAGCGAAGCCAGGTCCCCGGAGCCCAGTCGAACTGATCCCCGGAGAGCAGATAGAGACACCCGGACCGGTAGGAACCGTGGTGCTGCTTCGCATGAGCGCGAGGACACAGGTGGGCGCGGAGCTGCTGAGGGGCATGGCAGGACTGTTGATCCTGCCCCTGCTGCTGCGGCTGGACCTGGAAGAGAACCTGGGGAAATGTGTGTCAAGGATGACCCAGCTGATCGACGGCATCCTGAAGCTCGTTGTAGCTGTGTTGTCTGTGAGCGCAGGTTCTGTCAGCCATGTATGGGCGATGATGGTCGCTGCATGGATTGCCATCTCTTGATGTTGAGGTGCTGCGTTTGCCGGAAGAGTGCACAGGAAGTGTGCATGTTCTTTTGCTCGAACTGTGAGAGGAACATCTGTGACTCACACACCTTCCTCGGGTACGACAATCGCGAGCGTTGCTCTAGGTGCCACAACATGCATGAGCGAGAACGTGGAAAAGGGGCACCACCTCCTCCTCCTGGTGATGGTAAGGGTGGCGGTGGAGGACCTCCTGGATCAGGTGGAGCTGGCGGGAAAGGATCGCGCGGGCCTCCTGATGATCATGGGCCATACGGTGGAGGAAAGGGACATCCTGGACCTTCTGGTGGCGGTGGCGGAGCTGGTGGCATGTCGAGCGGGGGGTACCCCGGAGGAGGATCGCCTGGTTTCGCTGGAACTGCTGTCGATGCCCACGGTAGTGGTGCTCCTCAGGATGCTGCCAGTTTCTATGGGCCGATGTACGGTGGAGGGGTAAACTCTAGGGGCGTAGGGGCCGGCGGTAGCCGTGCGAATGACGCAGGTGGATACCCTTCTAGCGTTGGAGGGGGGAGTAACCCTGGAGCTAGCTCCGGGCAGTATCCCCACTTCTCAGGCGATGGTAGGCAGGGTGATGGCGGTCTGCTTCCCGACTCCATTAGGGGCGATGAGGGAAGGAGCAGGTGCACGAAATGCAGCCGGCTGACTGCGCCCGGCCACCCGCTCATTCCATGTCTTGGATGCAGCATGTCGGCATGTGACACATGTTGCCCTCTCCCTGCACGGTTGTGCGAGCAATGCAGGTCCGTAACCAGCACCCCGTTAGGGGCTATGCTGTCGAACGTTGCCAGTGGTCAGCAGCCTCATGACAAGTGTCCTACGATTACGTTGCCGCCTGAGCCGACCCCTGACAAGTTGAGGGAATGGATTTCAGAGGTCAAGGAGAGGGTCAGGAATGCTTTCAGCTTCGACTCGAACTACGCGTTAGCGTGGATCTCTGAGACCGAGCGCCTCAATTATGAGCAGCTTGATGGACAGTGCAGGTACCCAGTGCTGGATGCCAGGTTCACTACAGCCATCAGGGACTGCATCAAGACGAAGGCCGTGAAGGACAAGATGCATCGGTTGACCGAGGCTGCCCAGAATATGACTCCGCCGCGCGGGATTAGCGGGCGGCAGATCTTGAGGTTGCTGCTTGATCACCTGCAGACCGGAGTTGAGGACGATCAGACGCTCAAGATCGCCGAGCTCACGAGCCTCAAGTGTAGGCAGACTGGTCACTCTGATGATGAGGCCCGGCTTCGGAGTTATCTGAGCAGTTGGGATAACCTCATCTTTGGCATCAAGAAGAAGCTTGACGACGTCGTCTTGCTTGCGGTGTTCATTGAGAACGTCCGGCACCTGCGATGCATGCGGCCTGACATGGAGCGGTGGGATCGTGACGAGTCCATTAGGACTTTTCCGTGGATCTACAAGGCTTGCTATGACTGCGTCGAGAGGTGGCAGAAGAGGCAGAACGCTCTGCAGACGTACCGGACCTTTCACGAACAGCAAAGCCGATCGAATTCCCATTCAAGGGAGCGAGATCGGAACCCGGGGGCACCAGGTGTTGTGCGCAGGTATCGATCGCTTGAGCGGAAGGATCCCAGTCCTGCTAGGTCGGCGAGATCAAGCAAGGAGGGAAAGCCCAAGTCCAGGTCGCCCGGTAGGGACAGTCAGCGAGGACGGAGAGAGTCCTCTCCGAGGTCACCTAGGAGGCAGTCGCCTGCTGGGCCATGCTGGGAGTTCACGAAGACAGGTAAGTGCCAGTATGGCCGTGAATGTAGGTTTGAGCACGACAAGAGTCCCAGGTCTACCGCTGCCCCATCAACGCCGAAACCTGTTACCAAGCCCGTTAGGGACAAGCCCATTTACTATGGTTTCTGCTATGACTGGATGTACAATGGTAAGTGTTCAGCCGGGAAGAGAGACGCGTCATCGACAGCCCCGCCCAAGGATTGACGGATTTTTAGGTGGGGCGGGCCGCTACCCTGAGGCTTACCGCGCTGTTGTAGCTTGTCCTGTTCTGTGGGCTGCTGCCCCAGCGACCGGTGAGTCGAATCCGGGATGCTTGCCGTCCTGCGTTAGCAGATGGGAAAAGCTGGAGAAGAGGGCGCGGTTCTTCGCCGGAACAACAGGAGGAGGACCCAAGTGGGATCAGGTCGTCTGGAGGAGAACATTCGACGACATCAGCGGTGAGATCATTGAGGACGTCGGGGTTGAGCTTTGCGCACGCAGGGCGGACATCTTCAAGAAGCTCCCGCGGCGGACAGACATCCGGACTGTGTTCTGGTACTGTGAGGACCCTGGAATTGCATCAACCTGGCGGTCAAGCTACTTCCAGGATACTCCCGGTAGGGAAAGAATGAATGTCCAGGTTCCTGAACATCCTGATGTCTTTGTTGTGGCGGTTGAGCACAACAATCAGGGAAGGGTCGTTAATCGGAGTAGAGAGGCTGGGTACAGCCATCCTAGTGCAATTAAGTTCCCTTCCAGGAAGAAACTCGCGAGGGAGACGCAGAGCGCCCTGATAAGGGCGGCATCCGTTCATGCACAGGTTTTGCTGGACAACGATGAGGACATTGACCTCAATCCTGGTGACGTTACAGGTCACCGAGTAGTCCGGAAGCCGAAGTACACGCGTAATGTTGCAGCTCCCGTCGGGTACAATGGAGTGAGGTGGCTGGTCGACACCGGTTGCCCGATGGACCTGGTTGGTCTTGGCGACTTGAAGGGGCCCGATAGGGCGGTCATCGCTAAGGGAGGCCACACTCATGCTCTTCACACTGCAAATGGAGCCACGCGCACAGCTGGGCGCGTCGATGCTGAAGTCAGGGATCTTGACGAGGTCATCGAGGCACATGTGCTGGAATCCACTCCATCGATTATCTCGGTGGGCAAGCGGTGTATGGACATGGGATACTCCTTTGTGTGGAAGGCTGGATGCAAGCCTACCCTGTCTTGTCCATCTGGTCGGATGGTGACATTGGAAGTCATCAACAACGTGCCGTACCTTCCTCCCGGGGATTGTCAGTTTATTTCTCCGGTAGGAGACGAATCAGAGGCGATTCCTGCTATGCCGGCTCCAGGCGTAGCGTTTGGCAAGACCGATGAGATCAAGGCGACCACTGCTGAACCAGAGGCACCAGTGCGAACCCAGCCGACGGACAGTTGGCGAACTGAGCGATCTGGTCATGTCGTACGGGTCCATCGTGTTCCGAGGCGGGCATCATTCGTGCCCACCGACGAAGACTGTCCTGTTCGGGTGAATCAGTTGGATAACTACAGGCGGTCTGTCATTCGCCGAGATGGGGTTACCCATGAGGTACTTGTTGATGCTTTGTGGGAGCTATCCGAAAAGGATCAGCACGCGGTAGCGTCGGACGTTCCATGGACAGGTGAAACGTGGTTTCGAGTGAAGTGTGACGCTGTTGCTCTTCCGGGTGAGGCGGGTGAAGGCGGCGAAGTTGGCGGTAGCCACGTGCCGCGCTTGCCCGGGCCCGGTGAAGGCGATGAGGGCGAAGTTGTGGAGATTAACTTCCTCTCCGGGATTAGGACGGAAGCAGAATGGCGTGCCGATGCCAAGACCCTTCGGCACATGCTCACTCACCTACCAAAGAACCCGTACTGTCCGCAATGCCAGCGAGCGAAAATGGAGAATGTCAAGGTTCGCCGTAAGGGCGGAGCGGAGGCGCACGAGGCCAAGGCGTTTGGGGATCTGGTCACCGCCGACACCATGGTATTGAGAGGGTTGAAGGACCGTGGTTTTCACGGCGAGGCGGACGCGGTAGTGTTCTATGACCTTGCCACGGACTACCTGGACGTCCTCCCAGTGCAAACCCGATCCAAATCCAACACACGGGAGGCGTTCCGCAGGTATGCAGGGGGGCAGGAGCTGAAACTGGTCTACAGTGACCAGGCCCCAGAGCTGAAGGAGGCCGTCACAGCTATGGGTGCGGCTCACCGTCTGTCCACACCCGGCATGCCCAAGACGAACGGGCTAATCGAGAATAAGGTCAAACTGGTCCTGCATGGTGCGCGAGTACTCCTACGCCAAGCAGGGTTCGAGCCAAGATGGTGGCCATTCGCCGTTAGGCACTTTGCCATGGCCAGGAACATTGAGAACCGTGGGTCAGGCTCTCCATGGAACCGTCGTCATGGTAATGGCAACTTCAATGGAGCTATCCTGCCGTTTGGTTGTCTGGTCGACTTCTACCCCATCGCTCCCAAAGTTCGCAGGGATAGAAAGGGGGGGGTCCAAAACGGCATCCGCAACGTCAAAAAGGCGGACAATGAGGACAAAGATGATGGTGGAGATCATTGGATCATAAATGAAGACGAGGGAGTTATCACTCGTGTACATGTCGAGGTAAGGACACAGCTATTTGTCCCGGTAGGGGAAGACTGTCCTGTGCGGATCAGGGACCTCGGCAAGAGTAGGAGCACTATCATCAACTACCTCGACGGATCAACCGAATATGTCGTTGACGACAACTGGCTCCAGTCTGAACGTAACCAAGAAGAACACGGAGAATGGACCGGAGAAACTCACTTCGAGTGTGATTTCAAGCGAATAGGCGAGGACCTAGATGAGATCTTCGACGAAGAGGAGTACGAGCCCGAGGACGGGGACGGACACGAAGTGCTGCTGGAGAACGAGGCGCCCATCGAGGAGACGAGCGTCACCACTGCGCTGCCCGCGGAAAGACGGGAGAGAGCCTTCGTGAAGATTGAGGAGGCCCCCAAGTTCGCTCCGTCATCCAAACCTGGTCTATTCCTGGGGTATCGACTAGAACCAGGGGGGCTATGGAAGGGCGACTATCTCGTTGCTGATCTCGAACACATTCAGCAAGGATTGAGAAAGCCGAGCGTCCATCAGGTCAAGCGCATCTGGAAGAACCCGGAGGAGCCCTATGCGTTCCCTATGCTCGCGTCGTATGACGCCAGAACTCGGACCATTAGAGAGGCGTTAGCCGACCGAAGGGCCGATGTTGAACCTAAGAAGAGGGTTGGAGATGAGTTTGATTTTGATGAAGGTCGTTTCGATGACCATGACGACGATGATGATGACGGCCGGCCTGACGAGGGGGGCGGTAGCCCAAAGCCCAAGGAGGCTGTGCCGGAACAGGCAGTTCAAGGTGACGGTGATGAACGCGTCTCGGATTACTGGGAGCGCCATGACGAGGACAACGCATGGTACCGGGTCCATGTTGACGTGCGGAAGAAATTCTTCGGGGCTACGAATGAAGATCTCCCTCCCGGGGGTCCCACGCAGGAGGAGATTGACACCGTTAGGATCACTCACATGCGAGGGATAGATGCCGTCGGCAACTGGGCAAGGGATGATCGTAGGCCTGATGCACCGAACCACCGGCACTTCACTAGAGGTTTCTGGACGGGGGTCACAATTCTATTTGATAAGGGATGTGTCCCGAGTGGCAGGTTCAGACCTAATGAAGAAGGAGTTGGATCCTCCAAGGACAAGAAGAAGGATCACAAGTTGCATGGAGATCGGATCGATTATGACCAATCCGCCGTTAGGCGTGAACGGCCATATAAGGGCTCAGGTAAGCCAAATTCGATAGATGCCGACAGCTGGAGGCAGATGTCCACCCGGTTGCGGGAGATTTACGTCCAAAGCGAGAGGGAGATATCCCTGAGACAAGAGCGCAACCGTGAGCATCCCGGTAGGGATCCTGCTGCTCCTGCACCCGGAAGAAAACTTCTGATTGAGTTCGCTTGCGAGCCTGATTCGCGTCTTTCTGCCGTGATGATGGAGTGTGGAGGCGAGGCGATTCGCGTCCACATAGGCTCATTTGACATAACGAAGGCAAAGGACGTAGGGCGGCTGATCGAAATCATCGAAGACAATCCGGGTTGCGACTTGTGGGCTTCCATACCTTGCGGGCCATGGAGCACCTGGCAGTATGTCAACCTCTCTCAGTACGGTGCTGAATTTGCTTCACACTTGAACGACTTGAGGAGGAAATCCCAGGTAATGTTTGCTGCCTTTATGAGAGCCGCTCGCGCCGTTAGGCGAGGAGGTGGTAGGGTAGCCTTTGAGTGGCCGAGGCATTGTCTAGGATGGAAGCAGCCCTTCATGCAAAAGTTCCTGGCTGACCCCGACGTTGAGACCATCGACATTGACGGATGTGACTTCGGGATGCAGGACAAGGTCGGTGTGCCGATCAGGAAGCAGTGGAGGATCGCCACGACTTCTAAGGAGCTGGTTGAGAAGCTGTCTGGGCGGAAATGCAAGCATGAGAAGGGGTACCTTCACGCTCGCATCGAGGGTTCAGTGACTCCCACGACAGCCCTCTATCCAGGTCCGATGTGCGAGGAGATCATCAGTGCATGGTATCCTGATGGCACACACAAGAAGTCTTCCGATGCCGTGCCGGTTGAAGTTGAGCCGGCCACGCAACGATGGCGGAAGAAGCCCGACACGCTGTATGTCAGTCTGGATCACGAGAATGCCAAGATCCCGACGAGGGCGACGTCTGGGAGCGCAGGTCTTGACACGTACGCATCTGAAGGTATCTGTATCCCCGCAGGGGGGTCAGGTGTCGTCAGTACAGGAATCTCGGTAGAGATGCCAGCGGGTGTGTATGCAAGGATCGCTCCCAGATCAGGTCTGGCTGTGAAGAACCGGATCGCTGTCGGGGGTGGAGTCATCGACCCTGATTACGAAGGAGAAGTTAAGGTAGTTCTCTTCAACCATGGGGATGAGGACTTCATCGTGCAGCCAGGGGATCGCATTGCGCAAATTGTGCTCGAGCGGGTGATGATGATTGACGCATCTATTGTTCCCCGAAAAATCAGGCGGAAGACCGAGAGAGGCTCTGCCGGATTCGGGAGCACAGGTGTCGCTGCTGCTGCTCCGACGGTTGGGTCAGATGGAAGGCACTATGAGTTCGCCATGCCTAGGGGGGAGGTATCCCTATCGCATCGACCAAAGCACTCATCAGCCTACCCACCGCTGTACGCGTGTGTTGCCAGACCGGTGAACAAGAAGGAGGTAGCTACCAATGCGAAGGCGAAGGCTGCTCTACAGAAAGAGTGGGATAAGCTCGCATCACAGGGATGCTGGGACTTGCCCTCAGTTCGGGAGTGGTCCGATGTCGCCGCAGAAGCTCGAAAGGATGGCGTGAAGATTCACGTTGGTAGGATCTTCGACATCTGCGTTGAGAAGAACCACGAGCTACCAGAGGACGATCCTAACCGCAAGTATAAGGGAAGAGTTGTCTTCGAAGGATGCTTCGTGCGGGATGAGATTGGTCAATGGGCTCTCTTTTCGGAGAACACGTCATGTCCTGCTACGATGGCTGCAGGGAAGATGTGCGATGCCCATGGCCTACTTCCAGGAAATCTTCTCGAGGTCAGCGATGGAGAGTCGGCCTACACGCAGGCGCGCCTTAAGGGCAAGAAAACGTGGGTAAGGATCCCGCGAGATCAGTGGCCTCCGGAATGGTTTAATAAGGACGGTAGTCCAAAGTACAAGGATCCGGTCGTTGTCCTTGTGCTTGCACTGTATGGACATCCTGACGCAGGCACTTTCTGGGAACAACATTGCGAGGCTATGCTCAAGGAGGTTGGCTACGTGAAGGTCAAGTCCTGGGCTAGTGTGTTCCGACATGAGGGACTTGATTTGTTCCTCGTGGTCTATGTGGATGACTTCAAGATGAGTGGACCAGCGCTGAATCTTCCGGCGGGATGGGAACTAATCTCCAAGGTCATCAAAATGGAGGAACCGAGACAGCTCAAGAGGTATCTTGGCTGTGAACACGAGTTCACGCAGCAGGTAGTGGATGGACACTTCGACCCGAGGTTGGCGTGGACAATAGGGAATCCTCCTGATAAGGAACAACCAGACTTGAGGTTCGGTCCTGAGGGGTTACTCTCAAAGGACGTTCCCAAGCCTAAAACGACCATTAGGTTCATCAAGTACAGCGAGAGCAGTTTCATGCAGGCATGTGTCGATAGGTATATCGAGCTGTGCCAGGGCAAGTACCCGAAGAAGCTGCAAAAGGTGGACACACCCTTCCTGGATGAGAGCAAGCCGGAGTTCGATGAGAATCCCGTCAACCCTGAGTTTGACAAGCTCTTCAACCAGGCAATGGATGTGGAGACCATCAACGCGCAGCCAGGTTGCCTTGGCAACGACGCCGCGGCAGTGCTGATGAAGATCCTGTATGGAGCGAGGATGGGCAGGTACGATCTGATTCGTCCAGTGCAGGCGTTAGCCAGCCGGATCACGAAGTGGAATCACCTGTGTGACCGCAAACTCCATAGGATCGTCTCATATGTTAACTCTACGCTTGACCTTCATTTGTATGGTTGGGTGGGCGATAGCCCAGAGTTTATTGAGCTTGTTGCTTACTGCGATGCTGATCTTGCTGGAGACCGTACGGACTCCAAAAGCACTTCCGGGGTACTTGTCTGCTTGGTAGGTCCCAGGACGTACATGCCGATCACCGGGGTGAGCAAGAAGCAGACTTCCGTTTCGAAGTCGACTCCAGAGGCGGAGATTGTGGCCCTTGACCACGGAGTGTCGAAGGAGGGGATGGCGTTAGCCGAACTCTGGAAACACGCCATTGGGAAAGGAAAGGAGTCCGAGCCTATGATCATCAACGTGCTGGAGGACAACGAATCGGCCTGCCGAATCGTTATCACGGGTAATAACCCGAACATGAGGTACATGTCGCGCACCCAACGCATTGACATCTCATGGCTGAACGAGCAGTTCAACGAAGGGATTTTCAGGTTCGTGGCATGCCCGTCTCACTACCAGGGAGGAGACATCTTCACTAAGGCATGCGTCGACAAGGTGGTATGGAACCGAAATCTCCATACACTGGGAATGTTCCTGCCGGGGTACCTGCAGGAATATTTGGCCCAACCCACCCTCCCTTCTACTAAACCCCCTGCCGCTCCTGGGCTGCCCCCGCTTAGGGGGGTACGCATGGAATCAAACACGAAATCCGGTTTCAATCGGCTCATAGAGAAGTTATTCTCTGAGTACGAGGGAATCGTGATCGATGAGGAAAAAGGGGGAAAAAGATGCAATATAACCGTTGTTGCTGATTCGGCGGTAGCCGACATTTTTGACTGCAACGGATACAACAGGATTGTCACGCTTCAAGTCGCTCCTGGGTACAGGAACCACTTTGTTCACAGAGGTCAGATAGAAGGCGATAGCCTTTGTTACGTTGCTCTTGTTCTGAATGATCTGACTCCTGTTGAGGTTGATTCCAGGACTGGGAAGTGGGGACAGACCAGGAAGACCAGGGACAGAACCGATTGTGCCATTAGGCAAAGGTTCAAGATCGCACTTGATGCCAAGTTGTGCGGATGCATTCCAGTTCTCCTTTATCGACCAGGCTGTAGGATCGTCAAGGAAGATGAGGTTAACAAGATTGCGGAGTTGCATGACTTGTCTGGAAGGAACGTTTGTGCCTGTCAGTGTGGGATCAAGGGACATGGGGTTGTGTTTAAATGTTTTTCCACTAAGGAGTTTACTTCGATTTGGTCCAATTGCAGGATGCGAGGAGGGGATACCCTCACTGTACATGACCGGTCAGTTGCTCTCAGGAGATGGTTGAACAACTATGTCTCTGCGCAGCCATAGGCTTGAAGACAGGTATGCAAGCGGGCAACCGCTACACACACGCACTCTCACGTAGCCAAGGCACCAACGACCACGCAGGTATGCGATCAGGACTGGATCTTTGTTGAGGACTGATGCTTTTACTAAGGATCTTTCTGTTACTCTTTTCAGGTTCTCGTTTTCGTTGGTGAAGGAACTACCACCGGTAGGTGAGGTTCCTGGGTTCTGTGGCCGGTGGCCCGAACCTGCAGACGCATGGCGGATGGCGGCGGCGGCATGGGCTGCGGTCAGCGCGCTGTGCCTCCCCCGAAGGTGAGGTGGGAGCTGGGGAAGGGGCTGAGCATCGACAAGCCCAACGTGGTGGCGAACTGTCTGTTGGCGGGGTACCGCACTTGGCAGGTAAAGGGGTTCCGAGGCGAAGACCCCACGTTCACCACCATCCACCCGGACATGGTCGACCCCAAACAGGTCATCGACTCTGCTGGTGATCATCACTTTGCTGAGTTGGTGGGGAGAGTGGCAGCGATCAGCAACGAGAAGCTCGTGGGCTCGCACGTGAGAGCGGAAGACCATGAGAAGGTCATCCGATATAGGAGGATCAGAGTAGCCACGGTAGTGGCAGAGATGAAGAATGGGGGTGTCGAGGTCACGGAGGCCAATGCGCTTCACATCGCGGCCATCTTGTGTGCTGCTGTCCCGTCGGACCCCGCGTTCCTGGTTCCCTATGATGATCACGCCTACGAGCAGGCGGTAGATGTTTACCGGCACCCTCTCCCGGCAGATGAAGGTGTGGATCCTTCTAGCAAGCCAAGCGGTGGATCATGGGTCGGGAGGACTGCGGAGTCGAAGTTCTGGCCCGAATGGAAGACCCTTCACAACCAGACCGTGATGACCAAGGCGGTAGCCGACAGGGCATCAGCGTTGTTTGGACCCCCTAAGCCTCTTTACTCAGGAGATGACTTTGGTGACGCCGACCATCATTGGTTCGCCATCAGGAGTTGGATGAGTGTGAGGCCCAACGCCTTGTTCACGCCTCCGGAGCTGGTCGTCGATGCGATGTTGATGACCGAGGGCAGGAACCGAGAAGAGATCGTCAGGATCGCCAACGGCACGCGCTTGTCGGACGTTCAGTCGGTGAGGAAGTTGAGTTCGGCGACATTGCCCGGGATGCGGGGGTACCTGCACGTAATGGGCAATATGTCGGGACTCGTGACGAACATCTGCGACCTGGTGAACTGGGAGCGACCATACGTGCTTCGCATTCCGCCCAAGAATCTCGAGAGCTCTGCGGACGTGGAGATTGGCGTTGACGACCGCTGGGCGTACTATGACTTGGTGGCCAACTGGAATGGCAACGGAAGGACTGAGGACTTCCTGGTTCATGGAACTGGCCAGCATTCGCTGTGGAGCATCCTGGGGGGAATGCAGGTTACTGCATCGCTCGCCTCCGACGAGTTTGTGGGAGTGTGGACTTCACTGAAGGCTTCCGAGTCGCTCGGATACAGCACCCTGGCTCACTATGGGCAGAACACGTGGGCGCGGGTGGCCATTTGCTTTGAGCCTCCAGAGACGAAGGAGAACTTGTTCTCAGGTCACCCGGCATTGATGGGTGTGAAGAGGGGAGGCCAGCGGGTGATTCCGTATGCAAGGCTCGGCTTTAGCGGAATCTGTATCAAATTGGAGCATCCTGCGGTGGACTCGCAGTGGGTGGAGATCTGCGCTTCGGGTAACAATAGCGACCTGCAGTACTTCAACCCAGCGGTGGAGCGCAATCCTCATGCACCGGATACGGTGTGGGCCATGCACAAGTTCTTTCCAGGAAACTACATGGGACCGGTAGGTCTTAGTGTGGAGGAGGAGAACCTGCAGTGCGCGCCTGGAACGCCGTCGGCTGCTATGTCGGGGACCGGATCGCTGTTTGCTAGGATTGTGCCCAAGTCCAACATGAACGAGGCGATCGCTGGGGATACGTTTGATGTCTGCTTCACGCAGGGGTACCTGCAGACAGCAGAGGAGGAAGCGAAGTGCCAGGCCCGTGGGATGAAGTTCAAGGACGAGCTGGAGTGCTTCAAGAGCCGTAGGCGGGTGATGTCGATGATCTCCGAAGGGAAGGTAATCCCTGGTTCCATGGAGCTGCCGAAGGGAGGGTACTCCCGTCATGCCGTGGAGCCGGCCCAATTGGACAGGTTATGGGAAGCGTGGGCAACAGTTATGCTGTCCGACGTGCTTCTTCCCATCTATCCTTCCGTTGTGCTCAACGAGATCACCCACGAACATCATCTGATTTACATGGTGATGAAGTGCTTGGCAGCGAGCGGTTCTGGTACGAGTTTCAGGCTGGCAGCTGCGGCATCCAGGAACCTCGGACCTCCCATTTTCAAGGAGGAGAAGAGGAGCCCGGATGCGACGGTGTTCTACCTCCTCGACCACACCTTCAACTTCGTGTCGAAGAAGAAGACGACTGGTTTCGACATTCCCACGTTGGAGGCGGCAATCGAGACGAACAGGTCGAAGAATGACAAGTTGAGGGGGGCGCCGAACGCTAGGCCGTTCAAGGACTACCGGGTGCACTACGTCTCGAGTTCTCGCAACAATGAAGAAACATCGCTCAGAATGCTGATTGAGAAGGCATATGAGTTGATTGAGGCCAGGACGAACGAGTGCAAGGAGAAGTTTGGGGACCCCGGTAGGGCGAACTCTGACCTATACATCCTGGGTACCCGGACCTCACACCTTTACACCTGGGGGAAGGATGATAGGTGGAAGGTGAACCAAGGTGCAGCTGATGCATGGCTCAGGGAACTGGAGTACCTGCAGAAGTTCAGCCAGATGGTTCCGGTTCTAGTCTGCGGCCCCGGACGCACGTTAGGGCGGACGGGTGACGGTGACCAAGGCGCTCAGATGCAGAAGGAAGCAGAGTACAGGATGAACGACATCAGGTGTCGGGGTATCCCGGTCGTGTCCGCTGACGCAGTGTCCTGGGGCGCAGAGATAGACTACTACGGCAGGGCAAAGCAGATGGGGCGAGGGAACGCGGTGATGCCGGCATTCTTGGCGGCGCTCCCGGACTACTACTCCATGACCAAGACGGAGTGGCCGCTGGAGGTGACCACCGGCATCCGTGAGGCGATGCTGGCGGAGTTGGAACGAAGGTCTTCGTCAAAGATAGGGCGATCGAGGTCGGCATCCGAAGCGGAAGACGTGGACATGGGAGGAGGCTCAAGTAGCTTTGTCGCTGGCCAGCCACCGGTAGGTGAGGTTCCAGCGGCGTCCTCCGGAAGCGGAGCTCGGCGGGAGAGCCCCACCGAAGAGGAGCCGAGATTGCCACCTCGCACATTGCTCACCGGAGAGGAGATGGGCGCAAGGAGACCCAAATCCCCACCGATGCCACCGAGGTCAACTGCAGGAACCAGGAGCAGAAGTCCGCCACCGGTTGCTACGCCGGCCAATGCGGGGTTACCCGCGGTGCCGGAGGTGCCGGAAGTGCCGGTGACGAATCGATGGTCATCGGGTGCTAGGACTGCTGAGGATAGGGAGCAATCCGAAATTGAGGACTTGCTCAATAATCCTCCTGTTGATGAGTTTGCCGGGGAAGGGACGAGCGAGGTCGCGGAGAACCCCGCTGACACGGACGCCCCGATGGAGACTGGTGAGGAGTCCACGGCCATGACGGACGAAGGTAGGGTTCCTCCCGGTAGGGAGACTAGTCCATCAGCCCCTGAGACACCGCGGGAAAGTGAAAGAGATGCTGCTCCCGGTAGGGAAGGACAGGGGGACAATGTTCCCGAAGGTAGGACAGAGGCCGAGCCGGAGACTGCGGTTTCCACGCCGAGGCCAAGGAGACCCGAGGCGCCGGAGTATGCGGACGACGATGAGGATCTGCGGGGTACCGCAAAGACCGAGCAGAAGGTTGCGACCGGAGAACAGGTGGGAGGAGTGCATGATAATGTAGGTCTTCCTTACCCGGAGCACCCCGGTAGGGCCCCAGAGTTGGACCCTCCGGCCATTCGGCCTCATCGGGAGGCTAAGTCGTACGCAGAGGCCCGTGGGCCGCGAACTTCGGCGAAGCCGGCTGAGACCCCCTCGCATCGGTTGTTCATTATCAACCACATCTTGGCGAGGGAGGCAGGTGAACCGTTCATCTATGCGGTCATCAGGAACAAGGCGATTACGAAGGCAAGGGTGTCCCTGGAGGAGTGGGAGGCAGCTTGGAAGTCTTCGCATATCGTCATCCCGACTCGCCTCAACGAGCAGCAGGAGATCATGGATCGGGCTGTTCACAACGACTTCATGTACGGGGCCATTGATGCAGCCAGGGTGACAGCCAGGGTCGACTGGGACTACGTGGACCCGAGAGACCGAGCGACTCGTCCGTGGGCTGACCAGGTGTGGGACATGAAGAAGAGGGCTAGGGAGGCGTCAGACATCCCGGTAGGGATGAGGAATGACATTCAGGCCAAGTACCACCACGGCAGAGCCCAGGCGGGTGACTGGGCAGATATGCCCGATAGGGATGATTACATGGTCCGTGGAGTGGTATCTGACCCGAATCGGCAGGCATATGACTGTCTTCGAGCGCCAGGAGTTCGAGCGACGTTGTTAAACGCACAGACAGGTCAATGCATCCCGCTGGACGATCCCACCTGGGTTCCGGAGATTGCGGGGTCCCATCTGCTGGCGGCAACGATCACAACGATCTCATCGCACGTGGATTGCGCCCTTGGGCGCGCATGGAGAATGCCGATGTTCCATCCTCAGTTGATGGGCGCGACTGCGATGCTGGAGAAGTTGCAGAAGTACTTCGCGGCGCTGAACGAGGCAGTCTTGGGAAAGCGGCTGGGTACAGCGCAATTCAGCCAAGTCGCAGGGCACTTGGCACCGGAGCTGAGGACGGTCCCGACGAGGATGCAGATGTCGGACACCTTGGCGCAGACGGCCGAAGAGATTCTTCTCTCGCACGTGTCAGCCCTGTCCCACTCGGGATCTAGGGAGGACCGAGAACAGATCCTGGGCCGAGATGGACGGCCGTTCGGCAAGTCATGGTTCGAAGATGACCCAGAAGGGGCAACGTGGCCTGGTCACCATATGGCTGGAGGAGTTGCCTATCCGCTGAAGCCCAAGACGGTAGTCCAGTGGGGCAAGCGGCCTGAACAGAGAGATGGAGACGACGAGGAACCACATCCAGAGGCGGCTTCATCAGGTCATCAGAGAACGGAGAAATCCCCCGGTAGGGGTGATGGGGCTGAGAAGGAGAAGGAAGAGCAGATGCCGGATATCAGCAAGCTGTCTGTGGCCGAGAAGAAGAAGGACGCCATGGAGGTTGATCAGGAGGGCCATCAGCGACCCCAATCCGGGATCCTCAAGTCTCAGATTAATCAGCCACCGGCGGAGGAGAAGAAACCCGATTCCCAGGTTACTGGAGGACAGGGTCAGCCCGTGCCGGACAAGCAGAAGGACTGGAAGGAACATCGTCGAACTGGTGACGCGTACAGGTTCAGCGGAGAAGGAGACGACAAGCGGATCCTCCCGAAGAACACGCCCATCGAGATGGACAAGCCGTTGCCTGCTGATGTAGCCATGCTGATTCCAAGGGCGGTAGCCACACAGGAGGAAGCTGAAGAGGCTGAGAGAGCTGCAATGGCGGCCATCCGAAGTGTCGCTAGGCTTCCAGACGTGGGTCAGGATGACAGGGCTGCTGTGAGGCCTGAAGATGCTACCCCGGAGAATCTGGAGAAGACGATCGCCGACCTCACCCGGAAGCTGAGCAACATGCCCGAATGGTCCGGAAACCTGCTAGATCCCAGGCGATCCGCGGAGTTGGTCGCGGCTAGGTGGGGTGGAAGAGCAATACGACAAGCCCGAGCCTCCGGTCACGGAAGCGGGAATGCGTAGCGCAACGCAGGAGGAAAGGGCTTACGCACTATCCGAGCTTGAAACGGTGGTGGGTTTCCACAAGAAGCACCTATGTTCAGCGAAAGGAGATGCGGGTGTGGGTGCGGTAGCACCGATTTTGGCATTCGCTCCTACGCAGTTGAGGGAGAGCAGGCTCTTCTTCCCATTGAACGGTAAGGAGGTGTTCAACTCTGTGGTGCGGGACGGGAGAGTGGACTGGGTCGGAGATCGGAGTGTCCTCGCAGAAAACTTGCGAAGAGACGCGCCCAGTGAGGTCAGGTATGGCCGCGCGGTAGTGCCGGCAAAGACCACGATGGCGGAGTACATTCCCGGCTACGACACGAAGACCGCTCCTAGTCCGGCGGCCAGGCAAACAGCAGAGATGCTGATGAAGTGCATGGCGGCCGACTTCGATGGGATGACCATCAACTCAAAGAAACCGTCGGAGGTATTCGACCCTTTGAGAATGAAGACGGAAGGAAGGTGGCTAGGGAATTGGCTGTCCGCTGATCAATGCATCTGGTTCCTCAAAGAGCTTGGGGGCATCGAGAATGCAGCGAAGACATGGAACTTCTTCAATCCGATCATCAAGGCATTCCCGGTAGGGCAGGTGGACGTCCTGTTGATGGTGATGTACACAGAATCGGATGAGATGGTGAAGGAGCATACCCGGTTGATTGCCGTTAGGCAAACTAGGATCGGGAGAGATCTGAGTTATCAGAAGGCCCGCCAGATGTACACGGAGCAGGGCGCGATCGGAGGACCACTGTTGTGGGAACTGCGGTGGGAGGAAGTTCCTCCAGTTGGGTACATCATGATGAAGTTCTCTGACTTCAGGAAGGCCGTTCAGATCCAGCGGATCAAAAGGAACGGGAAGGCCATGATCGAGTTATTGATTGCTAGGCCGGATGAGTACCACAACATCGGGGATGGCCGGGAGGATGAAGGCCTCGTGCAGATCACTGCCTCGATTAGGCCGGAGGCGCAGGTTTCGCCATCTTGGTACATCAAGGACCGGATGAGAAACTATGCTGGAAGGTTCGTGGTGGTGATGGTCGACCTCAGGGTGTACTGGTCGAAGGTGGATGCTGTGTATCTGACCAGGAGGAAGACGATTGCCGTTAGGGAAGAGATCCAGGTCGGAGCATGGAAGGCTGCGTACTTCCACGATGAGTTCACCCTGCTGTACCATCGCGTTTGGGATTATGGTGACTTTGCCCCCGGTAGGGGAGTGCATCAGCGATCCAGGGACCGAATTGACTTGTGCGTTAGCACCACGCTTTGCCTCAGGTGTGCGGAGATTGTTCCGTGTGGGCTGCATTTGTGCACGGGGTGTGCATTGCCGATCTTTTACCCGGGATTTGTCCCGAATCCGGAGGAACCCATTGCGGACAATCCTTTGGTGCCGGACTGGGTGAAGGAGATGAACCAGTTCAACCCGAGGCCTATGGCAAAGGAGGAGGTGGGAGTCATCAAGAAGACGATGATCTCATTCTCCATGAGCTCCGACCTGCGGCTGACCGTTCAGAGTGGAATCAGGTTGCCCAGCTACATCAACCGGGATGATGGAGGTGCTCAGGCTGGCTGGGACAAGGTGCAGGAAGTCCTGTTCAGGAACAGCTTCATTATCGGAGTCAAGGAGTCAGACCTCTTCGTGGAGAAGGCTGTGGCGAAGTATCTCATCACGACGGATCAGGCGGACAAGTATTCGTCGGTGAGCGAGTTCTTCCGTGCCAATCCGTTGATTGCGGCCAAGTGGGGACGGCGGATGACGACTTCCGTTAGGAAGCCGCCGAAGCACGACGTGTACCTGTCGTTCTACATTCCCATGGCCTACGTGATTGGTGCCGCGGCTGGACACTTGACCCCGCTCTACCCAACACATCGGAAGGACGAGGATGTGCTTGGGAGTCACCGGCTGATGGCGACGCTGCGAAACTACATGGCGAATGCGTGTAGGTTCAATGAGACGGAGCGGCTGGCTGAGGCGGTGAGAAGGATGAAGATCGCCAGGGAGAAGGGCGAGATGAAGCCGCTGGCCGATAGGCATGACCCGCACGTCTACGAGAATGAAGAGAAGGTGAAGACGGTGATTGGCGCTCAGAAACCGGAACCGGCTGAGGTCGATATCAACACGTTGCAGACGTTCCATGACCCTGCGCCGGAGAAGGATCCCGAGTCCAGGAAGACCAAGGATGCCGAAGCCAAGAGCCAGAAAGGGAAAGGAAAGGCAGGTGAGAAGGGTGGAAAGGGCGGTAGCCCTGCTGCTCAGGCACCGAAGAAAGGCAGCGGATCTGGGAAGGGGAGCGGGTCGGGCGGTAGCCCTGTAGCTCCCAAACCCAAGGCTAAGGATGCTGCTGATTCTGGACCGGCACCAATGGATGTTGATCCTCCCAAAGCTCCGGGAGACAAGTCGTGGCTGGACATGGCCAAAGCCGCGGATGAGAAGGTGGCGAAAGCCAAGGCAGCGGTAGCTGCTAAGTCGGCACCGGCATCGGCCGGGAAGGATGAGCCCAAACCGGAGCCTAAGGCTGTGGAGCCCAAGTCGGAGCCCAAGGCTGCCGAATCCAAGCCGGAGCCCAAGGTTGAAGTGAAGAAGGAGGCGGAGGATCCCAAGCCCGAATCCGGCGGTAGCCGAGGGGAAGGGCGCACCAGACCGAGGGTCAGCAAGTGGGACGACCCGACAGATGAGCCTGGCAGGGATTCGTCAAAGCGAGAAGCATCTAAGCAGTTAGATGAAGTCGCTGAGCGACCAGCTGCTGCGGCACGAGGAGCCAGCGGAGATGATCTTCACTCGGCACTGGAAAGATCTTCAGGGGCGCCAAGTGAGAGGACCACGGCGTCGAAGGCGATGGCGAGGAAGCCTGATGAAGGTGATATCAGGTTGCGATCAGCTGCCCGTGATGCTGGACCTTCCGTGCCGGGGCACTTTGCGGCGCTGCCGGGAAGCGAGGCCATCGAGGTGTTGCTGAGTGCTGCAGACCGGGAGCTATCCCGGCGGTTCAGGGACCACATGAGACGCGGCGAGGATGACTTGGCGTTGGATGTCCTGAATCGGGTGATGGCGGAGTCGATGGCTGCACGCGATAGGCGCAGTGCTGGTGGATCGCATGCAACATCGGTGAGGACAGCGAGCATTGACTCGAGAGATTCCCGAAGGCCGCGAAGGCGAGAACCTCGTTATCGAAGGAGAGAAGATCGAAGGGATCGCCGAGGTACTCCACCAAGCGGAGGAAGCCGGGAACGGCGAAGAGACGATCGCAGGGGATCAGAGCGTGACTATGATCGTGATCGTGACCGAGACCGGACGCGGGGCGGACGGGACCGGAGGAGGCGTGACGACAGCCGGTAGGCGGTGTCACGAGGGCAGAGACCGGTAGGTCTAGTCCCGTCCTCCGAAGGTCAGCGCTGGGCGATGAGGATCTTGGTCCTCCCGAACCGCTGAGGCGAGTTGATCATGCTCCTGCCTTACCGCTGCTGTGCGGCTGGAGATGGTCACTCTGGTGCTCTTCAAGTGAGAGTGGGAAAATGGACGTTCGGAGGGTACTCCATGGTCCATATAGTATAATTGTTTTGAGATACGCACGGTCGCATGTACATTCCGCCGGTAGGCGAGAGTACATTTGGAACATATTGGTACTTTGGTACATGGCTTCTGATACGAATGAATACTCGCATCTCTGAAGCAAACTGTGGTGACCTAGTGTCGTCATGTGGGCTTTTCCACTGGGTGTGTTGGACAGTGTTGCCCCGATTAATTCGGGGTGGTGGCGGGATTTTAAGGCCCGGGATGTCGCGCAGCTGCCTATGTGGGTTTGCTCCACCGCTGATGGCGGTAGTGTCCTGCTGTTTGCGGACGAAATGTGAGCATTATTCCTATCAGTAAACGGCACGCTCCCTCCGTCTGAGACGGACTCCACGTGAGGGGGGTGTGATTTGCCATGTGATGTTACTGTATGCTGGAGTCTCGCGGTAGCGATGAGCCAGCTTGTTCCCTCAAACATTTGTCGGTACTGACAATGTTTGGCTCAAGTTTGACGAGTTCCGTCACGCCTCGGATGGGCGTCGCCGAACTCCAGCGTCGACCGACGTTGTCTCGGGGGAGAAAGAGACCTCGGGCCGCCGTCAGGTTGGTTGGAACCCTTCGTGCGGTCCATCGTCGACCAAGGTTGTGGGCAACTCTTTTATACTTGTTTTGGTGTACTTGTGGTTGTTTGGTTGCTTGTACGTTGGAACCCCTGATCTTTGGGACTAGGGATTGGTTAGTGTTTGGAACCTTTCTTTGTGGCTTGTTTTACCAACTTAACCATTTGCCTGGGCACAGGTCCGTGCCCCAATCACACAATAATTACAATCACAATCCCCTTGTTTTCAGTGGTTTTAGGGGACCCCATCCTCCTAGTTTAGATCTATTTAGACCCCTACTGTACAGTACCATGCCCAACTTTCCGGCCCAAGCTGGCTCAGCCAGTGGGCGCGCATTTTAGCACTTGGCTCATGTGGCTCCCTGTCAATGGCAAGAGCTCACTTTTTCTACCACTGGGCACCTGAGCTGGTGCATGAGCTGGGGCACCTGAGCTGAGCTTATTTATTTGTTTGGCAAATATTTTGTTCGTTGTTTAATTGGGCTTTCTTGAGTCTTTTTCCAGGCGCCGAAAACCACAGGGATCTCCGCGCCGACGCGACGCGTCGTCGTATCCGCTCGCGTCCGCTTGATAGGCTTCTCAAACCGGGAGGCCGCGGCGGAGACGGCCGGAGGGCCGAGGAGGGCCGAGGGCGGTGAGGAGTTTTTGTTCAACCAACATCAAGTGAGCAGTGCCAGAAACCCCCAATGGCTGCTTTGGTAAGGGGCTTTTATACTGTTTAGCGGAATAGGGATGATAACCCACCATACAGATCCTCACTAACGAACCAGTATAAGGGAGTTTCATAAGGTTTTTCGGCGCTGCTCAAGTAATGTTGTCCCCTCATGAGCATAATCCCGGTAGATTATTAGGGGGGTCCCTTGTTTAATGGTTGGAGTCTCCACTTATTGGGGTGACCCCCCCATTAATACACCGAGTTTACGAATCAGGGGTCAACAATAAAGAAATAAGAAACATACATAACACTGGCAAAGGGGGGAACCACACCACTACTGGAAAATGTTTATATCATTTTGTCCAGGCACCGAAACAGGTTGGCCCATTTGGCCCAGCCCTCCTTCTCGGGAAGAAGGCGGGAAAACAAACTTCGGCCACACAGTTTTGATTCCTCCTTTGCATCTAGGAGGCCGATCCCAGATGGGGCCTGCCCATTTTGGGGGGTTTCCCAAAATGGGTTTGCGGTTTTTTTTGAGGGACCCCCTTTAGGGTTGGTTTCCAAGGGAATTTAGTGGAAACCAACCCATTTTGGGGTACCTCAAAAAAGACAAACCCAAATAGGGGACTCTGTCGTTGTTGTATGTCATTATTTTGAGAAATGGGCAATGGAGGTGACGTTTTTTTTCCTAGCAATGGCCCCGGTGCCTAGCAAAGGCTCAGAGTTGGCCAGGTTGGTTGGTTGGTTGGTTGGTTGGTTGGTTGGTTGGCCAGCTTATTAAGTTTGGACTGGCTGTTTGGCTGGGTGAATGGCTGCTTGGTTGGCATCCCGGCAGCATCTAGACTTGTTTCGCAGTGGTCTGTTGCAGCTGGTTGGTCCAGGCCCCTGGTAGCACCGCACACAGATTTGGGGGAATGTTCGGAATGCTTGGGGGTGTTCTTGGGATCGGTGTGGGGGCTTCCACAGGGGTGAGTCTTGGATCAAATGTTGGCGATGTGGCTTAGGCTTGTGTGGGTTGACAGAAGGGTTGCCAAACCTGGATCTCGTGCGATCTTGAGTGAGCTCGGGGACAACTTTAGGCAGGCTTGTGCTGCTTTTGGGTCTGATTCATCACTGGTTCAGGTTGTGTTTGCTTTTTTTTGGGTGGCTTTTGGACGGTTTGGGGTTGGCTTTGGAGCGTTGCCCCAAACCACCAAACCATCCAAAAAGCAATCCCAAAAGCATGGGTAGAAACTAAAAGTTTTTCTCACTAAACTCACTACAGCACTTTTGGGTAGAAAACTGTGAGCCCCTTTTGTTTGCTCCATTCGAAGAAGCCAGTTTTCTACCCTGTTAGTGACTGGGGGTTAGTCTTTGCAACCCTGTAGAAGTTTGAGATGGCCCCACAGAGGTCTTGCCCTAATGACACAGGCAATGCCTGAATTCCAGTGAAATGCCATATGGCTGTGACTCAAAAAAGGGCTCCAACGTGCGGAACCCTGGTTTCCACCGGACATTGCTAAAGTCTGCTCGGGACAACGCCCCTGGTTGTGCAGCAAATTGAGCCGCACCTGAGTCAGAACTAACAACGCATAATTCAAGCCACAAACACAAGCACAGACACAAACACAAACAGACTCAAACACAAAGCGACACAAACACAAACATAAACTGACAAAGACAAGCACACTCAGACACAGACACAAACACAAACACATAATGCAAGCCACAAACACTAACACAACAGACACCCGCACACAGACAGAAACAAACAGACACAAACAGATACGAACAGGCAAAAACAGACAAACAGACACAAGCAGACACAAACACACACACACACAACCACAAGCAGACACAAACAGACACAAACACACACACACACTGACTCAAACACAACCACAAACAGTTCCGGGCATTGTCTGAGCTGCGCACGGTCCGAGGCCCGTGGCATGCTGGAGAAGTACCTTTACAACGAGCGTCCCTTTGCGGCGTCCATCCAGCCGCTCGGGCCAAGCCGTTGGCGTCCCGTTGTTGGCCATGAATCCTCGGCCGTTTGTGGGGGTTTGCGGCTCTTTTTTTGGTTGGGACCCCCTAAACGAAACTTAACACAAACACATTTCAAAAAGGGGGTACCAAAAACATACACACACACATTTTCTGATTGTTGTTCTTTTGTTTTCCCCCCTCCGCGGGCCATAGCCAGGGAATCAGGTGACTCTTTCAGGGCTTGTGAGTGTTCCTGTCACCAAATTCCTTGTCACCCCTGGCCCCAGTTTGTAGCTTCCTTTCGCCTGTTTGTTGCGTTTGCGCACCTTCAAAATTGGTTTCCCATGGTTCCCCCACGTTTTTTGGCTATGGCTTTAAAAAGGGGGGGGCCCAAAATACAACCCTGGTAAATGGACAAGTAAAACCAAGTAGCCCCTGGTCCCATATTTTTGAGCCACCCCTGGTCGTTTCCCAGTTTAAAAGCGCACACTGGATGCGAAAGGGGAAAGCCCAGCACTAGCGACGTTACCGGAGGTCACCCGAGGACCGGAATTACTATAAACTGTCCACTGGGTTGCTCACTAAACCACTAGTTCCTACAACGAGGCGTGGCGGAGAGCAGGGAAGACCTTCGCAGCTGCCTTCTACACTCAGGAAGGGGATGACATTGTTGCTCACTAATACGACGTAACTATCCCACTAAAGCACTTTTGGGTAGAAAACTGTGTTTGAGTCCCTTTTGTGACTGCTCTTAGACGAAGCCAGTTTTTTTGTTTACCCTGTTAGTGACTGGGGGTTAGTCTTCGCAACCCTGTGCCATGAATCTTAATTAGGGCACTTCCCAAGTTAGTGGTGGCTGATAGTTGCAGTAATCTCCACCGATGATTCACCATGTCCACCAAGCTGGACCCTGCTCCGGGCACTGACTGGGTTCCCGGGTGCCCGGAGCATGAAAGCTCAAGCCGCTCAATTGGAGCGGCACCAGGGAGTATCTTCCAAAAACCTCCCTGTGGGGGGTTTCTCAAAAGCTAGGGGACCCCTCTTTTGGTGTGTGTTTAAAGGGAAACTAAAAAGGGGGCCTCTAAAAAAGGGCGGTAATGTTGACCCCTTGATGAGCACCGGGGGTGTTCCCTTGTTTAGTGGTTGGATTCTCCAGTTATTGGGGTGAACCCCCTATTGATCATCGACCGGGTTTATGCTCATCAGGGGTCAACATTAGCAGTTTCTCGGCAGGTTTAGGGCGCTAACAGGCTTTCAGCGCACTCGACCGAAACTTTGGAAAGACTCGAGATGCTTGAAATGCGCAAGACATTGGAAGCGTTTAAAATGTTCGCGACGTTTGAAGCGCTCGAAACGTTCGAACAGTTCCATGAGAAACGCTTGAAGCATTCAAGACGCTCGAGCCGCTTAGATGTGCATAATTTGCACAGTTCCGCAGCGAGAGCGATTTGACCCGAGCAAAATCCGCAGAGGGTTCGCTTTGACGTCGTCATGCACGTGCTGCGCCTCTGAAGTGCTGCGCATGCCGGGTGCTGGTGTCTTTGTCTATTTGTACAGGGACGCCCCCAAAGTGGGAGACACATTACTTCATAACCCTGGCTGACTGTCTTCCCAAACTGCATGCCGTATTTGTTTCAATGTCTTGCCCCGAAAATGCGAGCCTCTCACAAAAAGCCACCACAATATGCATGTTGCGCCTGCCACGAAAATCCATCACGCCCAAATGCAAACCATTCCAGTGCGGGAGTGGGGCGGTGGCACATTTGTTCTATAAAACATTGTTTGTACACACCCATCTGGGTTTGCTTAGGATTATCTCCAACTTTCTCCCTACGTTGGTAAAGACTTCACCAGAGTTGGAGCAGCAGCGGACATCCTTGCGTCTGCCCGTGGGGCTGGAGATTGCTGGCGATCGCTTCTTGATCAACGAGCTGGAGGGCATGGACACCACGAACATGACCAAGACGCAGGTCAGTGCGCATGCAGCTCTGCTGGAAACGCTGAAGCGGTGCACGGGGCTCGAGACACGCTTCCCGTGGCACGATCAGTGGTGCCGATTGGCGGGGCGCGAGGTTCCCGTCCATTATGTGGCTGCGTGGCCTACGGGCGGCGGTGTGCTTCACCAGAGTTAGGTCCACTTTTTACAGGTTTTAGTTGTTTTGGGGGGGGGGGGGTCCCTAGTTGTTTTCCACTTACCAATTGTAAAAATGGCGATTATTTTTTGCAGGGGTCCCCTTTCTCCAGCCAAGGTACTTGCAGAACTGTTCGGTGACACTTTACTGCAAACGGGCCGGCCGACCACGCATGAAACCCCCGAATCAGGTCCCCCTGCCATCCGTAAGCGTAAGAACCCCATAGCCTTGCCAGACTGGGGAAAACTTGTTTTTTGACGTTTATGTGCTTGTGTTTTTCGGAGACACTTGGAGATGCCCCTTTAATCCTGTTAGGGTGGGTTTGAAAGGTGTGATATTGAGGAAACCTTTCCTTTTTGTTGGCTTGGAGGAGGGCGGGGCAGCATTGGTGACTAAACATTCACTAAACATTCACCCGAATTATGGCTGCCTGTTAAGCGGGGAGCTTGTGAATACACAGTTTTATGCCCCCCCCCCCCGGTTTAGACAGGGGGTTGGCCCCACCAAACCAGGGTAGGGCGGTAAATGGGTCCAAATATCAGCAGCCTTCTGGATCCCGAGAGGGTCCCGATTTTTTGAGTAGCCTCGCCGCACTCAGGAAGAAGCAGCCGTACGCGTTGCCGGCTAATTTTTGTTGGGGGGGTCTGAAACAAAGAGTTTGGTTTCTTCTATCCCCTTGACACCCTTTCTCAAACAATCAGCTTGCAGCTCACTCACGGAAGATATTTGAAGGCTACTTTCCTCTTGGGGGAGCCCCCTTTCCATTACCATTTGGGCAAGTTATAGAGACCTCACAGCTCGACCTCACTAAAGATCATGGTTAGTAAGGGAAACCATCCCCACACCCCCAAATCTTTCAGGTTGGTGAATTATCTATAATTTGCCCAGATTGCAATGATTGGGGGCAGGGTGATTTTAACGTGGAAGCCAAAACTATTTTTGAGAGGAAAGCAAAGGGGCGCCAAGGTCAACCTGTGAAGATTTCGTCCCGAATCTTGATGATTCATGCATGTGCCGTGGCCGACTGGCCCAATTTCCCAACCTGCCCAAAGGGCGGGATTCATGCCTCTCTGCGAGGCCACCTCGGCCGCGGTCGGAGCCGCCATGACTACGCATCCGGAGACACTTTGAGCCCGGGCTGGAGAAAAGGCAGGCTGACCTCGCGCGCAGCCCTGCAGAAGTGGAAAGCCAACTTCAAGTTGGTAGCGGAGCCGCTGCGGCGGCATCCGGACAGCCTTTACCCCGAGCCCTTCACGCTCCTCGCTCCTCACCATGTCAGGCAATGGAAAGGGCAGCAAGCCCGATGAGCCTAGCGGCAGCTCTGGCGCCGGCACTTCGCATGAGGTGACCAGGGACAACTACATCCCGGTCTTCGACGGCAGGCCGAACAACTATAAGGAGTACCGCATGCGCATCATGCTCTACTTCAGGAAGATGAGCCTGCAGAACCGCAAGGGCGAAGCCACGATCAACCTGCTCACGAGCCTCTCCGGCACCGCATGGGAGCACATGGTCGACTCTGCACCTGAGCAGGAGGACGGCTTCGAGAAGGTCATCTCTCAGCTGGACTTGGCTTTTAAATATGATGACCGCGTTGAGATGCCCCGCACATTCGAGCGGTTCTTCTACAACCTCAGCCGGAAGCCGCACCAGAACCTCCTCGCCTACTGCACTGAGCATCGTGAACACCTTCGGGAAGTCGAACGCCACAAGGTGGTCATCCCGGCCGCGGTCAGCAGCTGGCTTCTCCTTTGCAGAGCCGGCCTCACAGCCGAACAGCGGCAGCTGGTCCTTGGTCAGGTCGGAAGCGACACCACCTTGGAGAAGATGGAAGGTGCTCTGTACTACCTGTACGGCCAGGACTTCATCGAGGTTGAGGTGGTCCTGCTCGAAGTAGAGCTCCTCATCGAGGCTCCAGTGAGCGGTGGCGGGCTTGCGGTAGTTGTTGTTCCAGCGGTAATTGCCACGGCCACGTTGAGGAGCCCATCGTTGCGAGTGGTGCTGCTGCTTGTCCTTCCCGGTGAAGATGCTTACTGGGAGGAGTATGAGGACCACGACCCCCACCTGCCCCGGACGCCACCGAGCAGATCTTCTTTGATGAGGAGTTCGAGCAGCCCTACGACGACACCGAGGAGGAAGTGTTCGCCACCTACCTCGACGCCCGCAAGAAGCTGGCCGAACACCGAAGCGCTCGAGGCTACTACCCCGTAGTTGCCCTGACCGACACCAATGCCCTGGCCGTTGCCTCATCCACCTCACCATCACATGGCGGCAAACCTGGTAAGTCCGCCAAGGGGAAGCACTCCAAGAGCAAAGGCAAAGGGTACGGCAACCGCAAACTCCTCAGAAAGGATCTGCCTCCCAACGAGCACGAGACGCTCTTCCACCAGGCACCAAGTGCCTCCGATGTGGCCAACCAGGCCACTGGGCCGCCCACTGCCCACAGAATTCGCAGACCAACTCCCCGAACAAGAGAGCTAAGCCCGCCGACAACATGGTCGCCCAGGAGGAATCTGCCTACCTCGAGCAGCCCGTGGACCAGCCCTTCATCACCGGCATGCAGGATGGCGGAGCCTCCAGTGTGCTATGTGGACACGATGTGCTGATGAATCTCATCGCCAAGTTCCACCAGCAGGGCCTCTCGCCGGAGGAGTTCCAGTTCAGCAGAACCAACAAGAGCTTCAGGTTCGGCGGCGACAACAGCAGCATCTCCACCTGGTCAGTGCACCTCCCGGTCTTCATGGCTGCCACAAGGGCCGCATCCAGACCTTCGTTGTGGAGGGAGGGACACGACCAGCAGACCTGCAGTGTCCTCAATGAGCCCTGGCAACCTGCCACCAAGGGCCCGATGGGCGAGTACCTCCTTCGCCTTGATGATGGCATCAAGGACGCACTCCACCACGACCTCGCCTTCGACTACATGACCAACGACATGGTCACGGACACAGACCGTCACTTCCTGGAGTTCCACAACCTCAACGACTACCTCAGCGATACTGGACGCCTTGGACCAGAACTTCCAGAAGTGGCCCACCACGCTGAGTGCACTACGGACGATAACCTCATGATCGACCACCACACGGACTGCAACATGCACGAAGGCGTCACTGAGCCTGTGCTCTGTCACATCCCACAGAAGATGTGGCGCACCTTCGATGTGGCCCTGGCTACTTGGAGCAACCACATGAACTACCACCTCAACTCCATCTCCAAGCACAAGCCCAACGGCAAGAAGGTCTTCTGGGAGGTCTACTCCGGCATAAGCAACCTCTCACAGGCCATGGAGGCCCGTGGATGGACCGTCAGGACCTTCGATCTGCCGATGGGACTGTACCAAGGCCGAGTGCACCCGCGCCTTCCTCCAATTTCAGGATGAGGAACTGCCTGATGTGGTATGGCTAGCACCTCCGTGTAAGAAATGGTCGCGGATGCAGAACATCAACCAGCGGACCGCAGAGCAGACCGAGCTCCTCCAGCTGGACCGCGCCTACGAGCACACCACGAACCTCAAGTTCACCCGCCGTGTTTACCTTCGCCAGCAACGCGGCGGACGTCAGGCCTACGTCGAGCAACGACTTTGGTCTCTGGCATGGAAGACCCCGGCACTTCAGCTGGGAGGCTACCGCGCCATCTTTGACCAGTGCGCCTACGGCGCCGGTTTCTGGACTTCCCCTACGGCGTGGCACTACATCCGGAAGCCGACCGCCGTGCTCTCCACCGAAGAGTCATTCGCCGAGACCATGAGCCTCAAATGCCCCGGCAACCACTCACATGTAGCCCTGCAAGGTTCGAGACCCGGCATTGGCAGCCTCACCACCGCGGCAGCCGCCTACCAGATCGACATGTGTGAAGCTCTCAGCCAAGCCATATGCACCACCACCGAACAGCGGAATGAGCAGGCCTACACCGGCGGAGATGAACTACCTCCACCTCATGACCAAGCCGATGGTCAGGTTGATGTCCCTCAGGCACGATCACGACCTCGAGCGCACCGGCATCCTCCAGAAGATTCGCTACAACAATCCTGTCGAGAGCCAGCGACTGGTAGCCCGCCTACATCGCAACCTTGGCCATCCATCTCAAGCAGAACTTCTGCGACATCTTGAGACTCGTGGAGCCTCTGAAGCTGTCATCCTCGCGGCCAAGGACTACCAGTGCGAGCTGTGCACCCGATATGCCCGACCATCGCAGACCCCGAAAGCTGCGACACGGACCACCTCCGTCTTCAACCAACGCTTGCAAGCGGACACCTTGTGGATCCAGATCCAGAACAAGCCTGTCCCGGTGCTCACCATGCTGGATGCTGCAACCCGCTACATGTCAGCTCGCGTCCTCCCCACCGAGACCAGCCAGGAGTTCCTCAATGCAGTGCAACGCGGATGGATCCGTACCTTCGGACCTCCTCAACAACTACAAGTCGACTCACACCGTGGATGGTGCTCGGACCTCGTCCGCCAGTTCACCGGCGAGCACTCCATCGAGCTGATCATCAGTCCTGGGGAGGCCCATGAGCGCCTGAGTCTTCTCGAAAGGAGGCACCAGGTACTTCGACGAGCAATCGACATCGTCATCGCGGAGACTGGACGAGACAGCATCCAAGGACTCAAGGACGCCCTGGACTTCACCGTCCAGGCCCTCAACCGCATGTCCACCTACAAGGGCTTCTCGCCCAACCAGTGGGTCCTTGGATATCAACCACACCTTCCAGGTCAACTCGTGGAGGAAAACCTCAATCCCACGCAGCTGCAGCCCTCCGAGCAGTTTCAGCAGAAACTCCAACTGCAACTACAAGCAAGTCAGGCAATCCTGTCTGCCAATGCTGATGCCCGACTTCGTCGAGCTCTCCTTCGACAATACCGTGGCAACTCTGAGCCCCTGTCCATCGGCAACAAGGTCTTCTACTGGAGGGACGCCGCTGGGACTGGACCAAAAGTCAAGTGGAAAGGGGCTGCTGTTGTCATGGTCGAGACCGACGGCAACACCGGCAAGCCACGATGCTACTGGCTGGTCCACGGGTCCAACCTTCTGCGTGCAGCACCTGAACATGTCCGACGCACTCTCGAGGACATGGCCAACACCGAGAGCGACCCCCACAAGATTCTCCTGGACCTTCGCAATCGAGGAACCACCACCTATGTCGACCTCACCAAGTCCAACAAGCGGAAGATCGATGATGTGGTCTCTGATGAGGAAACAGATGATCCAGATCCCAAACGGCCCGCATCATCTCCTACCACCACAGCCTTGAATGATTACTGGGACATCGCCCCCGATGGCATGTTCTTCGACAGAGTCCATGTGGCGCCCAGGCAACAGCTGTTCTGCCCTTCGCCTGAAGATCCCGACATCCCCTACCAGCAGTTCGGCAGCCTTCGCCACACCGAGATCTACCGCCTGATGCCTGACTCCGGCAAGTGCACCACCGAAGCTGAACACCGCAATGATGACTGGCACCAACCTTTCGACTCCCACCTCGAGCTCCCCTACACTTGGACGGGGAGAACCCGATTCGTCAAGGCCGAGAACGACGGCGATGTCACCATGGGTGAACCTCATGCACCACCAGCTCCCATTCAGCCTACGCTTGAACCAGAAGCTGCGGAACCTCTTGCAACTTCCGGATCGCGAGAAACGCCAACTAGGTGAACCATCAGCCGAGCCAGAACCGACTGTACCACCCCATGCACAACCAGCACGGCCTCATCTACCACAACCCACGTCGCAAGTCACCTCCACTGACCTCGACCTCTACCAGAAAGCCGAAGGCGAAACGTTCGAGGAACAGCGGCGACGAGTAGATCGCCAGGAGACCATCTCCTATGGCCCCAACACCGCTCGAGTCCCTCGACCTGGTCCATACAATCAACCACCAGCAGATGAGAATGCCGAGTATGCCTTCAAGGTCGACATTCTCAACGGCCCGGACGATCTCACAAACCAGAGCCTGCCCCTCCCACCAGGATGGAGCGTGGATTCGTCAGGCCACCTCGTCCTCGAGCCAGTTCATGACACCTGGAGCATCTCCAAGAATGGCAACTACTTGATCGGCAATCACTACGTCGCCCGGAACTCGCTCTTCGACCCGCGAGAGGACAGCAACTGCCCGATCCCCGTCCACATGCTCAACAAGATTCGCTCCACGCGATTTGCTGATGGTCAAGCCCGGCAAGATCGCTGGCGCAGCAGCCACAACGACTTCGACAACCAGAGCTATTGGACTGGACGTACTACGTTCAAGATCCTTCCACGAGATCGAGAACAAGCCCATGAAACCTTCTACCACACCTCAGAAGGACACCAGACCTATGCTGGGTCCCCACAGCAGCGGAAGAAGGACTCCAAGAACCTCTCCGAGCGCACCATGAGCCTCACCGACCAGCAGAGCTTCATTGAGGCCAAGTGCAACGAGCTCGCCAGCTTCTTCCAGAACCAGGTGTGGGAATTCGCGGATGAGTCAGAAGCACCAGCTCACCGCATCCTGAAAGCCCACTTCATCCTAAAGTGGAGCAAGAACCCGGATGGAAGCCCTCGTGCCAAAGCCCGCCTGATCACCCAAGGGTTCAAAGACCCGGACGCTCTCAACGGCATGGTTGGAAGGACTTCGCCGACGGTCACCAGGCTCACGAGGGGCATCATTCTGTCCACAGCAGCCACCAACGGATGGGGGACTTTCACCGCGGACATCTCCACCGCCTTCCTTCAAGGACGTGAACATGCACCCCAGCGAACTCTGTGGATCCGCCTGCCGGCGGACGCCCGCAAGATCCTCGGCATCACTTCATCCAGGATTTTGATGCGCCTGCGGAAACCCATGTATGGGTTAGTTGATGCGCCGAGGGCCTGGTACCAAGAGGCCAGTGAGCGCTTGGCCCGGGTTGGCCTCATTATGCACCGACTTGATAGCTGTGCCTTCGCGCTCTACGATGACCATGATCCCTCGAGCACTACGGCACCTTCACTCCTGGCACTCGTCGGCCTTCACGTCGACGACCTGCTTGGCACTGCCGACAAGAACCACCCCAAGGTCAAGAAAATGATCAAGTCCCTCAAGGAGATCTTCACCTTCAGGGAGTGGAAGGAAGGCCCCGGCCTTGAATACTGTGGAGCCACTTTGGAATCCCTAGATGGTGGCTGGAAGCTACATCACCAGGAGTACCTCAAGAAGGTCAAGCCCATCACTGTTGGCAAGGACCGGCAGCCACAACAGCCGGTCACTGACAAGAAGCGGAACCAACTTCGCTCACTCCTTGGAGCACTCCAGTGGCCCGCCGTTCAGAGCTCCCCACACCTGCAGATCCAAGCCTCGATGCTCTCCGGCAAGATCTCCACGGCCACTGTCGAGACCATTCACAACACGAACAAGGCCCTTCGCTACGCGAAGAGCAACGACGACATCGGCTTGATCTACCGGCCCATCGCTCACGTTGATGACTGCTGCCTGGTAGCCTGGTCAGATGCTGCCTTCGCCTGCCGCAAGGACCACAGCTCCCAAGGAGGCTTCATTGTGGCCCTCATGCACAAGGACGCCATCGAAAAAGGCTTTGAGAGCGACTACCATGTCTTGGGCTGGCGCTCTTTTCGCCTTCCGCGAGTCGCCCGCTCAACAATGGCAGCCGAAAGCCAAGCAGCAGCGGAAGCAGCCGATGCCCTCACGTTCACCGCAAAGTACATCTCGCTCCTCATGAACCCCAACCTCAAGCTCGACGACCCGAAGCTTGGTGTCATGCAGACACCTGCAGTCCTGGTCGTGGATGCGAAAGCCCTCTACGATCTGCTTGAGAAGCGGGAAGTGCAAGCATCCCTTGGCAGCGACAAGCGCACGGCCATCGAGGTCATCGTCACCAAGGAGGAGCCGATGGACGTCTTCGGAACGCCAAATGGCGGACGGCCTCACCAAGATCTCGGCCGCGCAATTGTTGGCCGACAGGCTTCGTCTACACAAGACCCGCTTGGTTGATAACAGCACCTACCAAGCTGCCCGCAAGAAGACCCTGCAGGAGCGCAAGGAAAGCACCCACCAGTACGCCATCTCACGAGCAGCACGTCCAAGCACTGCACCTACCTCAACCTCTACCGCAACTGCACTCTACGCCATGGTTGTCGCCACCTGCCCTTCAACTGCCCTGGCCCAGACGGAGGACACCTCACTCTACTTCGCCGACTACATGATCCTTGCCATGCCCATCTTGCTGATCTTTCTCAGCATCCTATGCTTCGCCTACTTCGTGAGGCGCCACCTGAACCTGAAGGACACGCGCCTTAGCGACCGAATCCGACAATTGGAGGCCGACCTTGCGGAGGAGAAGCGCTATGTCAAATCCTCCGAGGAGGCCCTCATGGAGGCACAGGACGAGCTCAAGAGCATGCACGAGGCTGCGAACATCGCAGCTGGAGAAACCCGGAGGCTTCGCGAACAGAATCAAGGCCTCCGGCATGAACTTCGCATGTGCGAGGGAGTCCTGCGCGAGACCATCACCTCAACCATCTACCTCTGCAGGGGCAGCATTGTGTACCACCGAACCCGTGAATGTGCAGCCCAGAGGTCGCACGACGAGATCCTCACCAGACGGGCCTGCCGCGTGTGTGTCAACCCCAGCACCTCACTTCGTGCGCCACCTCATGGTGGCCGATGAGCATGGACACCACCAACTGAACCCGGCCGGACCAGCTTTTGTTTTTTCACTCTCCCACCAGTGTGAAGATTTCGTCCCGAATCTTGATTCAGGAATATTGATTCATGCGTGCATGTGCCGTGGCCGACTGGCCCAACTCCCAACCTGCCCAAAGGGCGGGGCATACCTCTTCACGAGCTCATCTCGGCCGCGGCCGAAGCCGCCATGACTACGCATCCGGAGCCCCTCTGAGCCCGGACTGGAGAAAAGGCAGGCTGACCTCGCGCGCAGCCCTGCAGAGGTGAACGCCGACTTCAAGGGACCTTTTTGGACCCCGCTTCATTTTGGGCTCCCTAAAGGTATATACCTAACAGGGCCTGGGCACTCTCCCTTGAAGTGCCACTTGGGCACCTCCGCGCCACTTCATCCTGTTTGGGATGGGCTCTCTTTGACGCGAAGCCAAGCCTAACAGCAATCAAGCCAAGAATCCTTGTGCCTGATGGACTTGTGGTTTCTGTTGTTTTTGTGCCCCACGGGCGGAGGAACCTCCCCCGGTTTCAACAACCCAGTTTCCCTACATCCTCTTAAAGGGGCGCATTTAGCAAGTGGCAGTAACCATGGCTAGAGCCTCTTAGGGAAACTTACGACCATGGCTTGTGTATGTTTTTGTGTCATTCCATGGCTACTCCACTTCACGCACCCTGCCTCTTGAGGGGGTCCCTGGAGGCAATTCATCTCGATACCCTCCAGGTGCCTTCACCTGATTTAGAGGATCAGGTTCCTTGCAAAACTGGTTTTTGGGTGTACCAGCTTTATCCGGTTCCTTAGCATGTGGTTTTTGGATCTTTCCTTCGAGTTGAACCCTGCACTCAAGGGCTCCCTGAAGGAAATTCATCGTACCCTGTTGGGTGCCCAGCTTTATATAAAGGATCCCCGAAGGTGGTTTTGAATTGCATCCTTCAAGGAAGCCTCTTTGAAGGCGGGTTAACACTTAGATTTAGTCCAAGGGGCAACCAACCAACCAAACCAGCCAGCCAACCAGCCAACCAGCCAGTGGCTTGGGTTACCAACCGTTCAAGTTGAACCCACCCCACTCCCCACCCCCTGTAGCTCCAAAGCCAGGGGTCCAAAGGTCCCCTTGCTGTAATGGAATACTTGTAGGTCCCCGGATCTATTCCACACACGGATGGATCCTGACAAATGCCCCTGGAGTTATCTGGATAAGTCCTGGTGGTTTGTGGTTGTTCAATGTCCCAATAAGCGGATGCTGCAAGCTCCCTTTTGTACTGGTACAGCTGTTGCGTCGGATGATGCAATGCTATGTACACATGGTGTGACAAACAGGGCCTTGAGCCAAAGATATGCATTCATGCTATGAGACCAAGTGTGCAACACAAACAGGAACAAAAACAGACACAATTTCTTTTGGTCTCTAGCATATACTTACTATGCAGGATTGGCTTCTTGGCCTTTAGCCGTAGCCTTGTTGTTTCAAATAAAAACTCTCGTAGCCGATTGTTGAGATTTAATTCATCCCTTTTCTGCTGGATGATTGACTGTACTGTGAATGCGTGATACCTAATTGTATCAAAATGGGAAACGTTGCTGGACACTATACACGTGCCGGAGGTGTGAGACTATTGATCACTCATCGAGATAGTCTTGAGGTGGATGAAGATCAATTTTGGTCGGATATTCGTGGTGACGCTGTCGTGTGAAAATTCTCTGTCTCGTCCTGGGTGATGCAATCCGGATGGCAAAAATAAATCACCATTTCCTTTGGTTCCAGTGGTGGCTGCTGTCGGATTGGCTTGCCCAGTCATATTCCTTCCAGCCCGGATAGCTGTAGTCCTTCCAGTCTTGCTGCTTGTTGGATCGAGACCAGCTCTGCGATGAAGTTCCCCTTTCGTTCTTCTGTGCACTCTTCTTTCGTTGAACATGATCTTGGAATCGCTGATGGTTTCTCTTCTTATTTTCTGCGCAGCTCCGGATGTAGACGAATAGTGGCACGTGAGAGTCCGAGTCCTGGGAACCGATCATAAACATCTGGTTGTTGATGTGCTTAAATCGTTCGGCGGATGTCACTAGGTAATCGGATATCGTTACCTCCGCATCGTCGAGCATCGCCGATCGCTGACTCTTGGTCAAGCTTGCTTCTTCGTCTTTTCGGTGAGCATTTTGGATATCGGTCTTTCCCCAGCCAAACACGAATGTCATCATACAATCTGGAAATGTTCTGTCATATCCGGATCCAGTTGTTGTATGGATGTGATGGCGTACCAGCGACTTGATCGTGGTTGTCGTAGTCATAGTGATGTCGACACGATACTCGGATTTCTTTGCTGCCTCGTTCCACATTCTCTGGTAATTCTTCATGAGGTGATTCATGAGTCCTTGTTCGGGATCATATACCTCTTGATATCTGCTGTAAGTGTTCGCGGATTTATTGGCATCGCCGGTCAGAACATCGCATTGATACTCAGTCACATGTGGCAGGATTCCCTTCTTCACATCTTCCATGGCACTGCCGTGGACAACGTTCGGATGAATATGAAATACTCCGACTGTAGCGAAGGGGAGGTCTGCTCTGGTCACATGGCGGCTATCATACTCTATTTTCGGATCTCGGACGGATCTCGGAGTTTCTCCCATCATCTCATCTTGTTCGCGGATCTGAACGACGATGATCTCTCCGTTCCTCCCGAGCTTCTGAACGGCTGTGCGAGGTGGCAAACGTTCTCCAACGAATCTGTGAGGATCTTTCTTCATTGTCAATCCTGTTGTTGCCAAACAATCGGATGTTGGAATATCATAGGACGGATCGATGCAATCGGGTTCGAGTCCAAAGTAGCATCTGAACATTCCGAATGTTGTGCCCCAGAATTTTGACTTGGTGGAGATGTATCTTGCCAATAGTTCAACTCGTGCATGTTCTCCTCCTCTGACAAAGCAGGCAATGGCTCTGGATGTCCATTGCTTCAACACAATTCCCTTGTAACCGGCCCGGATGAAAAGTCGGATGATTTCCTTGTTCTCTTCATCATAGGGTTCGGTAAACAGATCTGCCTCATTGATGCACAGGATGTTCGAGCTGTTCTTGATCAGCTGCATGAGGATCGGTCTGTGATGGACCGGCCAGTTCTTGAGTTCCCTTCCATCAAGCTTCGGGTTCCTTGACAAGTTGCCGTGATTCACCGTCAACAAGTTGAGATGGGTTCCGGATGTGTATTCTCTTGGCTTCAAGTAGTCGATCTCTGGTCCATCGGTTCTTGTGAATATGGATCCCAGGATGTCGGTGTACTTCTTGATGACCTCTTTAGAGGTGTCATACTGCAACTTCTTGATTCCCAGCGGAAGCATAATCGGATACCCGGATTTGCTCTGAGCTGCACGAAATTCCTCGATTGTTGGATTTGTATCTGAGGATTCGTAGTAGAACTCCAACTCAGGGAAGTTGGCCTTGGGGTCCACATGTCTCAGCGATCTCAATTTGCCTTCACTCAATTTGTCCTTCAGACCGTCCGGATTCTTCTTGAAGGAAGCCATGAGATGCTTAAACTGGTCGCTGAATTTTAGGAATTCTGCCCTTGCTTCAGTCTTGGAAATGCTGCGAGAAAAATATTCTTGGTTGAAGTCGTTGTGAAAGTTCTCAACTTCATCCTGTATGAGGAAGTCCAGGATCGAAACCTTTGGCTTTACGGATCGATCGTCTGTCGACTGCATGTCCTCATCTTCGTGTCCACCTGAATGTCTTCTCTTCTTGTTCTCGGATTGTTCTCTGCTGTCGTGACCTGAGTCATCCTTCGTGGTGCTGATCCAATGGTAGAAATTGGCTGCGAATTCCGGGATTGTGGTGTCCACAGCCTCCTTGTCGTCCTTACTCATACATGTCTTAAGGATCCTGGTGTTCTGCATGATCATTTCTCCATCACCATCGAACATGGCAACAATGTTGCTCGACTGGATGGTTTTCTCGGTCAGGATGATGCGCTCTCCGGTGGAATGGAGATTGTAGTCGTTGTCCTGATCGAATGCGAGAATCAGGAGGGCATCTCGTCCCTTTGGTGCATACTGCCATACCTGCTCGGCGGGTGCGTCATCGTAAAGGATGTCATCAATGCATGCGAGATGAACATGTTGTCTTCCTCCTGATCTGGATTCCTTTCCTGGCATCAGGCCGTACTGCTGGATCTTTTCAAGCTGGTTAGCGTATGTCACATGGAATGCAAGCATAACCGGATGGTCCTCAAATGGAACAATCCTCTTTGGAGATGCTGGTCGCTTCTCATGGGATGATTTACCGGATTGCCTGTTCCAATGCTGATCCTGTTCATCGTCCTCGTCGGCATCAACATTCTCATAGGATCGTGGATGTCCATAGGCTGGTTCTGGCCACTTCTGCTCCTTCTTCTGGCCTTTCCAGAGTGGCTTGCCAATGGATTCAATTTCCACGTGCCGAGTGTGACCTGCCGTACAGCGGATGTACATCTCCATGGCCTTGTCGTTGTAGTAATTCTTTCCATCTGGCCTGAGAGCGGATCCTGCTGCTTTGTCCATTGGGTTGCTAATCCAACGGTGTGGCGGAACAATCTCATTCTTCTTCTCTCTTTCTTCGTATGATCCATCGAACATCGGATAGACGAATGCTATTTCAAAGCGGCTCTTTCCGAATGTTGGGAAAACTGTCATCAAGAAAATTCCTGGTCTCGCTCCAAGGAAATTCTTTGCGTGGACAATCTGCATGAGTACTTGCCAGAATTCTGCGGATCCATCGCGGTTGACTTGGATCGGCTCTCTGCATTCTTTTCCACGCCATGCGTTGTGCCTGAGGTTCTCGGAGAATAGTCTGCTCAATCTTTCCACTCTCCACAGGATGAGACCAACAATGTGCTCTGCATGGGATGAGTCGATCTTGGGCTTGAAAACCTGGCATAGAGATGCAACATTCCTGGATGTCCTTTCCATGTCGATCAGTCCGTTGTGGTTGACTGTCGGAATGATTTCTGTGGTGAAGTTCATCGGATCATCCTGGATGAAACAGCAGAACTTATAGGTCTTCTTGATGAATTCCATGTAGTCTGACTGGCCGTCCTTGTCCTTGCCGCGGATTGTGGATTGCCAATAGTCGTCAAATCGTGCCTGAAGCCATGCTGGCTTTGGCTTTCCAACTGGTCTGTCGTGCTCAGGGATGAAGTGGAAGTCCTTGTGATCACAATGCAGGGGTGCACATTCATGGTAATACTGCTCCACAAATCTGAGGAATTCTGGATTCCAAAACGGATGTGGGTTCGTAGTCTCCCTGCAGAACTTGATGTTGTTGGATGGATCTTCACTTTCAATTCCCTTGGACGTACTGGCTGCTGGATTATTGGATTGGCTCTTCCACGCTGCTTGATGTAGCTTGATGTCGATGGACGGTGGAGGTGCCTTCACAATTGGCCGTTGTCTCGGAAGTGGTGAACGATCTGCATTTGCTGGCCGAAGGTACACCTTGTTATCTGACTCTGTCTCATCGTCCAAGGATGCGGATGGCTGAGCCCTTGTCTTTGGCGTCAGTTTCAATGGCGCTAGAGGTGGCTTCTTGGCCATCGCCTTGCTCTTCGGCTGTCCCGCGGAGGGTTCGCCATCTGTTTCACTTTCCTTGTCCGACTCAGAATCTGGATCATAATCAACTTGGTCCATGGGGATGTCATCTTGCGGATTGGATCGTGCCTGATCGTCGCCGATGTCCTCCATGAATTCGTCGGATGAAAAACTTCCGATATTGCTGTCTTGGCTGATTTCATCTTCCTCCTCTCGAGGTGGCGAGTCCTTGAGTGGTGATGCACGGCTCTTTCCGGATGGTTTCTTCACGGATGACTTCATCTCATCCAACAGTGAGAAAACACTGGAGAGCATTGGCATGTCGTCTGGAAATTGCATATACTGGTGCAAAGATTCGAAAATGGTGTGAACCAAACTGGCTGCGGATGCAGACACATATTTCTTGAGATTCAAGAACGGTCACATGCAATTCAATCGTCACGGCACTGAGGATTTGATAATGTAAAATGAAAAATTCATGCAATTGAAAATGGCGGACATGTCACTCATGCCCAAGTTCCCCAGTATGTGAACATGGATTCGGCTATGCCGATACCAAAGAATGCGACTATGTCTGGTCCATGTTTTGTATTGTGAGCCAGCCATTCAACCAAAAATGCCTTGTTCTGCAACATAGTACGGAAGGGCGGATGAGCGTCAACTCTCAGGAGGTTACCTGTCAATACTGCTTTGATGAGTTCATCGGCCTTAGCAGAGTGCTTTGTAAGTGAGTCTGCTAAACAGTCCTCGCTGCGTACATGTGCTAGATCGTGCATCTGCCCACTGTTGCTTTCCTTTCGAAGCATCTGGATTAAATGCATTGTTTCCTTCTGTTCCGGTTGATGTGTTGTGGATGCTGTGGTAACAAGATTATTAGCATCGGTCCGGATGTGAACATCTGCGATTTCGCCTGTTAGGTCTGACCAGAGTCCGCGAAGAAATAATGCTGAACCGTAACAACGCATGAGTCCATGTAGTTCTGCAACAGTTGTGGACATTGTTGTAGCGGTGATCTTATGCGTCTCGTAGTCAACTAATGAACCTCTCGAGTTCGGTGTTCCTTGGCGAAGATCTCTCTGTTCAGCAAGAAAGATAACATGCGCGCGTTGGGATGACTTATCTTCATTGTTTCGATAGGATGCATCGGGATACCCAACTATACGTGTCTTTCCCCGGAGGGGCCAGAATCTCATACTTAGCGGGATGCTCTTGATGGTTCTGACTGTCTTATTGATCGCGCGAACATCTCCAATGGTCGGTGAGGATGCCTTGGATGCACACCTGGAGAATTGATAACCAATGTGGAATTGCGTTCGCGATTGTAACCAATTGATCTGACCTAAGACACTTCTGTATGACGTATGCATTTGAGGAGTGAGTGGAACGTCGTCCTTTAGGTACTTGTCAAATGTGATCTCCTGAAGTTCGTCAATGGCGACATTCTGATGTACGTTGATGTACCAACCGTATTTGTCATCTTGCTTCCACTGGATGCGTTGTCCTACGAAAAGGCAATCATTCTTGTCTTCTGAACCGACTTGGAATTCTTTACGAAGTCGACCCATGATTTCCTTCTCAAACACGTCATCACCGGTCATAAGAAGATCATCAACATGTAGAGAAAGTGCTCCATGAACTTGTCGATTCTTGGCATTGTTTCCAGAAACGGGGTCCATGAGATAGTCAACAGCACCTTCTAAATCGAATGTGTTGGATGATTTCTTTTCACTGATCGGTGCGGATTTTGGAAGCTGTTTACCGTAGTAAACATATGTACATCTGTCTGCCCTGGTGGGCACCAGACCGTATGATCTGAGTGCCGAATCGAGGATGTTCCACCATCTGCGTGGTGCATCATTTAGCCCATAAGCAGGCTTCTTCATGCGTGCCCCAATGTGTGGTGGATATCCCATTTCAGGGGGGATCTGACAAATGATGTCACGATTCTGATCGTATGCCTCGCCTTGGAGAAATGCTGTCTTCAAATCCATATGAAAAATGTTCCAGCCCTTGTTTGCGGCTGCTTGGATCGCAAGGCGGAAACCACTCCTGGATGCAGCAGGACTATCTGTCTGCTGATCATTCTTCTGCTTGTCTTGAAAACCTCGAAGAACCCAACGAGCCTTCGTCTTCAAGAAGTTTCCGTCCTTATCTCTTTTCAGAGTAAGAACCCATCGTCCGGTGACCCAGTTCCTGACATGTAACTTTCGTGTGTCGACTAAATCGAATACTTCATTGTCGAGCCAGGATTTGCACTCAAGATTCTTTGCCTCAAGAAACTGCTTTTGATAAGCCTTTATCTCAGTGGCTGTTGCTTCCTTCCGCTTCTTACCAATGAGTGCGGATGTGGATGAAGCCTTCAGGGATTCTTGCCTGGATGAGTATAAGACTAAGAGTGCTCGGTCATCGTCCGTCATGTTCTTGCATAGCTGGTCAACATGGTTCTTGTCCTTATACTTCTGATGAGAGAATCCGCATGAAGTGGATGGTTTGAAGGTCCCTTTTACACGTCCAAGAAGGACAGGGTTTCCTTCGATATCTCTCGGAACTGTAAAGGATCCCGTGTTGGAGCATATCTTCTGCTCGGCTGTCATGAATGACCAATGTGCTTCATCAAGAACAAGATCTGCTTCTTGATCATCGTAAGGTATCGTCTTCTGCGAGTCCTCGGATTCACCGTCTTCTTGGTCAGTGTACTGGTTGGTTCTCTGTGAACTTCCTGTGCCGGATGAAGTTGGAACGTGAGGAATAAGTTCTTCTTCACTCTCATCTTCTTGCATCGGCAAACTGATAGGATTGTTCGGATTGAAGTTGGATGAAGCTGCAGGTTCATCTCTGGGAGATGATACAGGCGTATCGTCATCATCGCCTGCCTTCTTCTTCTTCTTTCCTGTCTTTTGCTTCATCGGATCAAAGTTGGATGAAGCTGCAGGTGCCTCTCCAGGAGATGATACAGTCTTATGCTTCTTCGGTGGACTGCTCTGTAACGGATGAGTTGTCTCTTCTTGCTCAAGCTTAGGCAGTTCAAGCTCTTCATCGTTATCCTCTGTTTCGGGATTTGTCAATATGGCAGGTGGTGATGGCACCACGACAGTTGGAAGGACCGGTTGAGATGGTCCTGACTGAGACGGCAAAGTAACATCACCCCCCAGTCGATTGAGTCCGCTTGAGGATGAAATGGACTGCTTTTGCCGTTTGACCCCGGGATTGTCTTGGTCCGGCCGGTCGTGCGGCGGTAGTGGTGGATCCACTGGACTGTCTGGTGACACACTCGCACCTGGTGGTGCTGGCGGCATAGGATGATCGGGTCGATCATGCTGATCAGGCTGATCCGGTGGAGGATCACTCATGTTCTCGTCTGGTGGTGTAGGCGGTCTTGGATCAGGCATGGGTTGGTCCGGTTGATCAGGTGGCTGCTGTGTATCAGGTGGTCGAGGTGAGTTCAATGGATCCATGGGATCGACCTCGATGGGCATCGGCTTGATGCTTGGTGCATCTGTGAATGCCTGATGCACGGATGAATACATTACTGCATGCCACGTTTTCGGATTGAAATTTTCCCAGTTGCACTTGGATGCTGGCAAGATCCAAATCCTACTCAGCTGATCAGGCTGCCAGAAAGCAATGCACGCATCGTCCGGTGGTGAATTGATGGGCATATTTATGCCAATAGTGTGGACATATGCTGTGCATGCATCATATTGCGTGGATGAGATGCATAGCTGTCTTAGCCTCTTGCATCCATTCCACATGTTCTGACATCGCCAGTCATTTGGATTTTGTTTGAAAACATCGATCTCAGTTCCTGGAGGATACTGTTTCAATGTCTTCTGAAATTTTTGGACTAGCGGATCTTGGATGATCAACGGAGGGACTTCCTTGTTGAACGGAAGGTCCTGGATTCTGACTGTAGTACTGCTGCTGGTCATGTTGAACTCCTGGTCGATGGCGTCCATCTCCTTGCGAAGGATGTTGATCTCCTTGTTGGTGAACGGCTCGAAGATGTCCTCCAAGAGATACACCTCGTTGTCAAGCGGTTTCACCTTGAGGTGACGCAGGATGATATGCGCAAGATCCTGGCAGAACCGGTACGGATATACCTGTGCCAGTTTCGTTCTGCTTCCGAAAGTGCCGGCATTTCCTTCTAGATGCTGATGTTTATGTTTTACTGAACTGGTGGAGTTCGTGCATCTTCTGAAGATCGGTCTCATTACCTCTGGCGGCAAGCAATGCATCAAGCTGGTTGGCTTGAGACATCTGAGTCCGGATTCAGGATCTCTCAGTCCATATGCACAAAAATGGAAATCTCCCCAGGTGACGGATGGATCTGTGAAGAGTTGCTTCATGCAATTCACATACCAGATCCTGGATGTCTGAGGATTTTCAATGATGAAATATCTCTTGTGCTTGAGCTGATATCGCGCAATGGATGCAACAAATTCGACCATCGGGATATAGCGCTGTCGCTTGTCCCAGACTCTCTGTTGATCTTTTTGGATGTTCTGCATGTTCGACCATGGTCCACAGACAGGGGCCATGAGAATGAGATCAGGTGCTTGTTCTCGAATGATCTCCATGACCATATGTCGTGCACAGCATTGACTGAATCTGGCACTTCCCGCGAAAATCTCCAGGACGTGGATCTTTCCTTTCTTTACGCAGTTCCAATGTGCTTGTTCTGGTATGGATGTTCTGTCTTCAGTGACATCTTCCACGTTCATCGGTCTTGCGGATGTTGGTGTCTCAGATGGCACTGGTGCCATCGGTTGTTTCTTCGACTTCCCAGCGATGCGTAACGGCCGTGAGGATGCTGGCTTCGGAGTCGGAATGGTCGGCTGCTTCTTCTTGGAATCGGATGATGTTCCTTCCGGATCCTGCTGTAAGGATTCTTGTTCCTCGGGCAACAGGAAATCGATTCCAGGCTTTCCTGGAGGGATCGTTTCATCCTTTCTGACCTTAGTCAGATTTACCTTGATTAGTCTTGTTCCAAGATCAAGTCCAACCATAGCTCCTTCCAAGGAAATTACTCTTCCTTTGATCCAGATTCCTCCTTTGCTTCCATCGGAACGGATCTTGGATTTGTCTTCCTGCCAGTAGAATACCTTGTCCTTCAACTGTAGAGGTTTGGCACTCATTCGGAGATTCTGTGCCAGGTCTCGTCGGATGTCTTCGGATTGACGAGCTTCTTGGAATGACTGCTTCGACAGCTGCTTGACTTGGATGGCTGTGAGCTCTTCTTCATTCCGATCAATCGTCAATTGAGTTGGAGTCGCGACATCGAGTTGGATGAGATCTGCTGGTCTTCTTCCGAATGCAAGTTCCAGAGGTGTTACACCCCCGTAGGTCACCGTTTGGTTCCTGACAGTTGCTGCGGCCTTCACCAGTTGTCGGTAGGTGATCTTCTTCAATGTGGCAGGTGCAGTGCCGGATTTGATTGAATGAAGCATGATCTTCAACTGAGCCTTCAATAGTCGAACTGCTGATTCAGCTCGATTTGGCCATGGTGTATTAGGTCCCAACGAGATTGGTGTAATGTCGAGGGATTGATAGAAATGTTCCCATGTCTCTGACATGAAGGCTTGATCTCCGACAACGGATTTTGGCTGCAGGTGGTACTGGTCGAAATAGTTCCTGAGGACAGTGATGTTCTCGGATTCTTGGGTAGTTTTCACTACCTCAGCAGTGAGCAACGTTGTTGCTCCGTCCAGGATGACAAACACAATGATATGTTCTCCAGTTCCCAATGGAACTTGACAGTGATCGATGAATGTCATGTCTCCGAAGGTGTCCGCTCGAAGTCCACTGGTCTTGCTTCGTGATGGTCCTTGCTTGGCTGCCTGGCAAACTTCGCATTCACTTCGGATTTTATCATATTGGTCGTAGATTGATTTTGGCAAGTGGAGCGCACGGGTTCTAAATCGAAATTGTTCTGTGTTCATATGATGATGCTGGAGGTGGAGCTTCTTCAACTCTTCCGGATTTGACAATCGCTTGTGGATTCTGCCTAAGGCTGTAGGCAAAGAAGTCGGTTCTTCTGCGGATGGCATGATAGGATCTGGCTCAATAGTCGACTGGCCCTTGTTGTCGATGGTCCTATCTGCGGCTGATCCTGAACCTGATTCTTGCGGATTGTCCTCGAGAGTGAAAATGGTCTTACCTTTCCACAGGTTGATCAAAGGTTTGTTCGCCTGGGAGGTAAGTCTCCAATTGTCTTCAAGGATTTCTGGGTCTCCACCCTTGGTTGCATCAATGATTTCCGTGGTACGTTCTCGGCTGATGTTATCAGGATTTACTGGACATCCCTTTGCTCCAATCGGTGTGAACAAAGCCTTGCGAGGTGTAATGTGCACACGGATGAGCTTCTTGTTCTTCTCGTCGTGTATCCAGTGGTCCTGCTTGGTTGTACCAATAATCCTTGGAGTTGCTGCTTCCTCTTTTGTCTCGGATGATTTGGATGCACACACTGTTTCACTCTTCGGATTTTCCTCGGATTGAAACTTGATGCTGTCGTCATCATCGTAGACATAGTTGATGAGGCCTTTCCTAGCAATTTCTCCATGGGATTTCACTCTTGCCACTCCAGCAAGATCGACGAGCGCATGTCCTGTACCGGATACTGGAACTGCTTGACGATTCATACCAAAAGCCTTACAGGTGATCTTGTCACACTGTGGTGTATGCTCGATGGTCATGTACAGGTTCCGCATCTGACCAATGCTCAGAAGGATCGGTACAGTTCCTTGTTCAAGGATGTCGATGTTGGTACTGCATGGAGGTGTCGTATGATATCGAAGATGCAAGGTCCAGTTTACCTTGGCTGTTTCTCCATTGGCAAAGGTGAACTTGGTCTCGGCCGGAATGTACTGATAGGAGATGAGGTCTTTCATGGATTCGATGGCCTGAGTAAAACGCTGGATTGCATGCCAGCTGCCCATGGATCTGGTACATCCATTGTCCAGGATCGCATAGGTCGGATTGTGCTGAGGGTTGATGACAGGCGCCATCAGCTTTGTTGCCAAAAGGCTTTGTCTTGCGGTCGCTGTCAGCGACTGTTCTGAAACTGTATCATCTTGGATCAGCTTCTTCTGGATGGCGTCTTTCTCAATCTGCTCATAGGCGTCATGGAATGCCATCATCGCTTGTCCGGTGCTGGATGTCTCGTGAGATGAGTACCAGCCATGTTCACTCCAATTCCAGGATGAATCCCAATCTTGATCTGTCCAACCGGCATAGGTAGGCTCTGCGGATGGTGCAGTCTGCTGAATGGCGGGCTGCTCCTCCTGTCTCTCTGCGATGGCTGCGAACGTTTTGGATTTTCCTTTGTCCTGTCCGCCTTTTCCTTTGCCATGATCGCTAAATGGATAACCTTTGTTTCCATCGAAAGGATATTGGAATTTTGATTTTCCTTTCTTTCCTTTCTTTCCTTTGCCCTTTCCCCAATATGCCTGGTCGTAGGGATCCGGATATTCTTCGGCCATATTGGCCTTCCCGCCAGAACCGCTTTTCTTGAAGGGTTTGAAACCACCTCGTCGGTGATTGCCCTTTTTGCTGGATGATTTTCCTTTTCCTTTTCTTTTCTTGAATTTGAAATTCCGCCCAGACACTCTTCTCGCAATGAAAGCATCGTTCTCCTCGAGTACCCAGAATGTCTCTTCATCGTTGTTCGACATAAATCCTTCGTATCCTTCTTCATCTTCCACCCAGAAGCCTTCCTCACCTTCGTATTCTCCTTGTTCCAGGATGTAGAAGGTATTGCTTCTTTGTCCTCCTTGAGGTCGGATGGATGGATCTTGGATCGAGGTTCTTGTTGTGATGAAAAGGTCGTGGTACTGCGTCTTCATCATCTCGTAGGTGTAGTGCTCGAGAGTGATGTTCCTCAATGACATTGCGCTGATCAGTCTCTCTCGCTGCTGATCGGATAACTCACTTTGGATTATGAAAAACTGTGCAATGAGGTTGTCGCTGAGGGGAAATGTTTCCATGTGTCTTGTCTGCCTGCCGGATGTGTATTGTCTGAATACTTCGACATTCTCCGGATTCAGGAGATCTGGAGGCGGGGCCCCCGCACCGGCTGCTTGCTGATGCGCGGCCAATCTTCTTGCGTTGGCATCTTGTACTGATGCTAAAAACTCTGGTGACTGTGCCGTGTGGATGGGTAAGAAGTCCATCCAGGCTGCCTTCAGTCTCATCAAGAGGATCTCAAATTTTGATGTAAAAATGAGGAACTCGGTGTTCTGCCTCCTGTGATTGAAGAAACCGAGAAGTCTGTATAGGTACACGTTGGTCGTGCCCTTCAGGAAGAACTTCTTCAGCGTGTTCTTGAAGTAGTTGACTCCTTCGATCGGATCTTGCAATAAATCATTCTGGAGGATGGATCGATACATCAGTGCGTCTCCTGTGAGTCTGCTCTTCAGTAACGGTCCTCTCTTGTCTGCGTCAATTGTAGTGAAGGTCACCCAATCGTCCACGAGTTCTTCATATCTGAACCAGCTGACTTTTCCGTCGAACGATGGCGGCTGCTTGGCGGTCATCGATAAATTTAGAGTCTCTTCAGTGTAGCCGGATGATCGGCCAACACTTGAATAAGCCTCCATGAAGCCTTCTCCATCGGATGACATTTTGTCTGGATCGGTGCAGGAAAACCTGCTCCGCTACCACTTTGTAGCTCCAAAGCCAGGGGTCCAAAGGTCCCCTTGCTGTAATGGAATACTTGTAGGTCCCCGGATCTATTCCACACACGGATGGATCCTGACAAATGCCCCTGGAGTTATCTGGATAAGTCCTGGTGGTTTGTGGTTGTTCAATGTCCCAATAAGCGGATGCTGCAAGCTCCCTTTTGTACTGGTACAGCTGTTGCGTCGGATGATGCAATGCTATGTACACATGGTGTGACAAACAGGGCCTTGAGCCAAAGATATGCATTCATGCTATGAGACCAAGTGTGCAACACAAACAGGAACACCCCCCACCCCCCACCCCCCACCCCCCACCCCCCACCCCCCACCCCCTGTGGCTTGGAATACTGCAGGCTCGGTAGGGCCAGGCAAATAGTCCAATGTAGGTCCCTGGAAACTACTCCGATAGGGATGTTGAAGAAGAAGTGGACCGGTTTGGTCAATAGGATAAATATATAATGTACCAAAGTCACAATCAGCAATGGCGGTGTATTGTTTTCACCTAAGCAAGATGATATCGCTATTTACACCAGGCCCTTGAGCCAAATGGCAATGGACATGGTTGCACATGAGTGGATCTGTGGGTTCAAGCAACAGAAAAGCGAGAAACAAACAGACACAAATTTCTTTCCACTCATGGCACCAAATATTCTTATGAAGAATAAAGCCATCAAGTGATTTTATCACCTTCGGCATTGAGGCCTAGTATCTTTCCGTAGCCAACATTTTTGCACTGAGGTGAGACGCGCTATTTTCCTGAGGCACTTGCTGTTCTGGAGGTGGAACTGGTATGAATCTGTGAGACTTAGAGGTTCTGTACACGAAGTGTGTTCGAAACGAAAAAGACTGTACCCAAGATTGACGTGAGAAATTCCGGTTTCCCGGAGCCATGTGAGAAAGACATTCCAAATTGAATTTGGTTCTTGATCATGTGTCATTATGATGACAGAATTGATCTCCTGGAACTCGATCTTCGATCAGCTCGCATATCCACGGTCTCGTCCACGTTCCTGATAATTGGTTCTTCTGCGCTTCATTTGCGCCTCAGAGATATTTGGATTCTCTCTCGTGGGTGGTATCGAGGTTCACTAGGAGAGGATGGTGCCAGTACGTGTCGGCAGTTCCCAGCATGAGCTGTTCATTCGTGAGCAGTTTGTATCTTTCTCCTGAGCCGACCTTGTAATCTGGGTATATGCTACCCAATGGCAATTCGGGATCTGGCTTATAGTCTTCTGGAGTGTTTCTCTTTCGGCAATCGTACATGCGGTTCGTCTTGGCCCAATGAAAGACATGTGTAACCAAAGAATCTAGGACGCCGTAGAAGTCGTCAACATCAAGGGATGACTTGGATCCATGTTTCAGCGAGGCATTGATGATGGATCTCTTCGATGCAGCCACTTCGGTGCTGACCCGAATGTGCTGGAGTGGATCGCCATTCGCCTTGTTGAAACTGTCCACAATTCCTTCAATCGCGTAAGTGATAGCGGACATCTGTGGATGTTGAACTTCTTGTCTTTTTCCGAATTTGTTGCATGCTGAATTGGCGTCGCCTGTGAGGACGTCGACCATGTGCTGGATTCCTCGATTTCTGAATCGAGCCATGTTTTTGACTACTGCTTGGTAGGACTTGGTCGCGCCACATTCATAGTGATATACTCCAACCGTTAAGAATGGCAGTCCTGCTCGGTGGACATGAGTCCTATCGTATTCTCCTCTGGTCTGAAAGGTCAAGACCGCAGGTGTTACGTATTCTGTAACCCCGCAATCGCAATAAAGAATCCTTCCATCAACATATGAAATGGTTCTCTTGATGCCTTCGACCTTGGTTGGCAGACTCCATGTTGGATCATTTCCGGATGTGCTGATGATGACGTCATTGAAGATGTCGCCGGCAGTGTCGCTTTGGCGAGTATGCTCAGCCGGAAGTGGTTTTCCACCTAGGTGTCGATGGAGAGGAACTCGTGTGTTTTCGGTTTCTGATAGCAGTCCACACCATACTCTGAAGTATGCTCCAGACATCACCCAATACCGGTGGATAAGGTCCACTCGTGCTGTCTTGTCTCCTCTCACAAAGCATCCGATGCCCTTACATCCGCCTTGGGTTACGACAATTCCTGTGTACCCGGATCTTTCGAATGCTGCACGTACGGTGTCATTGTTGATACCGTCTGCTTCTTGGAGGCAAAGAACGTGTCCTGGGTTGTTCTCAATCAATCCCAAGAGAACTGAATCTTCCAGGTCGCCCTTCTTGCGATTTCCGGGATATATAGGTGGCCGTTCTAGGTTCCCAAGGTTCAGTGTCAGGATGTTAAGTCGGGGTGCGCTTGTCTGAGTCGAGGCCAAATCATTTTCGGTTTTAATTCGTCTGGTTCTCGTTGAGTGCAGGAGATGCTGGAGAATGTCAATGTATTCCTTCCTCTTCCTTTTGTCGTCATATGATGACAGTTCAGGGAATCCGAGCGGGAGTCGAATCGGGAATCCGCATTCTGGTTGTTGGCTGCATTACTCTTCCCAATTGGTTCTGCCCTTGTCTTTCTCCTTGTAATGGAGTGTCTTTTTGTCAGGTTCATGGATCAATGCTCTGATACTTGCAAGTTGCAAACTTGTGAATCCGCCTGCTGGAGCAAACATCTGGGAAACGATCGGTTTCTTCTTGTCGCTTGTGAAATCAATATTTGGGAGCTTGTCCATGAGGCCAGAGGCAGACTTATGAAGATCTTTTGCAATCCCTGCCCAGAAGGTCCCATTGAAATTCATCTCATCGAGGTACTGTTTCAATTCATCGTCGATGTTGATCTCGTAGTCCTGTGAACATTTAAGAATGGTCTTCCTTGCAATAATACCAGAGGTGGTATGGTTCTTTGGTGCTGATTCTTGATCTGTATCTTTTGGAGGGTGCGTGGGCCTGTTTATACAAGGCCTCAGTAGTGTTGGTTTTTTTTTTGGGGGGGGGTCCGGACTATTCCTTAAATGCAAAAGCTATTTACAAATTAATGAAAGCTATTCCCAAAAAATTCCGGACTATTTCTAAGCTTTTCTTGCAAGATGTGGTGTGTGTTTGCCAACTGACACCATTCAACACGGTGTCAACCTAGTTGGGAATGCAAAAGCAGAATCCCGCCCGCAACTTGAGTGGTAAGTAAGCAGGTGGACAAGTTGCGGATGGGAAACTGAGGGAAGACCGAACAGGGGATATGTGATGTATGTAGCGCATGGGATCAAATAGAATAATGGTTCCCCAAAAATGTTGAAGCGCTTGAAAGGGCTGACATCCCCATATCGAATGACATTCTCAATCTGTTTGGCTAACCCTTCGTCTTTGAGCCCAGTACCGAAACCATTGCCAGGCCATTGTCAATTGAACCCTCATTCATTCATATTTGAGTTGAGGGCTGACTCCTCCAACGAACTTCTGACCCTAGAACCCCTGGTTACTGATATAGTGCAATGCTGCAAGGCCTGTATGAATCTTGAGAGTTGAGGGAAAATCACTATCTACCGGACCCGAATTACAAACTAGAAGACAGGTGGCCCGAAAGCATTTTTGCGGCGCTCGTGCTCGTGCTCTCGGAAAGTAGCGGCACGCAAGTGCTCTGTGCAAGTTGTTCTGCGCAAGTGCTCTGCGCGAGCGCGCTGCGCAAGTTGCTCAGCACATGCTGCTCTGTGCAAGTTGCCCTTTGCAAGTGCTCTGCGGAGGTGTGCTGCCCAAGTTGCTCAGCGCATGCAAAGCGCGCCGGGTGCCAGGGCCCGGCCGGGTGTCGGGGGCGGGCGCGCGCTCGGCGCGCGTGCTCGGCGCGCGCGCTCCCGCGCGCTAGGGCTGACCCGACCCTTTCATAAATAGAAGGCCGGACTATTCCCGCAATTGCTCGGACTATTCCCAAAACTGCCCGGACTATTCCCAAAGGTGCCCTTCCGGACTGTCCATTCTTATTAGCGCATCAGTACCGCGTTACTTTCCCCAACCAAGAGTGACCAAGGACCATAGGGACTAACAGACAGTGGCAGTCTCAAACAGGTTTTAGCCTATTGTTACTTTGACTCATGTTCGTTTGCCTCAGAACAGTCTGACACTCTTGTGTGATGTGTTCTGTGTACGTTGTAACTGTGTAACTTTAACTTAGTAGATATCTATTCATATTTCCATCACACATACGCATAATAAAACAGAAGAGTTGTTAAGTTCATAACAATGACTACTTCTAAGTTAAGTACAGTATATGATCATGTGTTTTTTATCTTTCATCCTTTGGAGCATTTTGGAAATAGCTCGGAACCGTCCGGGACCGTCCGGGACTAATTCTAAATCATATTTAGAATTAGCTCGAAACCGTCCGGGACCGCTCGGGACCATCGCTGCAAGTAGTCCGGATATAGTCCGGATTAGTCCGGATTAGTCCGAGGTTAGCATTAGTCCGGAACCGTCCGGGACCGTCCGGGGCTATTTCTAAATTCAAATTTAGAATTAGCTCGAAACCGTATTAGCTCGAAACCGTCCGGGACCGTCCGGGACTAATTCTAAACCACCGACATATGCAAACATCAGACCATATCACATCACATCATATCATGTCATATCACCATATCATTGATCATCAGCATAACATGACACAGCTTAGGCTTACTAACTTAACTTAAGTGTGAACAACAACAATCGCAAATTACATTAATTAACGCTGTCAGCAAGTAACTTAACATAACGACTACAACAGTTACACAAGTTTCGTAAGACTCCACTGTTAAGTTAATGTGTAGTGCAGTGCGCACTTCAAATTGTTGTCAGTCATTGCGGCACTCAGGCATTCGGCGACAGAAACCATGCATTTTTCCTTTGAATTGCGTAGGCGTGTTTAGCGATAGCTTTGGTCATTTAGAAATAGTCCAGAGGGGGGGGTCAAAACAGTCAAACAGGCCCAAGCACCCACCAATGTATCTTTGTCCCAGTTCCAGCTTCGCCAGTTCGACCAGGAATTCTTCCATGAGGTCCATGGATTTTTCAAGTTTCCTCCTTTGGGTTCATCTTTTGGTTCATCAGATTCTTCTCGTTCCTCTTCTTCCGCGGGTTCCTTTGAAGATGATGGGGCCTGCTTGAGCCAGGCCTTCTTTGGTCTTTCGGATTTTGTTTCTTCTTCCTTCTGGTCTTCTTTGCTCTTCTTCGCGAGGTGGTAGAGCTTGAAATAGATCTCCAATAGGTTGGTGATTCTGTTGGCGATCTCCTTGGCGTTCTTCCCATGATGGACGTGTTCTACCAAGGATAAGGTCCAATCGGATTTGAACATGACCTTGAGTTTGCCTTGTTCGTTTTCTTCTTCGCAATTGGTACACATGAGCATTTTCTCAATCGGAATCTTGTCTTCAGTAGTTAGGATCTTTCCTCCGTCTTCTCAAACATCTGTTCATTGTCCTCTGCGCCATATATGTACAGCATGAGGCACGGCAGGTTCTGTTTGAAGTCCTTGAAGGGAAACTTCGCCATGTCTCCTGAGTATATGTACTCAGTCAAGTCCACGACATGATTATGAATCCTGCCTTTCGGAATTCCACGCTGAGCTGCTGGAATCATGTATCTGTCTTCGATGATGGCATCTGCTCCCTGTACCGTTGTTGCATGAGCGAATATGTTCGCAGTGAAATCATCTTCAGTGAATTTCTGCTTCGATACAAGGATTGCCAGATCCAATTCCGGCATGGACACCTGAGGACCTGAAGGTTTCGGCATGCTCTTGCTCTTCGGTTTTCCTTCCAATGCTTCTCGGTAAGTGAATCCTTTCTCTTCAACTGTGGTAGATTGTTTCTTGTCCTGGTATCCCTTGGATGAACTCGGCTTAGGAGCCGGCCTGTTCCAAATCTCAGGTGCATCAGGTTGAGGTGGTTCTGCATGTTGGGCCTGTCCTCGGAGAGTTCTGAAGTAAATATGTTGTACTTCCTTCTGTTTGATCGCCTCAAAATTGAATTCTCTTCCCTCAATCCAGCGACCCGAATCTTTTGCTGGTGGTCCATCTCGTTCTCCACGGTAGGTGATGGCCATAGCGGATCTTGTCTTGGACGTATCGAAAATGGCTGCTATGAGCAGAAGCCCCTTGAATCCGCAATATGATCAATGATCCTCCACCGGATCAACCAGATCAAGACATGCCACAAGCACCACAGCCACCAAGACCAGACCCACCAGCACCACCCGACGTGCCAGACACCTGTCATCCAGGGCGTCCATCCAGATGCACCGGTATTACAACCACGACAACAACCGTCCTCGTCGGCTATGCCATGCAGCCAATTTCCTCGACGAGTCGACTCAATCGGCTGGGGGGTGATGTTTCAAAGCCTCCTATTAAACCGACAGTTGTCATACCACCACCAAAACAAAAACAACCTTCACTTCCACCAGTGCCTGAAGATGACGACGACGAAATGATCGAAGCAGGCACAGCACAGAAGAAACACAAGAAAAACAAAGACAGCCCAAAGGAAGCCAAGTCATCAGAACCAGCATCTTCATCAAGCGATACGCCACTACTTCCTCTGTCCTCACAAGGACCAAGTGCCTCGCCAGGACACCCACCTTCACGATAATCAGAACCTGACGACAAGGCACAAAACCATGATCCTGAAGAGGCAGAGTCTTCCGAGGAACTCATCGAAGACCAGGAAGAACCTGAGAGCTCAGACTCCCAGAGAACCAGGCGATACTCTGATGAAGATTCAGATTTAGTTCTGGACGAATCTCTGTGGGCCCTGTTTACACACGATCAGAAGAGATGCAGTAACACTGGATCGTTCACTGTGCCCAGAGATATTGAGGATAGACCCCTTAGTCTTTATACAGTGCAGTCACTAGAGGTCAACCGAGACTACACGTTCTTCGCGCATACGCGACCGAAACACAAGTATGACATTGAATCCATATGTCATGGCCTCAACGATGACGACAGAGCAATGCTCACACTGTATTCCGAAAGACAAGAGTCACTCAAGGCTTCCACGACACAACAACTTATTGGCAAGAAACGCAAGGAAGCAACACAGCAAGAAACCAGAGCACACAATAAACAATTCCTTGAAGCAAAACTCCTGGAGTGCAAATCCTGGTTAGACAATGAAGTTTTCGACCTAGTTGATACCTGGAAACTCTATGTGAGAAACTGGGTCACTGGAAGATGGGTCTTGACCATCAAGCAGGACAAGGAAGGCAACTTCCTCAAGACCAAGGCACGATGGGTGCTACGAGGCTTCCAGGACAGACAAAAGAATGACCAACAATCAGATAGCCCAGCAGCTTCAAGAAGCGGATTCCGACTAGCAGTGCAAGCGGCAGCAAACAAAGGATGGAACATATTCCATATGGATTTGAAGACGGCTTTCCTTCAAGGCGAAGCCTACGACGACACACGAGACATCATATGTCAGATACCACCAGAGATGGGTTATCCCCCTTAGCACGTATGAAGAAACCGGCATACGGTTTAAACGATGCCCCGAGACGCTGGTGGAATATCTTAGATTCCGCACTGAGGTCATATGGCCTAGTGCCTACGAGAGCTGACCGTTGCACCTACGTCTACTATGGCGAAAAGATTGCTAAGTCAGATTCTAAGGCAACCAAGATCCAGGACAACAAGTTCAACCTGGAAGGCGCCATCGACTACCTTATGGACCCTGTCTCCGGAAACAACGCACAAGGCAGGAGTGTCCATGGAGTGATGTCCTTACATGTCGATGACCTGCTTATGGCAGGAGACAGTGTTTTCGAAACCAAAATAATGGCAAGAATTCGTAAGGATTTTCAGGTCGGATCCGAAGACAAAACTGACTGTATGTTCGTCGGACAGCGCATCCAATGGAAACATGATCCCAAGTATGGAGACTACATCAACGTTCATCAGAATGTCGCCATTGATGAGCTCCAAGAGATTCACTTTGAAAAGGACCTCAAGGATGACACGGAACTCAATCCTTCCATGCACACTGCATACAGAAGTGTACTTGGGCAGATAAGTTGGCTTCAATCCAGAACCCAATTTCATATTGGCTACCAGTTTTCCCGATGTGCATCGAAGGCCTCATCTCCAACCATCGGTGATGTGAAGGCCATCAACAAGACCGTCAGAACCATTAAGAGTATACCTCTTAGTATGAGACTCTGGCCTCCTAAGGGTAAAACCAGATTAGTTGGATACCCTGATGCATCATATCGGAACAACGACGACAAGTCCTCGCAACGTGCCCATGTAATATTCCTAGCACAAGATCGTGATCTTCATAAAGATTTGCCCAATTTCAGAGGATCCCTTGTCGACTATGAAACCCATAAGATTACGGCAACCACTATGTCCACCACTGTGGCAGAGTTACATGGACTGATGCGATGCTTCGGCACCTGCCTCTTCATAAGAGGACTGTGGTCAGACATATCTGGCGAACTAGCAGATGTTCACACCAGAACGGATGCAAACAACCTTGTTACGACCGCTTCAACCACTCACCAACCAGAGCAAAAGGAAACTATGCACCTTATTCAAATGCTTCGAAAGGAAAGCAATAGCGGTCAGATGCATGACCTCGCACATGTCCGTTCAGAGCATTGCTTAGCAGATTGTTTGACAAAGAGCTCAGCGAAGGCGGACGAGCTCATCAAGTCTGTCATGACAGGTACACTACCAAATGTTGACGTACATCCACCTTTCAGAACCATGTTACAAAATAAGGCTTTCCTTGTTGAATGGTTGGCTTACAACACATCACACGGCTCATGTGTTTTCACATTCCTGGCCGGGAACATCTCCTACGAAGTACACCGTTTCTGGCACTCACCCAGATGGATTTCCATAGATGAACATATTGAGGATTCATGAACTACTTGAACCAGTTGATACTTGAAAAACCTTTGAACCCTGATTGAAAATTGTTGACTCAAGAAATTTGTGTCTGCTCCCGCAGCCATTTGATTTTCAAGTGGCTAGCCATTGTGTGTGCTGCAACCTTTTTCGAGTGTGCAGAGCAATGTGGCGAAGGTTCACATTAAAGCAGATAGACGATCCTCCACCTGCACAGGAAGAGTCAGAAAGTGACTCGAAGGGAGACGTGGAGATGAAGAATTCAGGCGATGAGAAAGGAGAGAAGTCCATAACTTCTGACAAGAAGCAAGAAGAACCAAAGCAATCTTCGAATAAAGGAGAATCAGATTCTGGCGCTGAAGATTCTATTCATTGCACCGATGAAGAAGAAGACGAAGTCGATTATGGAGATGATACAAAGAACCCGAAGGATGAGAATCGAGGTGATCAACTTCTACCAAGAAACCGCCCCATTTCATCATATGACGACCAATTCATGGGAGAGATTTCATGGTATTTCCACGCAGGTCATTTCATAAATGAACTGGGACCGAATTTCGTCTTTCTGCCGGCGGACCAACGAGACAGGAACAACCAGAACCATGGATTGGATGGAATTCAGTTCTTCAAGCTTTGGGACCATGTCGGAACCAGAGACGACGACCTTAAAGGATACAACGAATACAAACAGGTGGTCAACACCGCTCTGATCCATCTCCGAGACAACCCACACACGTGGCATATGCAGGTCGCTCCAACAGCATTCAACTCATTGACATGTCCATGACACATCATAATGTGGTACCCATGGCCAAACTTTTCAAATGCGATGAGAAGAAACTTTGGACCACTGCCCATATGTACCTATTCATCATGGACAAGATCTCCAGAACCTTCAATGCGATCCTCCGCCACGATCCGGAAGAAGATGACAAACGACATAAACAACTTCAGAGAGAACAAGTACAAGATGGAAGTATTCGGCTTGATGTGATCCTCCGTGCAATTCCGAAGATCCGCCGCCGTCGTCGCCGCCGTTATGATCGCCTTGTTGGTCGATCGGCATAGGTCGTATAGTCGGTGCTTCCTTGAAAGACATGCGGTTCTGTGAGAATACTAGCACGTGCCACTGTGTTGGATTAAACTCATTCCAATCACATCTATGTGCAGGTAAGATCCACAGCTTTTCCGGTGAATTGACTTGCCATAAAAACACGCAAGCGTCATCTGGAGGTGTTGTCAATGGCGAATTGACTCCAATTGTACGGTTGTACATGATGCACTTGTTGTAAGGTGTGTGAGGTATGCACAGATACCTCAATCGTCTTGCGCCATTATGAATGGCTAGGATTCTTGAATCTGATTTGTTTGATGATTCAAGATCCAGCTCAGTTCCTTGTGGGAACTGCTTCATAGCCTTCTGAAGTTTCGTTACTTCAGAATCTTGTATGTACAGTGGATCTACTTTGTTGTTAAAAGGTGGATCTTGGTTTTTTACGCGAGTACTGGTACTCGTCATGTTATATTCCTCGTCAATCTTGTCGAGGTCTGATCGGATGTATGATATGTCACTGTCCGAGAATGGTTCAAACATGTCTTCCAGGAGGAAGACTTCGTTGTCCAAAGGCTTAGCCTTAAGGAATCTTAGAAGAATATGTGGCATTTCTTGACAAAATGAAAATGGATAAGTCTGGGCAAGTTTAGTATGGCTGCCCTGACTCTTGGTGTTGCCTTCGAGAGGCTGATGCAGGTGCTTCTCCTTGTTCAGGTAGTTGGAGCACCTCCTGAAAATTGGTCTCATTACTTCCTTAGGAAGGTTATGCGTGAGACTTGTCAATTTCAAACTTCTGAGTTTGGTGTCAGGATCACGCAAACCGAATGCGCACAAATCAAGGTTATTCCATGTGACCTGAGCATGTTTCATGAGATCCATAATGGACTTAAGAGTCCGAATCTTGGATTTCTGAGGGTTCTCTATGATGAAATAGAGGCCCTTGCTTTGTTGATATCTTGCAATTGATGCAACGAAATCGATCATCGGCAAGTATCTTGCTCGTTTCTCTGCAACAATCTTTGGGTCGTTAATGTTTTGCACGATGGACCAAGGTCCGCAAACTGGTGCCAGCCAGACAACATCTGGTTGTTGTTCACGGATAATGTCTAACACCATTTGTCTTCCTTTGGAAGTCATGATGTCGAAACCATTTCTGATGTCGATCGGTGTGCCGACCTTCAAACCTGTTAGTGCACGGCACTGACTAAGTCGAGCACTTCCAGCAAAAACTTCCAGCACATGGATCTTTCCTTTGGTGACACAGTTCCAGTTGGCAAACTGAGGTTCGCATGTGTAGTCTTCTGTGTAAAGTCCAGCTGATGAAGCTGGCTGGATCTGCTGATTCTGGTTGTTTTAGGGTTGTTTTTGTGCTCAGTCGCTTGGCTGGTCGGTCTGCTGCCCTTGCCTGTGACATCAGATCTGTATGAAGATCGTCATCGGAGGATGGCAGGTCAAGTCCTGGGTTTGATGGTGACTTGGTTTCGTCTTTCCTCAACTTGGTGATGTTGACCTTGAGCAATCTGGTTCCAAGGTCGATTCCAACCATTGTACCATCGGTGGATATTACCTTGCCCTTTAGCCACATTCCTCCTCTGGATCCATCAGGCTTAATTTTTGACTTGTCCTCACCCCAACAGAAAACTCTATCGCCAATTATGATTGGCTTGGAACTGAGTCGCAGTTTGTTGTGCGAGATCTTGTCGGACGTCTTCAGATTGTCGAGCTTCCTGATATGCTTGTTGTGCAAGTAGTCGAATCTGTCCAGCAGTCAGCTCTTCTTCCGTTTTAGGAATTGTGAGCTGTGCTGGTGTTGCCACTTCAAGCTGTATGAGTTCTGCTGGTCTGCGTCCGAATGCTAGTTCCAATGGAGTGACTCCGCCATATGTGACAGAGAGGTTTCTCGCAGTTGCGGCTGCCTTGACAAGCTGCTTGTAAGTGATGGCCTTTAAGGAGGCCGGTGCGATACTTGTCTTTATGGAATTCAACATTATGGAGACTTGTCTCTTGATGAGACGCACTGCTGTTTCCGCTCGGCTCGGCCAAGGTGTCATGGGACCTAAGGAAACTGGGCGAATATCGAGACTATTATAAAAAGTCTCCCAGTTTTCTGTCATGAGTGCTTGGTCTCCAACAACACATTTTGGCTGAAGATGATATTGATCAAAGTAGTTTCTGAGTAAAGGAATATTCTCAGAATCTTTGGTTCTTTCGACAACCTCGGTTGCCAATAATGTGGTGGCTCCATCGAGGATCACCAAGACGGTGATATGTTCACCGGTTCCTATGGGAACGAAACAGTGGTCGACAAAGGTTAGTTCTCCAAATGTTTCTGCTCTGAGGCCACTAGTCTTGCTACGTGAAGGTGCAATGGAGGCCTTCTGACAGGGTTCGCACTCTGCTCGAATCTTGTCATAGAGGTCGTAGATCTCCTTGGGCAGGTGCAATGCGCGAGTCCTGAACTTGAATTGTTCAGCTGACATGTGGTGATGTTGCAGGTGTAGTTTTCGAAGTTCTTCTGGTTTTGCGAGTCGTGTGTGTGTGCGCTTTAGTGCTAATGGTAATGTTATTGGTGGAGCACTTGCTGGTGCTTCTGATGGTGCAGCAGGATCTGTTGGCTCAGCGGCATGCCGGCCTGGTGCTGGAATGATCCTGTCTGCTGGTCTGTCAATTCGAATCTGCTCGGCTGAAAGTACAGTTCTGGAGCCGTTTTCGGTGAAGCTGCCTTGAGACGCCAGTTGTCCTCAATGGTGGAGGGGTTCCTTTGTTTCAATGTCAAATCCTTTGGTTATTCTCTGATTGTGAATCTGAGTGTGTGCAATTGGACAAGTTTTGCTTGTATCAGGTGCGAATAACGCTCTCCTCTTCGACGCATGAACTCTATGGAGTTCCTTGGTTGTGTGATTGATTACCCAGTGGTCGTTATTGGTGTGTCCGGTGATCTCCGTATTAGCTGCTGCTGGTGCCGGTTCCGGAACTATGGGTTCCTTGGATTCTTCCTTTACTGGATAGGCAGTCGCAAGCAGTGATGGATACGGATTCGGTTTGATCTTGTCGTCGTCGAATGCCTTAGTTAAGCCTTAGTTGCCGTCCTGAAATCGTGTTGTTTGCAAAAGGCCGCAAGATCAAGTAATGCATGACCACTGCTGGATACTGGTATGGGTTGTCGAATCATACCGAATGCCTTGCATGTAATCTTATCACATTGAGGAGTATGCTCAGTCGTCATGTGAAGGTTTCGCATCTGATCAATACTAAGCAAAATAGGAACTTGTCCCTGTTCAAGAATGTCAATGTTTGTCACCATAGGTGGTGAGGTGTTGAAAAAGAGTCGGAGAGTCCAGTCGACCTTAGAGGTCTGACCATTGGCAAATGTGAACCTTGTATTGCACGGAATGTACTCGTACTTCATCCTATGAGGATATGGTTCAATTGCCTTAGCATACCAGCTGCCCATGGACTTTGTGCAACCGTTGTCAAGAATGACATGGGTTGGATGTTCGGCCTGTTTGATTATGGGCGCCATTAGTTTGCTGGCCAGAGCTTGAGCTGCCCTTCGGTGTCGCACGCGGTATTATGTCGTAGGTCAAGCCATTTTGGGTGACCGTACTTCTGCTAGCATCAACTTCGTCAGTTATGTGTGCTAGGTATGTCATGTGACCATCTTGGGTCGTGTAAAATGAACTGCTGTTCCATTCTGTGGACCACCAGGCACTTTGGCCCCAATCATCCTGGTAAGGCTCTGCCGATATGTCAGCAGGATGCTGTGTTGCGTCCTGTGTCTCGGCATTGTGATCCACGGCGAAGGTTTTGGTTTTGCCTTTACCTTTGTCGTCCTTGCCTGAATCTTTTCCTTTGTCCTTGGATTTGTTGAAGGGTTTTCCCTTTCCTTTTTGGTACCAAGGTTGTTTGCCTTTCTTTCCCCAGTATGAATGATCGGTGGTGGTCTCGTCGGCCATGTTGGCCCTGCCGCTTGATTGTGGATTCCTGAAGGGTCTAAAGCTGCCTCTTCGGCGCTTTCCCTTGCCGTTTCTTCCTTTTCGCCCCTTGCCAGACTTAAAGGTCCGACGTTGGAATCTTTTGAGAACAAAAGCATCATGATCTTCTAGTTGCCAAAAGGCTTCTTCATCATCTAAGGGACAGAAACCTTCCGCGCCTTCTTCATCTTCTACCCACAATCCTTCTTCGCCTTCATAGTCTCCTTGATCAAGGATAAAGAAGGTCTTGGATCTGCTTCCTCCTGATGGACGGATGTTCGGATCCTGAAGGTTTGTTCTGGTGGTGATGAAGAGGTCGTAATATTGTGTTTTCACAATCTCACACGTATATTGCGGAAGCTGTATGTTTCTGAGGCTCAGTGAAGAGACTAATCTCTCACGTTGTCCCTCAGACAGTTCGCTTTGGATAATAAAGAAAAGTGTGATCATATTGTCAGTCAATGGAAATGACTGAGTATGCTCAGTTCTCTTACCTCATGCGAATCTGTCGAATTTTTCTTGAAGTCCGGCATCGAGGTAATTTGGATCGGGCACTATGGGTGCTGCGGCTCCTTGCGGCAGTCCCTGCATGATCGTCACGAGTTCTGCAACTCTCAAGTTATGCTGTTCACGCATTCGCTGATTAGCGTCGTTGATCGCCTGGATATACTCAGGGCTGTTGACGGTGAATTCTGGAGCTGTATCTTCCCAGGATGCCTTCAATCTTCTGAGAAGAATCTCAAACTTGCTAATGAAAGTTATGAACTCACCGTTTCCTGTTCTGTGGTTGAAAAAACTGAGGAATCTGAATAGGAATACATTCTGGGATCCTTTTAGAAAGTAACCGCGCAGGACATTGAGGAAATAATCAACTCCTGAATCTGGGTCAATAAGTCGTTCATTGCTCATCAATTCGCGGTATGGTAACGCGTCATCTGTGAGACGGTTTTTCAATAAGGGTCCGCGACGGTGAGGTTCTATCACCGTGAATGTACACCAATCTCTGACCAGATCCTCATATCTGAGCCAACTAACACGGCCGTCGTACGATGGAGGCAATTTTGCGTTCATCGACAGGTTGATGGACTCCTCGTGGGAACTCACGCCGTTATGACGGCTCCCTAAGAATGCCGCCATGGGTGGTTCTGATCCGTAAAAATCTTCTTCGCTGGACATCCTCTTGTCGGAGAACCTGTTTGTGGCTTGGAATACTGCAGGCCCGGTAGGGCCAGGCAAATAGTCCAATGTAGGTCCCTGGAAACTACTCCGATAGGGATGTTGAAGAAGAAGTGGACCGGTTTGGCCAATAGGATAAATATATAATGTACCAAAGTCACAATCAGCAATGGCGGTGTATTGTTTTCACCTAAGCAAGATGATATCGCTATTTACACCAGGCCCTTGAGCCAAATGGCAATGGACATGGTTGCACATGAGTGGATCTGTGTGTTCAAGCAACAGAAAAACAAGAAACACCCCCCACCCCCCACCCCATCCCCCACCCCACCCCCGGTTGCATCGGCCAGGCGCCTCGCTGACGGTGAAGGGCTCTGGCCTGGTGACTTTGGACGGCCGCCCCGCACCGAAGGAGGCCACCGCGCCGCTGCGGCCCGGCGCGCTCATCGGCTTCGGCCTGGCGCCGCGGCGGGAAAGGTTTGCACCCCCCCGCTCAGAAAAAGACACACCGGTTTTAATTCTTAAACGGGCGACGATCAAAACCCCATGTGCAAAAGGTAAGTAAGGGGCATGTTCATGTGTTACCAAATATTAAAGGAGATTCTGCATCTAAACAATCTGACCCAACTGTATCTAAGGTGGGTGCGCGGTTAGTTCAGAGAAACCGCCCCTCACTCAGGAGACCGTGCTCACCCTCCGCTTTTTGCCCGACCCCGCTTCGGCGGCTTCGGCACCGGCGCCGAGCAGCGGCTGTGGCTCGCCGAGCTCCCCGCCGCCCAAGCGCACAGTGCGGCGGGCGGAGGAGGAGGAGGCGATGCGAGACCCAACCCGGCCTCCTGGGGTGCCCTGTTTCTTTTGGTGGAACATGTTTGCTTCAAGTTAAATACCAACCACTCGAGTCACTAGGGGGTCCTGTTCCAATTTTCCGTTCCCCTTGCTCCGACACGTGTCGCACTTGTCCAGGCGATGCCAGAGTTGGACAGCGCCTGGGCGGAATGGGTCGCGCTGCGTTGAATGGCTCGTCGCTTCCACTTGCGTTTCAGAATATGTTTTATTTTCCCCTTTTGGTTTTAAAGGGAATCCATCACTACGGGAAATATTTGCTCATTTTTCCCGGGACTTTTTGGACACCCCGAATTGAAAAGGCTGAGTTGTTCAAAATTGGGGGGGTCCCTAATGTTAACTTCGGTCGAATCAAATCTGTCAATTTTATAGGGAAGCCAACCGGACAGCAAAGTCGGGGCACCCCCGGTTGCACCTGCTCCCTGTCAATCAACCAGGGGAGCTACATGGGCTCACATTACCCAGAAAATCGTTGAAGGGTTCACTGCAGTGCCGCCCGAAGGCAGCGCAAGGTTAGCCAAAATGATGAGGATGCAGTAGAGTAGCACAGCATTGCCCACTTTGCGCCGCCAGTCCGCCTAGTGAAATCGACTGGGGGCTTTTTAAGAATGATTGCTTCCATTGGTTTGCTTGGTGGAGCCTGTGTGTGCCCTTGATGTGACCAAGTAAGTAGTGAAAAGTTGGAATGGTTAAATCGGAAGTTGCCCACTGTACCCTGGATTGATACGCCTTTCAGATGAGCAAGGGTTTTTCAAAGTGAAGGATGCCCCCTCTGAAAGTCAATGGGGGTTTATGAACCCTGGGCTCCCATGATAGCAACAGGAAATTTGTCCGGGGTATCGCTTTGAGTAGGCGGTTTTGGGTAATATTTGTCGGGTATTCAGAGGTTTGATCATAACATTCAGCAGTCTATCGTTGATTTTGGAGGGACATGGCGGAACTCACTAAATTTCCCGCAAAAAAAGCAGGCGACGCGCCAATTTCCCCATATCCTCTTGGGGAAACAAGTAATTTTGACAGTGGCTCTCTCTCATAATATATAAATATATATTGGATTATATTAGCATAAGACTCAGCATGTTCACTCTGGGCCTGGTATGGTACCCCCAACAGGTGGAAAAAGATAACAAAAAATCGAAGAAAAACATAGTCTTTTGGAAGAGGAAAAAACCAAGGTCTTATCTGCCAGTCTTGCTAAAACGCTGCAAAAACCATGGTTTTCTGTATGTGCTCGCGGTGGCACCTAGGCGAAATGCACATTTGCCTGTCGCATCTGACACTGACCATCTCAGAAAACAAAAAACCTCGAAAACAAAACCAAAAACAATATTCAGTCACAAGGTGTGGTCTTCCACAGAGTTCCCAGATATTGTTTGTTTTTTTTGTTTTGTTTGGTTTTGTTGGTTTTCTCGAGGTTTTTTTACACTTTTCCAGAAAAACAAAAAACTTGAAAACCAAAAAAACAATATTCAGAGAGTCTTCACAAGGCGTGGTCTTCCACAGAGTTCCCAGATATGTTTTTTTGTTTGCATCATCTGGCTCTGCAGCCAGCGCAGGGAGCGCAGGAGGCGGCTCTCCGGACCTGCAGAGGCCGGTGCATCGGCGCTGAAGCAGGTTGTTCAGGATTACAAGAGGAGGCTGAATGCTGAGCTCAGCGCCGTGGGGGGCGACCTAGTCCGCGTCTGACCGGAAAGCGGCGACGATTTCTGGGTCCACACCAAGCTTTTCCGCAACCAGGCCCAGGGCTGGTTGCTGCGAGAGACCTTGGAGGATCTCGAGTTGCTGAAGCCGACCACCATGACCGCACAAATAAGGTGGCAGGCGGAGGATATGAGTTTGGAGGCCGGCGACGAATGCCGGGTCTGGCTAACTTCGGTTAGCGACCTTGGCTGGGTGGACTTTCAATGCGATCGGAAGGGCGCGGGCGGCCAAGCGCCGATCGGCATCTTCACGCAGCTCCCCGACAGAGCAGCCAGACACCCGTTCATATATCTTGTGGTGCATGATGTGTAGGTCGCACTGTGGTTTGTTTGGCTTGTCCTAAGCATGAACTTCCATGGCTCCTTGGTGCAGACACAGTGCAGGTTCGCATGGAGGAAGATAGGACGCTTATTGAGTGAGATTTGCCAGTTCTTGCCTCTGAAAAAACAAAATGGGCATCCAGACCCGTGGGTAGAGGCCAGTGGAACTGAGTGCTTGCGCTACCCCACCCCGGGTTGTGGATTGCGTGTCAGTCTTGGGAGTTGAAGTCGATGGCGGGCTCACCTTCGAAACTTTATTGGCAATGGCTTGTGCCAGGTTTATTAAGGAATCGCAGGCAATGAGGTCCACAACTTGTTTGGCAGGTTGAGCAACTTCACAGCAGGGTTGAACCATCTGCGCTTTACGCAGCTGCCGCTGTAGCGAGCCATTCGCATGGCTGGGCTGCAGTTGCAATGTGGTTTGCAAGGAGATTTTGGGCTGCCCAGGGGCGTCCCTTGGGGAAGGGGGGCAGAGCCGCATCATGCATGAATTGGGCATGAAGTGGCGGCTCAGCACCCGCGTTGCCATGAAAATCATTCTTACCCGAGCACGCTTTGTGCCTAAAGGGTGACCACCTGGCCTGTTTTCCTGTTCAAGCCGCAGTTCTCCACAAAGGTTCTTCTTGGATGACTCATGCTCAACAGGTAGCAGAAACCTTGGGGGTAACGCGTGATTTTTGTGAGCATAGGGAGTCCATGCGTTTGCTGGAACTTGCTCATGCTGCGAGACGGGCCGTTCGAGAGTGGCGAAACTCTGTTGTTCTGCCGCAACTTGAACGAGTGGAGAAGGAATGGTTTCAGACTCAAGCGGGCAAATGGAGCAGCAGGCGCTGCTTTAGCCTGGTACCATGGGACGCTCGACATTTGAAATTCCTTCGTTTCCTGCAATCCTTGTGCCTTTCGAAGAGCCAATGGGCACAAGCGCGGATCTGGCTTTTTGTCCTTCTGACTGGGTACTTCCCTTTTGGGGTTTTTGACAATTCCCAGCAGCTCTTTGCAACTTTGGAAGCTTGCCCGTGGTGCAGCGTTGCAGATGTGGATGTGCACCATGTTTTGTCTGAATGTCAGGGTTTGCCTCTTGCTTGCGCCCCCCAATCCATGTCTAAGGTCCTTGATGAAGACTGCTTTAAGAGGAATATTTTTTAACTTTGTGTACCAGGCAAAGCGTTTCACATGGAGGCAGTGTAGGTGAGTGAAAGCGGGAGCGACTGGGCAGCATAGTTGAACGCGATGTGGCGGCCGATGGGCCCTTGGAGCAAAGGTGCCCACATGCGTTCTCTTTCTGGCCCATCCTGTGGGAGGGCCTTGCAGGCTTACACTTACACTTACACTTACACTTACTCGAGGTTTTTTGTTGTTTCATGTTTTTGGTTTTCTCGTTTTTTGTTTTTTGTAGAAACAGACCCTGAAGGACCAGACGACTCTCTAAATATTGTTTTTTGTTTAGTTGTTTGGTTTTATCGAGGTTTTGTTGGTGTTCTGTTTCTCTGCCTGAAGTTTCCACTGCACACCCTACCCCTTAGCATTCCCCTATTCCTTTAGTATTCTCTTGGTATACCCTCTAGTATTTCCTCAGTCCTCCCTTAGTATCCCCTTAATATTCCCCAAGTATTCACCGAATTTTGCCCTCGTATCCCCTTAGCATTATGTTGGTATACCCTGTAGTGTTCCCCTAGTGTTTCCCTAGTATTCCCTCAATATTCCCTTGGTATTTCCTTAGTGTCCCCTATGTGCTTTTTGTATTCTCGAGGTTTATTGTTTTTCCCTCATGTATCTCTGTCGTGCCTGAAGTCTCCACTGCACACCCTACACCTTAGTATCCCCTTGTCTCCCTTTGGTATTGCACTTGGGCGACCTGTTTAACACACACAGACACACATCCTGGATTGCAAGACTCCTGCATCACCAGCAGGGGGACACGGTTGGACAATCTCAGCCACTCTGCATTCTTTCCTTATGAATTCTACTCAATATCTTTGTCAAACTCTACTCAATGTCTAACTGAAACTATAAAGACTTTAATAGGACATAATCCAACCATGCATTTTATTTGAAATTGGAATTGTCAGTACTTATGATTTTATGGCAAACCAAATGTTGCACAGGATTCCCTGTGCAATAGACTTGTCTCTTCAAACCAATAAACACTTAAACACAATATTCAACATTGTTTGGACCTGGTTTCTTTACTTATGAATTCTTATTTAATACCAATTGCTGCTCAGGATTCCCACAGGATTCCATTTCCAATAGGCTTGTCTTTTCAAATCAGTAAACATTTGAACACAATATTCCACAAGCTTGGGACCTCTGAGTTCTTCCCTTATGAATTCTTATTTACTATCAATTGCTGCTCAGGATTCCCACAGGAGTCCATTTCCAATAGGCAACAAGCTTGGGACCTGTGAATTCTTCCCTTATGAGTTATTATTTCATCAAAGGAAGTTTGGAAGGAACTTCCGTGTTACGGCAACTAATTGAAAGCTAGCTCTCTGAGACAGATGACAAGAGAAGGAATAAGCACGCGAGAAAATACGCGCTCGCGTGTGGTGGGAGAATAGAAAGGCGCAAAAAGCGTGGCCCTGTGCGTGAATTGGCGTCGCTGGAGAGCTGAAAGCTAGCCTGTTCGCGGCGCCTGGTCGGACCACGTTCGGACCAGGCTCGGAGCGGGCTCGGAACACTCTCGGAGCAAGTTTTCTTAAGGATTGAATTGTGTGGCAGGCGCAGCACTTTAACAAGGTCAAGTACAGATTTCGTGGCAGGCGCAGCACTTTCGCAAGGTCAATTACAGATTTCGTGGCAGGCGCAGCGCTTTCGCAAGGTCAGGTGCAGATTCCTTGGCAGGGGCAGCACTTTCGCAAGGTCAAGTACAGATTTCGTGGCAGGCGCAGCACCTTCGCAAGGTCAAGTACAGATAGATAGATAGATAGATAGATAGATGCATAGATATATAGATAGATCGATAGATAAATTGATAGATAGATAGATAGGCGAAGAGAGAGGTAGGCAAATAGATAGATCGATCGATCGATAGATAGATAGATAGATAGATCGATAGATCGATAGATCGATAGATAAGCAGACAGATAGATAGATAGATAGATCGGTGTAGAGAGAGGCAGGCAAATAGGTAGGTAGATAGATAAGTAGATAGATAGATGGTTAGATAGATAGAGCAAAAGAGAGAAAGAACGAAAGAACAAATAGATAGATATAGAAAGATAGAAAGATAGATAGATAAAAAAGAGATAGATAGATAGATAGATAGATAGATAGACAGAGAGATAGACAGAGAGATAGATAGATAGACAGACAGATAGAAAGATAGACAGATAGATAGATCGATAGATAGGTAGATAGATAGAGCAAAAGAGAGATAGATAGATAGATAGATAGATAGATCGATAGACAGATAGATAGACAGATAGATAGATAGAAAGAGAGATAGATAGAAATAGAGAGAGATAGATACATAGACAGGTAGATAGATCGATAGAGAAAGATACAGAACAATAGATAGATAGACAGATAGACAGATAGAGAAAGATAGAGAACAATAGATAGACAGACAGATAGATAGATATATAGACAAGAGAACAGCGCAAAAACAAGCAAAATAAAGAAAGACAAGACAGAAAAGAAAGAAATAAAGCAAGAAGGAAGGAAGGAAGGAAAGAAAGAACAAACGACAGAGAAAAAACGAAACCGTGACAAGGAAGAAGAGACAAAGAGTCAAGAAAAGAAAGAGAAATATAACTATAGTTTTTATATGTTTGAAACTTCCGCCCACCGGCTTCGCCGGCTCTACTGGTATCTTTTTCAAATTACATTAAGTTACTAGGATCATATTAGGGGAATACTGACAAAGGAAATGCTTGGGAAATAGTGAAATTGGAATTGTAGTAACGATTATTCTTATTTAATACAAATTGCTGCACAGGACCCCCACTGGATTCCCTTTCCAATAGACTTGTCTTTTCAAACCCGTAAACATTAAAAACAATATTCAACAAGTTTGGGACCTCTGAATTCTTTCTTCATGAATTCTTATTTAATATTTTTCAATTTATACTGGGAGAATACTAGGGGAATACTGAGGAAATACTTGGGGAATAGTAAGGAAATACTGGGGGAGTGCTGAGGGAACCCTAGGGGCAAGAGAATACTACGGGAATAGGGGGGGAGCGCTGAGGGAAACTTAGGGGCAAGATAATACTACAGGAATAGGGGAATGCTAGGGGAATATTAGGGGTGGTCATCCTGAAGGTGGGTCCTGCGGGGGGGGTCCCGGGGGGGGGGGGGGGTAGCACAGTTTATATATATATATATAGGCTTATATTGGCATAAGGCCCAGCATGTTCACTCTGGGCCTGGTGGCTTGCCAGCTCTCGCGACTCAGGAATCTCGCCCTCGAGACGTGCTGGCTGGTCAGAAGATGTCAAGCCAAAGGAGGACTGCATCATAACCCCCGTTTTTTCTGGTTGTTGGGGGGGGGCAGTAGACAGCTAAACCCCTCAAGCACCGTTATCTCAGATTGTTGTTCCGTGTCCCTTTGTGGACAAGGCTTCTCCCTTTGGGGGTCTTCACCTCCATTATTTGGGGCCTCGTTTAACATCTTCCTGCATGTTAAGGCTCACCAAATTGGACCAAACCGCTAAACATGTCATTCGGTTGGTTTTCGGGCAAACCTCAAGCTAAGTGTCTAGTTTCCGTGTAGGATGTAACCACTTAGGGGACTTCAAACATTTACTGAGTAGGATGTAACCACGGTTACTAGCGACTGACTAAGTACCCTGCCCCTTTGAGCACAAACATCTTCCGAAAGCTGCAGGAGAAAGAGGCCCAGCGCCTCTCACCCAGCGCGGGGCGAGAGGCGGGGTTTTGCGGATGTGTCGCGTTGGTGGCCGCGGCGTCGGAAAGTACACCATGGGACCTAGCAAGTGGTTCTAAGATGGTTGCCACATGTTGCCACATGTTGGGTCCACTACCCAAACCACCGCCCCCCCCAATGAAAACTGGGATGCGTACCATTTGGGAGTTGATCAATAAACAGGTTTTTGCAGGCGACCATAACGTTGTAGGTATTATTGCCCCCCAAAAGTGTGCGATGGACTTCGCGAATGAGCATTGTCTTTGCACGACATCCTCGTGAATGACTTGGCATTTGACTTCTTGATATTTGCAGGCCCCACTCCCTTGTCGACGGGACATGGGCAGCACCTTTGCTTGCATCCTTGACCCCCCTTATTGGAATGACCTTGGCTGGGACATGGAGCAAGTCTCGCGAATCGGCGAAAGCTGATAGAGCTTCTTACAAGGTTTCGCCCAGGACGGGACACTCTTGAAGGAAATTTGATCCACTGCCATTTGCAAAGTGGCTACATACTGGTTGGAGTCCAAACATGGGGGAGCACTAAAGAAGATATTGTGTGTTTTTGGAGTCCACCACACCACCGCGGAATTGCACAGGCTTCCTTTCAAACGAAAAGTAGTCTTTCTAGATTCGCCCAGATCTTCGCAGCAGGCCCCTTGCTGGGATCTCGTTGGACGTCAATTTGCTGAAGCGTTCGACCATAATTAATCTAAACCAAGCTGTTCAGTGGCACCCGCTTTCCCTTTCTGTACAGCTGGGGGCAAAAGCTGAGGTAGCGGATTAGCCTGGAGGATCCAACCAATTAATCCAAGGAATCCCACCTGAAATGACTTGATTGCCCACTGAAATTGGAATTCTTGATTTGCTCCTTTACATTGCCTCTTTGAACTTTGCAAGGCTCGGGCGCACCGACCTACTGCGGTGGATGGGGGAGAGGCAGGGCTGTCAAGGTGTCACTTGCAAACATGTCGAGAGACCAGAAGCCCAAGGAGCATCCCCAACCGCAGAACCTGCCCCAAGGCCGCCGATTTGGAGTGGCTAAGACCCCATAGCTGTTGTTGAGGGAAAAATCCCCCCCCTGTAAAATTGTTTCCGCGTTACGCCCATGAAAATACATGGTATGTGTGGCTAAATTATGGTATATCCCGCATTTTCACTTGGAGTGGTTTGGGGGTAGCAAAGTCCCTGGCTAAGGACCCTCAGACAGGTGCGCTAGAGGCTACATGATTGTTCGAGACGACGGTCTTTTTTGGGAAGCAGTCTGCACATCAAGCCATGTATGTTTGTGGTGGGGTGAATCTGATGGACAACAGCGACTGGCGACCAAGAGACCTTCTCCAAAGAGGTTATAAATCTATGTCCCTTGGTACCTGTCCCAAAAACGTGTCCGCTGATTCCTGTCCAGGATTTTCTTGAAACTTGCTGGGAAATGGCTTGATTGATGTTGCATTGTACCCTACCCATGTTTTGCCTGGGGTGTGACAGATGGACTTCCGCCTTTTCCGCTTCTGTCGCATGTCTCAGTGCCTTTTGCAAATCTGTGCAGGGATGCGAACGAGCTTCCCTTTGGAAGGATCAAACCTAGGGTCTCCTCCAAGATGAGTTCAGCATTTTAGGGTGGACTACATATGGACCAGAATCGGAACATGTTGTTTGTTGCGCACCCCAGATTTGAGAAAAGAAACATCCATGCCAAAGGGGGCATGGAAAGGTTATGATGTCATGCATGACCCTTGGTAGCTCATAATGGCCTCTGATCACGAAAGCTGGCTTGCTACATGGAGCCTCTCTTGCTTCAGCAAGTAATGGGGACAGTGAATCCCACAACTCTGTGCTGTATCGTGTTTTTTTTGCGCTGACTGCGGTCCAAGAAATGTGGCTTCGGAAGATGACTATGCCTTTACGGGCACCTCCGACGCAGTGTCCGAGTGATTGGCCAGTGCTCTCTTCTTCTCGTTAGGTTTCGTTCCTCCCCTGTCAACCCCTAAAAGTAAGCCGGCATCGGCCTCGTGCGGGGTGGGAGGCTTTCGCTTGCCTCCCCTGGCCTCAAGTAGTCATTAAAGGGTCACTAGTTTGGCTGCAATGGCGTCCCTTGCGCTGTGATAGTCACAGATGGCGGCACAGTGGAGCAACTCCACAGCCTTTTGGCCCAGTTGTGACCCTTGCTCAGTTGAGACACTTGACGGCCCTGACATCATCAGAATCCTGAGAGCCCCTTCCAAGTAGGTCCCTTCCGAACCTTTCCGAGTGGGCGGGCTTCAGGTTTCCTCCTTGTACCCGTGCCTCTCCTGGAATTTATTCCTTTTAAATCAAAGCGGGGAACATAGAAGAGCCTAGCACCGGGTCAAAGAATCCTTCAATTGTGGCTCATTGCCTCCTCATTTACCTCATGTTTAGTTGAATAATCACGACCCCTTGACCCCCAAAGAGGTACCCCCAAAGGGTACGCATGCATGTGATGCTTGAGGCCCTTGAGATCCGTGTTGGTTGAATTCACTCCGAATGGCACAATGCCATTTGGCTCAAGACTGAGTTGCCCATGTTTAACAAAGCAGGGTTTGCGCGCGCTTACTGGACTGGGGTTAATAAGGGTCCCGGTTTCTGGTTCGCTGTGTTTCTTTCCCTGTTGATTGGTTATCAGCCGTAATTGCTTTTTGGTTTAGTCCCCCTCGGTCCAGTAAGCGCGTGCACTTCGTACATGCACCCCGCCGCGCCGGACTTTTCGGCACGCGGACACCGAGGAGGCTGGGTACACCGTCGTAGGCTTTACTTTGAAGCCTACGACGTGCTCAGCGGTTGGGCTTGGCGGACCTTCCGTATAAGCATTGAACGCGTGGAGTGGCAAGACGCAGACGAGGACTTTAGATCAGCCTTGCTTGCCTGGAGAGACGATTTTTCAGAGGAATCGTACAGACACCTACGCAACGCTTACCCGGACGTGTACAACGCCGTCGTGGCCCAGGGGCGACACCAGCCAATCCCCCAGCGTAACAATTGGGCACAGGCCGCAGCTACGAGCGCGGTAGGGCAAGCCGACGGGGCAGCAACAGCAGTTCCTCAGCCCCCGCAACCCGGCACTCCCACGAGCCCGTCTTCGTCAACGGCAACGGTGTCCACGCAGGCTGCAGCTCCGAGCGCAGCAGTGGCACCGCCCGCGAGTCATCCGCGGCTATCCCTTCGCCGCACACACCACCTGGCCCGCCGCCAAGGAGAGGCTCATCACATCCGGCGGAAACAAGGACTGTCAATATTTGGGAACGTTCCACCTCCCATCGTCGATCGCCATTGCCAAGGAGAAGGGCATCGCCAAAGCCACAGGCGCATCCGTGGAGACAGAGGTCACGACCTCCGCATAGGGCTGCAGCTCCAAGCGCAGCGAGGTCGCGAACAAGGAGTCATCGATCACCGCCTGCACGGGCAGTGATCGTACGCTCCCCTTCACCGCCTCCTCGATCATCCCTCAGCGACAGGCCGTTGATATTGGCAGCAGCAAACGCGGTTTTTCCGATTACACGCGTGGACAGTGCCGGCATTTGGATCCTACAACACCGGCACGAAGGCGCGCCACCAAGGCCGTCCCGTGCTCATCACGCGCCGCCAACAGACGAGCCCTACGATCTCCCGGATTCATATTGGCATCGACCACCGAGGGTGGATTCTCCTTACGGGGCTTTCCGTAACGAGGATCCTGCAAGGAACGCCGAGCACTTCGACATCCGCAGTGAGTCGTCATCGCCAGAGAGGTCGGCTAACGCCTTCGTCTCTGGCCGTGCTGGGTTCAACCCAAACCGGGTTTACGAGGCCGAGGAATTTGTCCCGAAGCGGCCAGCTCCTACCGAGCGTGAGTCTTCTGCTCCCGTCGCCAAAGCCCGCAGAATTGTTTTTGGCAACAGGGAGAAGCCAGCAAAGGCGCCACCACACGTGATTGTCAGCCAGGCTGCAGCAGACCGCGCCGCGGCGAAGGCCATCCCACCACCTCCACTAAGGCAACCGCCTGCACCTCCGGCACCCGTGCCTAGGGCTGCAGCGCCACGCGCAGCGTCAGTGCCAGGAGGGGGAACAAGGCCTCAATCCACGCCGCCGAAGTTCAAGCAACCACCACCACCAGCTCATCCGCAACAACCGCAGACAAAGCTGCCGCCCCCGCAGCCACCCCAAGTTGTGCCTGCGCCAAGGGCGTTTCCTTCCGATCAGCAACGGGGCCAGTGGGGCCAGGCGCAAGCCGAAGAGAGGAACCCACTCGTCATTGCAGTGGACTGGCACAATACCCTGGACATTGCAGCAGACGCGAACGGCGCTCCAAGCGATTGGCTTTTGTACAAGCTTTCAAAGATCTATCGCAACCACACCCGATCGAGTTCAGGATTATCAGCTTTTGCACATCCAGGGACACTCGTGAGAGGACCCTGAGGACAGCGGGCCACTTCGTGCACGCTTGCAACAGCAATATTCCGACGCTGGGCACTGACCCCTTCGGAGAGGTCATTTTAACCTATCAGCGTGTGGGCCCGCCGGGTAAGGCCGCAGCTTTAGCGCGGATTGGAGCTTGTGTCATCATTGACGATAACAACGCCGTATTGCGTGAGTGCAGAATTGCAGACGTGTTCGCAATTGGAGTCGGGCGCCGTGACCAAAACCGTGCCCTATACGACGCCTTTGAGGAGCTCGATCAGTATTTGCAAGACCATAGGGACCTCCTTCGCCCCGCACGGGTGCTCCGACAGGAAGAGTACCTGGAAGAAGCCGGCCGTCGCCCACACTCTGCAAGGGGCGGGCGTGGCTTGTTTCGTTGATCCTGCAAGGTTGGAAGGCTGCAGCTTAAGCGCAGCGGTGGTGCAGCAAGCAAGTGCCCCGGAGCGAAGTGCATTTTGCCCGCTCCGGTTGTATCATAGTGCAAGCCTTTGGCCTAAGACCGCAGCTCAAGCGCGGGTGCCAGCAAACGTTAGCCTGGCTGTGTAGTGCAAAAGGTCGTGTCCATCATGGCATCAGGAATTACCCCACCTTCAGATGATAGGTCAAGGTCAACCCCTGGGGGCGATTCTAATGATGAAGACCCTGAGCTCTGTGATAATCCCGTACCCGCAATGTCCGTGATTCCCATAGGCTCTAGGTCAACCTCATCAAGAGCTGCCCAAAGCCGTGATAACCCAGCTACACCTCCCCGAAGAGCACCAATAGTTGAGGAACCCGATTCCGATTCCACTGCAACTGTGGCAACTCCTATAGTGCTTAGCCCTCAAATGCCAGTCCCCGACCCAACTAGGGACATGAGTGCAGCCGCATTTGTGGCCGGTTCGGCATTGCAACGTGCCCATCAAGCCTCAGTCATAGCTGACCAGGCTGCCACCGTTGCTCTTCACGAACACCAAGCCGCAGACGAGGCTCGGCAAAGGTTAGGGGAGGTTGCTGCAACCGCGCAACGTAGGGAACACACCTTTAGGCAACAGGCAACGGAGTTGACATACCAAGCACAGCAAGCAGTTGAGCGCGCACGCGCACAGACCGCATTCGCTGAACAAGCTGCACAGCACATCCAACAGGAAGCCCAAGGCCATGTTTTGCAGGCTAGGCAGGAAGCCCAAGGCCATGTCGCCCAAGTGAGACAGGAAGCCCAAGGCCATGCCGAACTGTTAAGACAGGAAGCCGTAGGCCATGTTGAACGTGCTAGGCAAGAGGCAGAAGAAGCAAGGTCGGCCGCACAAGCCGAAGTGACTAGGTTACGACAGGAGGCTCTTCAAGAAATTTTATCCCGAGACAGTAAGATCCTTCAGCAAGATAAGTTGATAGATACCTTAGGTAGTGAAAACCACTCAATGGCACAACGTCTTGCTGACCTCGAAAGGGCTGTTGCATCCATGGCACAAAATGTTCCGGTACCTCCGGATGAAAGTCAAAATTGGGACCAAATGTCGTTGGACGTGACCTTCAGGTTGGATCACAGGCTCCCTCAAGTCAAGAGTCTGTTGATGCCTCGCGTGAGCAGTATCCCCCGAAGGATGCAGCTCAAGGCGCATCGGGGAGTTCAAGTAGTGACCCTAATGTAGCGCCACGTGTGCCTGTTGGTTTCCCAAAATCTTTCGACCACCCGCAGCCCGCCAAGTCAGCACTCAAGCGTGTCCAAATTCAGGCAGATGAGCCAAGTGCACAACCACGAGGCCCGTCAGCTGCCACTCGGACTCAAAGTGTGGGGGACCCTGGAGACGTCCAGCAACAAATTTCCTCCTTAACTGAGATGGTTCATCAACTGTCCCAATTGGTTGTTGAACAGGCACGGGTTTCAGGGGCTTCGCCCCCGATCGCAAAGGCTCAGGCCCCCCCGCCTTCCGTGTCGGCACAGTATACAACTACTGCTGTTTCGCAAGTTCCCACGCTTAGGTTAGCAAATTCAAGTGCAAGTGCAAGTCAAGTGGCTTTCGTATCCTCCCCACGTGCACCATCGGAAGCAAGTTCCGACACATCCTCAGACTCTGAAGATGAGGGCGATGAACCCTCTTGCCGTGTCTGTGGTGGATCGCATGATGAAACCGCCTGTCCTTCTTTGTCCATGAACAAAGGACGGGGACAAGGTGCTCAAGCGGTTGATGCAAGTGGGAAGGATGCTGCTAAAAGCGCATCAGATCCGGCCTCTTACGAGGAAACCGTGGTCCGCGTCAAGGACCTTAAGGATTTAGTGCTGCCCCTTCCGCCAGAGAACGCCGGCCAGGCGCGTGGTTACGTGAACCAAGTCCTCATGTCGATTGGACGACTGCAAAAGTCGACCGGAGACGAGCTCTATCTTTGGGCTCAGGACTGCATGACCTCATCCGAGGAACAGCTCAAAGCTGATTTGCGTTTCCCACGCACAACCCGCGAAATAGCCGCGAAGCTGTTGAAAACGTGCCGTAAGGGCAAGTTCGGGTTGTTGTTCCAAAATATGGTGGAACACGAACGCAACACCGCCGGTACCATGCCAAACGGCCGTGTGATGCTGCGCTCGATCTTCAAGCACTTCCAGCTGGAGCGCGACCGCATCGGCATCCTTGGAGAACGCAATCTTCTTGGTTTAAAAGTGGCCGGTCAGTCAGTAGCAGACCTCGAGAATTTCAGGGAGAAATACAACTACATTCTCCGTGCGATTCCCCTGGACAAACAGCCGAAGGAGCGTACCCTGTTCAATCACCTCATCGATGAATTCGAGAGGTGCCCGCTGATGAAGCACCGCGTCGAGAAAGCCCGTGAATCCGCTCATGACAGCCACCGCCGAACCTGTGCATGGCTATGGGCCAAAGTTGATCTGGCTATCGAGCTTGCCCAGCAAAAGCGCAACCGTGATGAGTTTGACCATGATGTGAAACTCAAACCTGCTGTTCGCGAAACGGGCAAGGAAGCGGCTACAAGCGCTTTGCCAGCGGAGACCAAAAAGGAGAAAAAGGGGAACAAGAAGGCCAAGAAGGAAAAGAGTGGGCAGGATACAGGCGGCACGCCAGCCGCTCCTGCGCCTAAGGGTAAGAGTCCTTCCAAACCAAAGCCTCCTCCTCCTCCGAAAAGTCAGGGTGCGAACAAAGGGGACACCAACCTCACCCCGAGGTCCAAGGCGGTGTCCAAGACCGCAAAAATGTCAGCCGCTGAAAAAGCAAAAGTTCCGTGCATGTTCTATGCCTATGATGCATGTAGGGCCAAGTCGTGTTCTTTCCTACATTCGCCAACCGAGAAGTATACTGGGCCACCCCCACGTGCCCTCAGTAGGCCAAAGTCTTCGGCAGCCGTTGCCGCCGTAGTTCCCGCAGTCCCAAGTGTTCCTGCCAAGAACAACAGCATCAGCTGGTTATGGGACACAGCTGCAGGTCGCCATCTGATCGGTAAGCAAGCACTGAACAGCACGATGATGCATTGCGTACGCAAGACCAACACACCGGTAGGCTTTGCCACGGGCGGAGGTGCTCAGCAAGGGGACAAGTCCCTTGCATTTGAGGACTCCCGCGTGATCCCGTCTGACGAGCAGGTCTATGTTTTGAACGAATGCCCGCCCGCTCAGTCGATTGGGCAAGACCGTCATCGATCGAGGCTACCTCTTCGTGTGGGATCCTAGAGAAAATGTTCCTTATCTTGTTCCTCCTTCGGAGATCAACAAGTGCAAGCTTAGGGTTCCTCGCAGATCCAGAATCAACGCCACCAGGGTTGTTGAATATGTGCCACAGTACGATGAAGTAGTTAAGCCACAGATCGTTGATCAAGCCGCGAATCTTCGACCCATCAATGTCGTTGGTTCACCTGTCAAAGTTGAGGATGATGTGATATCCTTGTCAGATGAAGGTTCCTTCTCTGTCGACCAAGTGCAGGATCCTCCATCACCTCCGCAAGTGTCAATAAAAGTTGAAGAGCAGCTTGACGCGCTCTTGGATGACATGGTCCAGAAAGTCAAGGCTGCAAGCTTTAAGCGCAGCGAAAAGCCAGCCATGCCTGCCCCGGAGGAACGGCCTCCGGCCGAGCCCCCGGATCCGCCGCCGGCTCCACCACCCGCAGCACCACCTGAACCAGGTCCAGCGGTGCCAGAACACCCAGATGATGACCGCAGGCTTGCCGAGTTTGCAGAAGGTGGTGAGCTTCGTGATGAACCCCGGCTTCGGGCCGAAGCCAGTTCATCTGAACACCAACGGACTCACCTTCCGAAGAATCCCTTCTGCAAAATCTGCAACATCGCTAAGAACACCGCAATGCGTGTCGCTCGGAAACCAGGGGGGCGCAGTGATGATCAAGTAGATGCGCCAACTGCCCCATTCCAGCAACTCGCCACAGACAGTGTAATCTTAGCCAAGGGTGATGAGCACATTGGCGTAGGCATAGGAGGGATCAAGTCCAACCATGTCATCAGAGATGTGTTTTCCGGCGCAAGGGTCGCGTACCCGGTCTCCAAGCGGGACATCCCGTCGCACGCAAGGAACTTCCGCCATTTCGTAGGCCTCAAGGCCAACGAGCTCGCTCCGCATTGTCTCATTAAAATGGACGAGGCAGGAGAGTTGCAGGGAGCGGCCGAAGAGGTCGGGATGATCCCCGAAACTTCGTTGCCGAATCGCTGGCCACACAACTCCGAGCTTGAGCGTGATGTGCGCGAAGAGAAGGAATGTTGTAGGAGCATACACCATCAATCCGGTTTGCCCTACTCACTGCATACGCATTCCTACCCCTTTGCTTGCCTCTCGATGTCTTTCGACCGGCCTTCTACGTTTGATCCGTCAAAGACGCAATGGGAAGCACTCACCAAGGAAAAGTTCGATGGCACCCGCTGTTGCTTCGGACAACTGGTTTGGTATCGCCTCAAATCCGCAGGAAAGAGAACGTTAGAGCCTAACATGGCCCCAGGGCTATTCATGGGTTGGCGCATCGATCCCGGAATGCGATACCGAAGGGTACTCAAAGTCATGGATTACCAAAGTTTTAGGACCAATGGTGCTATAACTGTTCAAGACGTACCCGAACCTGAATTGTTCGTCGAGGAAGGCGATCCCGTCTTTCCAATCGCAGCTGCCGCCGACCGAGCTTTGCGAACAGGTGAAGGCGAGGCTCCAGAGTATGCAATCAGGGATGTTCCATTCATCCCCGAAGGCATCCCAGCCCCGTCAACTCCTTCCGGCATTAAGTCACGGAGTGTGTATATAACCATTGAACGCATTATAAAGTTCAAGGAGACCCCAGGTTGCAAGGCCTGTGCGGGTCACACAAGGAACCACACCGACGCTTGTCGAAAACGTTTCGCAGACCTCGTTGAAAGTGAAAAGGAAGAAGCAAAGGCTAGAAAAGTCGCCGCCGAGGAAGCCATAAAGCAGATTGAAGCAGACGAGGCAGCTGCTATACGCGCTGCAAAAGCATCTTCACCAGAACCTCCAGAAGTCACGGCTGTTGAAGAGGAAGATCCTGAGATCGTCCGTGCACTGCTTGGTGAACCCTCGTCGTCTCGGCCCAGTGGTCTGCATGCAGATGCTCTCCCCGCATCAACCAAACAGGATGAATGGGTTTACAAGCCCGATGGTAGCATGTTAATCCGTGTTCATCATCAGCCTAGGAAGCACCTGTTCACTCCCAATGATGTGAAGGAGTGTCCCGTGTCAGTAGGTAGGATCACGCCCGGCAGGACCACTCGCGTAGTGTCACAGCAAGATGGTAGCAAGGAAGACATCCATGATGGTTGGGCAGGTAGATTCTCAGCACACCGAGAACTTCCTGTACCATGGACTGGCATCACAATCTTTAGGTTGTATATGGATTCCAAGCAATTGGCTGCAGCTTTGAGCGCAGCACAAGAGCCAGATCTGTGTGCAGGGGAAATCCCCGTCAGTTCAGGAGCAGCCGTTACTGTGTCAACCGCATCAAGCACGCCGCTTGCCGAGACCACCAGAGACCAGCCATCCGTTTTCGGCAACCCATGCCAGCCTCAGGGGGGCGAGAAACGCCCACCGCATACCGTTGGTAATAAACGTGCTCGCAAGCGCCTCGCCCGAGGTGCAGTCGCCCCAATGTTTGAGTTTGCTTGTTCACCAAATTCCTCAATGGGTAATGTGTTCAAGGATCTTAATATTCCACATGTGCGATTAGCCAAAGAGTACATTGACTTAGGGTCAGCCGTTGCGGACGAGCAGCTCTCGTACCAACTCACGCAGTGTGTCCGTCCTAATTTGTGGGCAGCCATTCCATGTGTCTCAGGATCACCTTGGCAAAGGTTGAACCTTCATAGATTAGGAAAGCCGTTCAAGAAAAAGTTAGCAGAAAAAGTCAAGCAATCCAAGTTGATGTTCTCAAAATTTGCATTGCACGCAGAGCATGTTTTGAAGTTGGGCGGAGAAGTCACCTTCGAGTGGCCTCGCGATTGTGAAGGCTGGCAGAGACCAGATGTGGCCGAGTTTTTCGATCGTCACAAGGATGTGTTCCATGGCGTCTCGTTCCACGGCTGTGCTGTAGGTTTGACGGATGAGAATGGCTCACCCATCAAGAAGCCATGGCACATAAAGACCACATCCAAGACCCTTGCCGAAGCATTCACTGATCGTCAATGTCCGCACTCAAAGTCTGAAAAACATACTCCTGCCGCAGGGAGCCGAACCTCCCGCACTGCATTCTACCCTGAACAAGTGTGTGGCATGATTGCCAGAGCATTGTATCCGGATAAGTGTAAGGCCCCGGTTCATGCAATGCCCGTTGTTCCAGTTACTCAGCAGACGGAGCACCGTGTGAAGGAGCAAGCTCTGAAACACGAGTCTCCTCTCGCCGGAGCAGATGACTTCACCGTCCTCGTCGAATCCGATCCAAAGGCCAAGGAAATCATCGACGAGCTCCAGGATGTCTATGGTCTAATGGCTGCCGCCGTCGGCTTGCCCACCAAGGCTGCCGATTCGGAGGTCCATGCAATGGTCACTAAGCTCCTGTCAAGGGCAGAAATGCTCGCATCACCAGAGGCTTTGGAAGCCGTGAGACAGGAAGCGACCGGACTCCAAGACATCGGAGTGTGGGATGGTGCCACTGTCCTGGAGAAGGCTGAGGTCGCAGCTCAAGCGCGACGGTCTGGGATAAAGGTGCACTTCAGCCAACTCATGACGATCGCCAGTATCAAGTTCTTTGAACTGGCTAAGCACCTCCAGAAAGTGAAGGGGAGGATCGTCTTCAGGGGGGATTGCGCCAAGGACGAGGCCGGCGCGCCCGCCGTCTATCAGGAGCTTGGAGCTAATCCGACTTCTGTTCAAGGCCTCAACGCCTGTTTGGCGTACGGGTGCATCCCAGGACATAAGGTGACTACCGCTGACGCGGTCAAAGCCTACGTCCAGGCCTTCCTTAGCTTGCAGTTCCAGACGTGGATCGAACTCCCTCCGGAATTGCGGCCAAAGGAGTGGGGCAACAAGTTCGTCAAACCTGTCGTCTTGTTGATCCGTGCCCTGTATGGCCACCCCGATGCAGGAGGCCTTTGGGAGGCCCACTTGAAGAAGCTGCTTAAGCAGCTAGGAGGCGAGGAAGTCCCCGAATTTCCTGGCAACTTCTTCTTCAAGGATACTGGCCTGATGCTCTCGACATACGTCGACGATCTCACCCTCGCCGGTCCCGAAGGCGAACACGAAGCATTCTGGGCAAAACTCACAAAAATGATCAACGTAGAACCTCCAGAGCCCATCTTCCGAGTGCTCGGTCGCAATCATGTCTTCATCAATGGTCCCGCAGAACCCCAGGAATCTGAATTGAATGCAGCTGTAAGCGCATTAAAAGGTGCCGTTGCCTTTGACATGACAGACTACGCCCGACAAACCGTGGAACTGTTTTGTTCTATAACGGGCACTCAACCAGAGAAGCTCCGAAAAGTAGCTACGCCGTTCTGTCCAGACGGGTCACTTCCTCCGGAAGATGATGAGTCCGCTGGTGAGCTCGCCCCAAATGCGTGTAAACTCCTCATGAAGGCCCTATGGCTTGGACGTCTAGCGCGTCCGGATATCATCAAGCCCATAGGTGACCTAGCAACCGCAGTGCAGAAGTGGTCTCGCAATCACGATAGGCAGCTCGCCCGTCTCATTGCATACATTAACTCAACTACGCACTTTAGGTTGGTAGGTGTAATAAAAGATAACCCACAAGATCTTCACTTAGCATTATATGCAGATGCCGATTATGCGGGAGAGAGAGACGCGAAGTCCACCTCTGGCGGATTCCTCGTCCTCAAGGGCCCGAACACCCACTTCCCATTGGCATGGCTGAGCATTAACGCCAAACGTCAGTGTCCCGGTCCACGACCGAGAGTCGTGTCGCTCGCATTCTCACTATACCAGGAAGGTCTCCCTTCACTGAGTTTGTGGGAACGCCTGCTTGGCCGCCCAGTAGAGCTCGTGCTACATGAAGATAATCAAGCCACTATACTCGTTGCTAAGAAAGGCTACTCCCCGAAAATGCGGCACATACAGCGCACTCACAAGGTGAACTTGTCCGCACTTTCAGAGCAGCTTGAACCTGGCACAGGTGTAGTAATCAAGTACGTAGCAACAGATTTGCAAGTAGCCGACATCTTCACAAAAGCACTGCCGCCCATGAAGTGGGACCACGCATTAAAGCTTTTAGGCATTAGGACAAATTTGCCTGAAAAGTTGGAGGATGTTCGGCCCGGAGTGACTAAACAATAAGATAAACACAGAATTCTTGAGTAAGCCCTCTTTTGGTCTGGTATGGGACCTTGCATCACAAAGGTCGCTGCTCAAGCGCGACTGTATCATAAGTGTCTCTTCGTGAGCTCGGGGAGGGGGGAGTTGAATAATCACGACCCCTTGACCCCCAAAGAGGTACCCCCAAAGGGTACGCATGCATGTGATGCTTGAGGCCCTTGAGATCCGTGTTGGTTGAATTCACTCCGAATGGCACAATGCCATTTGGCTCAAGACTGAGTTGCCCATGTTTAACAAAGCAGGGTTTGCGCGCGCTTACTGGACTGGGGTTAATAAGGGTCCCGGTTTCTGGTTCGCTGTGTTTCTTTCCCTGTTGATTTGTTTACTTCTTATTTATTTTATTATTCACTCCTTTGATTTTTACTTTTTGGGGTAATTATGGTCCTCTCGGGATTTGGGGGGACAGCGGATTTGAATGGATTCAGCTTCGCCAGGTGCATTTGCTGACCTTGTCCCCGCCGCCTCGGAAAGTCTCCCGCGACGCCTCCTCCTCGCCCCGGGCGGGATGGATTAATTTAGGCATTTTGCTTAATATCGAGCAGTTGGTTACTTGGGGGGCTGCGACCCATTTAAGAGTTTGGATCAGTTTGGGGGGAGTCGGACCCCCCGTCTGAAACATGAAAGGTCCTCTTCGGGAACCTGTCTCCTTTGGTCCATTGGTTAGCGCCTATCCTTGGGTGGCATAGATAATAGGTGAATGGCTTCTTCTTGGAGTCGTGCCATCCACCCCTTTTGCGTGTTTTCAAGCATCACGATTCGGAAGCCAATTTTATTTGCGAGTCTAAGTGCTTGATTTGAAAGGGCCAGAAGGACGTCGGCATGTGGCACCCTGTGAAGTTGTGAAGGGAGGAAAGAACCATGTCGTGTTTAAGTCGCCAGGTACCCGCCGGCGAGTTGCATGCAGAAGTTTGCCTGTTGACCCCGCTGGGAAGATGATGGGACCCTACCCCTCAACCGTGTCTTTGTTTGAGGGTACGCTTTGTGTGCAACCAAAGGAAGCTGGATCTTCATGTTGGAGGCTCCATATTGGGGGGGGGTGTACCTCTTTTTGGGATGGTCCCAAAATCTTTTGGGGTTCCCCCGTTTTACGACACACCCAATTCCTCTTTTGAGACACATCCGTTTGAGGCAGTTTCCTAGTCACTTGGCCGAAAGGCGTCAGACCATCCGTCACAGTTCGGCCAGGCGCTTCGGTCACCGATGAGCGCGCAGGGCTTTGATGATAGGCCGGGGTGGGGGGGGGGGGGCAATCTGCGAGGTTGGAGGGTGTCTGAGGATAGGCCCGGGTCCATTTTTGACGAAATGACTTTTGGGTGTGGCGTGCATTTAGACCATGTCAGTTTAATGGAGCCGGTAAGCCAAAGGGACATAATGCTTACCATGAGTGAGCCAGGAGAGTCCTTTTTTGTGCAGGGATTCCTCTCAGGGAGGACGCCTTTGATTATCTGATTAACAGCTGTAGTAACTGCGGGGTAACCTGATTGACATCAGGTGTCAAGAGTTTCTAGGATTGTGGGTGCAGATCAGGGCTTGCTTGGGGAAACAGGCAAACCAATGCAGCCCAGTCTGGTGGCACCCAGTTCTTCTGTGGGATGGGCGTCCCTTTGATCCACCAGCCAAAAGAGAGTCCTTCCACTGGCTTCACCACGCGGGCGAACCACTGGGATGCAATTCCTGCAATTCCGGCCTTGTGGTTCACCCTCGGAGCTTTATGAGCCACTCCAAGGCTTTCGGGTTCATCCAGGGATCCCCACGAAGGAATGTATGGAAGACGATCCCTCAAACATAAATGGCAGCTACCCCATACATTGCCCCTTTGCCACGAGGGGAATCATGTATGGCATATGGAGGGGCAGCCCCTGGCTCTTCCCGCGGGAGTTGTTTGGTTCCTGAATCCGATGGCTTTGGATTACATGTCAATGGTGAGTGGTTCTTGGTTGAAATTGTACAGGCCGCAGGCCGAGCCAAGCGTTTTTGTTTTGCAGTCCCCTGCCGATGTCAATGGAATTGTTCAGGTACCACAGCAGGGATCCCCTTTTACAATATGCCGCGACTCATTGGAGTCTCGGGTTGTTTAGGGTTAAGCAGCCACAGTGGGTGAGAAGCTTGCTGTAACTAGGACTTGTACAAACACCTTCAAACAAATTGGTCCAACAAGAAAGTCTTGCAATAGGCTGGCTCCCCTTTAAACCTTCTAAGCAATTAAGTTCCCATTTCCAAATTGGGGAAGCAGCCGTGATCTGCCAGGGTCATGGCATGTTTGCTCCTGGACAATCAGCCGTGTGGAGGGATCCCTCATTCCAGGACACCCCAGGTTTGTACCGTCATCTCAGTTTGTAGGAGTTGCAGGTTGCTCAAGGCCCGCATTTGGTGTCTTGATGGGCATCTATGACGTTGCACCGTCCACAAGGCTAATGCTCAAGGTTCCGACGTGTTTTAGTACAGGGCCCTCCTACTTGGATGACCCTCCCAGCAAGTGGTCCCCACCCGGTGAATATGACTCCTAAGTGGGCAGTATGTAAGCGAAACCCTGCTTGGTGGACTCACCAAGTTTACGAAGCACTTACCAGGTCAGGTGGTCATCCAAGTAACCATGCTTATAACCAAGTTACCATGGTTCTAAGTCCCCGTCCTGAGCATTATAACTATGGTTACTGACCACTTCTCTCTGTGTGTGTGTGTGTCTTGTGTGTTTTTGTTTTTGATTGGTTTGGTGGGGACCAAGACAGGGGGTTCCTGAACAGGACGCCACCCACTTTGGGAGCTCCCCTATTTGACACACACACTTCATCCCTTCAAGTCAGCGTGACGCTAGGCTCGCCTCGAGCTCCAGCTTCCGACTTGAGCTGTCGGGGGACGGAGTGCTTGAGGCGCGGGTTTGGGCTTCGGGCGGCTCGCGCGAACACGGCGGTCCTTCGAACGCTCTGTTTGGGCGATCTCCCTTTTTCTAGGGAAGGTGTATGGGTTTGACAGGGGGTCCTCATGTTAGGTTCTGATTTTTTAAGGTACATTTGGGAGGGACATTGGGGGACCCAATAAATGTTCAAGAAGAACACCATGGGACTCACCCATGTTCCCATGTCCTTCGCGAAATCGCATAGTTTGACCGTGGCTCACGTGTCCGAAACCGACGGTTTCCTGGTTTGGGCTTCTTTGAAGTTCAGGTACGAGAAGGCGAACCTTTGGGCGAGGGAGAATGCCATCCACAGGGTCCCGTTGCTTGAGCATGCCCATGTTCAAGCCGCTATTGCTCAATCATGTGCGCGTCTCCTGGTCCAGGTGGCCTTGCGGGGTCATGTTAGATTCCATTTTAACACTATCCAAGATCGTTTCCCAGACCGAGACAGGATGGCAGTACGGCCGCCCAGCCTGAGGTTTGGGTTTGGACGTCTAAGCTTACTTCCCATGTTTCTGGATGTCATACTTTTTGGGACGACTGGTGGTAAACGACAAATTCGGACTTTTTGGGGCCAATCCACTCAGGAAGTGAGTAAGAGACAGCATTTGGATTTCCTGCTGCACGGCAGGTGCCTCTCAGCCGGCGGCGGATCGGGCCGATGTGCCTGCGCCAGCAGCCGGACTGCACACTGCGCCTTGGCAACTTTGATCTTCCAAGGGTTCTGATAAAAGCAGGGATTGTCTTGATTGAGTCCTTTTGGCATTATTAAATGAGGGAATCAGCCAAAGGCCCGCCAGATTTCAGGGTCCCGGAGGCTCAAGGCAAGTGTTTGAGCAAATCATGGCCACTTCAGAAAGTTGTTTTTTTGCGACCTCATGCAGGTCCCTTACGTCAGCTTGGTCAAAAAGGAGAAGGCAAGCCACCAGGACAGCTCAAAAAAGGCGGAAATTATCAGAGCGCCCCCATTGCCTGTTGGCTGAGGTTCGTGGGGCGGAAGCACCAGCCGGAGCTGCACAAGCAGGCGGTGGCGCCGGAGTGCCTGCGGTTCATGAGCCGCGACCACTTCAGCATCGCATGGGAGGTGGGCTTCAGGAGACCGACGGGGGGGTGGGGGGGGGTTGGGCTTGGGGCTTGGGGGGTTGGGAGGTTTGGGGCTTTGGGGCTTTGGGGCTTTGGTGGGTTGGGGGTTGCATTGTTTTTTGCACCGGCGATTGTGGGGCTGAGGTTGGGAGGTTGGCAAAGTGACAAGGTTGTCATGGGGCACACAAAGCGTCCATTGTCCAAGACCGCTTGTGGGGTTCATTTGGAGCAGGGTTGTGGGCTTGCTTCGGTCATGCCAGGCAGTGTTCCCAAGAGGAGTGTCATCGCGGCGGTTTTTCAAAGTATCACGCAAATTGTTTGGCTCCATTTGCCACGTCTCAGCATGCGTCCAGAAGTCCGCACGCCAACACAGCCGCCCTAGGGGTTCCAACTGCGCGGCTTATGTTTTCAGTTACGTTTGTAAGGGTAAATAAATCCCGCTTAGGGGACTCCACTCCAGGGTTGGCCACGCCACTTAGGCGGCCCACACACCAACTTGTGCCGCTTCTCACGGGGTTCCAAGAAGGGTGCCATACTTGGATAAGTTGTTCATACCCCCAGTTGGTAAGTCCCTTTAAGTTGGTTGCAGGGTAAATCCAGATTGGTAGCCACTTAGCAAGTGGGGTGGTCATTCAAGTAAGTAACTGTGCTTATAGCCAAATTATAATGCTTCTAAGTCCCCGTTCTGAGTAGAACCGTTTAACCATGGTTACCAACCACTTGCGCTTTGAAATTGGATGGCACAATTGCCCCATTTTGGTCTAGTCATCCCCTTTGCTTGCTATATTTTCAACGATGATCATTTAACCACCTCATATAACCCTTATTGCATGAGTGTCTCACTAGCGCGGATCGTGTGACTCACCGCGCATGGCTCAAGAAAACAGCGCGCTTAGCCAGGGTACACAAGGTGACCCTTTCAGGCTGTTTGGCCTAAACAATAGGTTATCAGCCGTAAGCGGCTCGGTGTACAGAGTTGTGCGCCATGGCAGATGATCCGGGGATTTCCCCGACCGAGGTTGCATCCATTCCTGATGGGCGCGTAGACGATTCTTCATCGCACTACGCTCCAACGACTCGAGCAAATTCAGAAGTGGCCAGAGAGCTCATCAGGAAGGGACAAGCTCTGAACAGTCACGGCCCCGCGTCGCAAAGATCAAGAAGCGACCGTGAGAGGCCTGGGCGATCCGGTGCCAGATCCCCGTCACCCGTTGACCTCGATCGGCATCAGCGTGAAGATGTTGTCATGTATGATCCCCGGGCTGATCATGCAAGGGGAAACCCTGTGCCATTGTCTTTGAACCAAGTCAATCACAGTGTTACGAACCTGCATCACGACCCATCATTGACAGTCAATCAAGATGTGGCCAACTACCAGCAAATCAACGCGACGCAGAACAATGCCCAGTTCAACCAGTACGTCAACCAAGATACTGGTCCCATTGTTGCCCAGGTCGCCGAGGCCCGCCATAGCGAGATCATCGCTGGACTTCAGAGTCAGTCTGACGCTATGAGGCGGGAGATTCAGGCGAATGCGGAGCAACGAACAAACACGCTACGCTCTGAACATGATGCTGAAGCCAAGTATCGCACTGCTATGTCAACCATCAGCGATCAGGAACGTCAGATTAATGAACTTCGAGCTTTGGTGCAAGAGATGATGAACAACCAAGCTCAACAACAAGCTCAACATGTTCCTGCCGCTGCTCCTCCTGCTCAACCAGCACCATCACCTGCGGCTACCATGCCCCCAGTGCCTATTGTTGCATCTCCGCCAGGTCTTTCGAACGCATCCATCAACAGTTGGTCCAAAGTCGGGAGTGACCCGTACGCCGACGGTGGATCGATCCCTCCTGGTAACCTTGGGGATGCAGCTCCTGGAAACGGTGAGCCCGATGGTGGTGATGGCGGCGATGGAGATGGGAAGAAAAAGAAAAAGAAGAAGAAGAAGAAGAAGAGCAAGAAAGATCGGAGCCGTCGGAGGCGCCGTGATCCATCATCTTCTCCTTCATCCTCATCTTCGTCATCGTCCACAGCATCGGATGAATCCTTTCGACGAAAGCTACTGAAGCACTTAGGGTCATCTGGGGATCCGTCAACAGAACGGGTTCGTGTAAAGGAAGGCGATCGAATTCACATTCCCCGTTTTCCGAAGCCCGAACAATACCGTAATTGGAGGATCAAAGTTAGGGATGCTGTTGTTGCTACTTCCGATAAACCTGAAAAGGCTTTTGAATGGATTGAGGCAACTTGGACCCCTGACCAGACCATTGAAGCTCTTCGTGCTTCAGGAATGTTCATTCACTTGAACGCGAAATTGGCATCAGCTCTCACCAACATCCTCGAGGGCGATCTCGCGAGGCAGGTCGACATCTTCAAAGAACAAGAAGCCAAGGACAAGCGCTACGCTCGGGGCCGCCAGATTCTTCTTATGGTTCATAAGCATTTCAGCACCAACATCAAGCATGGGGCTATTTATGACTTCGAAGATCTGTTGTCCGTTCAGCTCATCAATGAGGACTTGAGAAATTTCCTTACAAGATGGGACTCCGTTATTGCGGGAATGGGCAATGAGCAAAATGACAAGACCCTTGAAGCGCTTTTCCATAGGCAAGTGAGAAAGTATCGACCCCTCACTCATGATTTGAATGAGTATGAACGGGCAGAAGAGGGAACTGAGAAGCATTCATACCAGTTCTTGCTCGATGCTGCTAGGAATCATTTGGAGAGAAAACGACTTCTTCAGATGAGGGATGCTATGTCAAGTAATGCTACAGGACGTGGCCGGACTCCATCGAACAACCCTGCAGTTCCTGGAGTTCCCAAAGGTGTATGTATTAAATTTCAGACTGGCCAATGCACCTATGGAGCAGACTGTCGATTCGAGCATGTTAAAGCACCGAAGGGAAAGGGAAAAGGTAAAAAGGGCTCTTCACGATCCAATACCCCTCGAAAGTACCGAACTCAGAGTCCTCCGGGCTCTAAGCCTCAAGTTTGCAAGTTCTTCAAGGCCAACCGGTGCGACAGAGGTAAGGATTGTCCGTGGCAGCATCCTGCGGATCAGAAAGCCACGCCAGCCCCGAAGGCATCTAGTGGGGACACACCGAAGAATTCGCCAAGGGACAAGAAAGAGAAGAAGAAGAAGAAAAAGGGTAGCAGGCAATCTTCTCATGATTCAAAGGACTCCAAGGATTCCAAAGGGTCTCAATCCCTTAAGTCCCCTCGCTCGAGCAAGGGCGGAAGTGCGGCGGTGTGCCTTCTCCAGGCTATGGTGTGCGCCGCGACCATGGATTCGGTCGCCTCGTATCCTTGCCTACCTAGTGTGAACCTTCCTGATTTTCCGGCATTGCCATGCACAAGAAAATGCGTTCAATTCGCGGACTACACGAATACCACAAGTTTTGAGACTGAAGGCGAACTTTGGCCGTACATTGCTTCGTCCAGAAGGTTTGAACAAGAGTTCCCGGTCAACTTTGTTCCAAAACATGATGAAAGAGCCGTGTCCGACGCCGCGCTCATCGGATCTATGCATTTCAACATGGTGCATGAGATGTTGAAGGGTACCAATGCTCAATGTCAGTACCTTTGCGATTCAGACTTTGGTTGTGACCACTGCATTCCAGCAGGCCTAACGGCCGAGCCTGAAAAGCCAAAGGGTACTCCTCCGAAATCGAAGGCTGCTGTTGCTCGACTACCAATGGATTCTTCTCACATTCCATGGATTGCTGACACTGGGGCTGCGCAGGACCTGATGTCATCGTCGGAAGTTCAACCTGAGGACATTTATGAATCCTCATCCCCATTGAAGTTTTCAACTGCAAATGGGTGTATTTATGGTACAAAGCAAGCCGATGTGATGATCAGTCAGACCGACAGCGTAGTCAAACCATATGTCTTGGGTGAAACTCCCTCTGTTCTTTCCGTGGGTATGAGATGCCTAAAGGATGGTTATGACTTTGTTTGGAGGGCATACAGCAGACCTTATTTCAGACTACCCGATGGGAGGCGCATCAAGCTCGAGGTGAAGGATAATGTCCCATTCATCTGCCCGCCGGTCATGAGGGCCACGCCAGCAGTTTCCCAGAACATTCCTAGAGTCACTACTCTTCCATCAGCCCCCATAGAGGTTGAAGATGAAGTTTTGGTTATCGATGAAGAACCCGAAACTTTGGGAGAGCAGGTCATGGCGGAGGATGAAGCTGGGGACATGCTGGATGATGGAGATGAATTGGGCAATGACGACTTCTTGCTTGATGTACCAAGCCACCCACCGGAAGGTGAGGTCCAAGAAGAGCTCCCTGATATGTCTCATGAGGAAGCCCCAAAGGTCGTCGCTACGGATTTCGTTTCGAAACCTGTCGTGAAGGACGCTCCTCGGGAACGCGGTGAAGCTGCGCTACGGGACGAAGCTACTTCACTGCAGCACTTGATGTGTCATACCCCAAAGAACCCCTTTTGTGAAACATGCAACAGGGCAAAGATGTACAAGTATCCTTCAAGACAAAGGGGTGGATCAACTCAAGTGGAAGCAAAGAAGTTTGGCGATCACCTTACTGCGGACCACCTAATCACATCCGATGATCGTGAAGTTGGTATAGACCATTCTAGAGTTGCCCTCGTGATCCGAGATGTTGCGACCGATTTCCGTTATGTATATCCTGCAGCACGGAAAACCTCTCATCAATGTGTTATGGCTTTCAAGCACTTCATTCAAACGGGGGAGAGCGTGAACATATTTTACAGCGACAACGCCCCAGAACTCGTGAAAGCCGCCGATCAGATGGAGTGGAAACATGTTCAAAGTACAAACTACATTTCAAGAACCAACTCCATCGCTGAGAGGAACGTCAGGTCAATCATCGAAGGCACCCGGACTAATCTTGAACAAGCTGGTCTTCATCATTCCTATTGGCCGTTAGCGGCTAAGCACTATTGTATGGCTCACAACATCACCGATCACCCAGATTATTACTCACCTTGGAAAGTGCGATTCGGCGAAGATTTTCCTGGACCTTATCTTCCCTTTGGTTGCCAGATCAACTATTGGACTGGTCCTAAAACAAGACCGAACAAACCTTTGAAGTTTGAACCCACTGCCAGGGCAGGGATTTTTCTGGGATATCCAATTCATCCAGATTTCCTGTGGCGTCATGAATTTCTTGTCGTTCCTTTGCGTGACTTGATGGACAAGGACTATGATGCCCCTATTGCACCAATGAGGGTGAACCAGATCAAGTGTCCGACTGGTGAATTTATCTTTCCTATGGTGGATCGACATCTGATGCACATGAACGGCGTCATGCCAGGGCTTGAGTATGCTCCAGAAACGCCAGACCCTGCTGCACAGGATGCTCCTCTTCAGGAAGATGATTTGCCGGCAGAAATGCCTGGTCAAGAAGAAGAAGATATGGATGACCTCGAACTCGCCAAGAATCTCGAGAAGCTGATCGAAGACACCTCCGTCAAGGAACCCGCATCAGATGACATGGTTAAAGTCATTGATTTGAAAACCAGCAAGGACACTCTTATTCCAAAAGAAGGGGGTGCTCACTATGATGCGGGGGGTGTTAAAGCGAGAAGATATTCGGGATCAAGCAAACCTGACAGTATTCCACCTTTTCTTTGGAAAACTATGTCACTTAAACAACGGAGACAAGCCATCGTCAAAGAAGATAGAGAGAAGGCGCGTGCTGCCTTCCCCGATGAGCCTGTTTCCGAGCACCCGGAAGCCTCTTCTTCAAGGGCAAGACCTGCGACTTCCGCAGTTCAAGGACTAGAGGATGAATTTATGAATATTCCTCTTATGCCAACTGTTCCATTTGGGGGGAACCACTCATCGACCAAGGACCTCGAGGACCCATCGGATGTCGTGCTCAAGCCCGCCGTTCCATCGGTCCCGAATTTTGGGCAACATCGTTGCAAGATCCTTCAGGCTCATTTGCATCCGGTTATTCATGCTTTGGTTGCAAGACCTGTGGGAAGAAAAGAAATTGAGAGCAACCCTGATGCCCAGAAGTCCATCGATAAAGAGTGGCATACTCTTGAAAACAAGGGAGCATGGGATTACAAAACCGTGCGTGAATGGTCGCAAGTCACCAAAGATGCCAAGAATAAGGGTGAAAAGGTGCATGTTGGTAAAATCTTTGAAAATTGTGTCGAAAAAGGGAGTGAACTTCAAAAGGACAACCCTCTTCGTAAGTTCAAAGGCAGAACCGTGTTTCAGGGAAACAATGTAACAGACGAGAATGCCGAACAAGCCTTGTTTGCAGAGCTTGGGTCAGCACCTTCGACAATGGAGGCGGCCAAGGCCATCGATGCATATGGGGCTATGCCTGGCAATTGCACACAGCAGTCAGATGGTCGACAGGCATACACTCAGGCATTATATAAAGGCATTAAAACCTGGGTACGTCTTCCCAAGTACCGCTGGCCGAAAGGTTGGGCCAAGATGTTCAGCGACCCAGTGGTGCAGCTTATTCTCGCTCTTTACGGTCACCCGGATTCGGGGGGTCTGTGGGAAAAGCATTGCGAAGACATATTGTTATCCCTTGGTTTCCGTCTCATATTTCCTGGAGCATGGCCTTCGGTATATTGGCATCCCAAGCTTCGACTTCTGCTTGCAGTTTATGTTGATGACTTCAATATGTCAGGTCCTGTGGAAAACATGGCGAAAGGATGGTCGTTGATTTCTTCAAAGATTGATATGGACCCTCCGACCCCGGTAGGCAGGTACCTCGGATGTGAACATTTGGTCACTGAGAAGGTCAAGCTTTCTCCAAAGCATCATCCCTTTGCTCATGTTTTTGATCATGACATCGAGGATCCTTCTGACAAGCCTGCCGCCGCCGCTCGTCGAACTCAGGATTTTTGGGAACACTATCCCGAACAGGGCGTAGTGGTGTGCCAACATGAACAACCTAGAAGGAAGTTCCGTAGCACGCCTAGCGGTGTTGCCAAGGAGATTGGGTTGGGCGGGGTGCGGTACACGGAGTGTAATCCTTGCTTGGACAAAGATGGGATTGCTCAACAATACTGGCACTTCGATGACGAGGACGAACAAATTCAATCTGTTCCTTTTCTTTGGGTTGGCACCACGTATTTCTTCCATGAAAACGTCGGTAATGCCCGCCTAGCGGCTGCGGCCGTGAAGAAGTTGAGGGATAAGACGTCAGCGAAGAAGGCCAACCGAGCAAAAGGGTTTTCATACATTGATGAGCTCTTTCAACATCAACCTTGCATGGACAAACCGGTCACCGTGGTCACCTATGACATGACAGGATTTCTTCAACAATGTCTTGATAGGTATATCGAGCTTGCGGGGGGCAACATCCAATTCAAGAAAGTTTCAACTCCATTTCAAGATGATCGGATTGCAAGACCAACTAAGGATGATACCGAATCGAAGGGTGTTCTTCAACCTATTGCTTCCAAAATCCTTATGAAGGTACTGTTTGCTGCGCGGATGGCCCGGTTTGATCTATTGAGAGCGACCCAGGGACTGGCTTCTCGCGTCACAAAATGGTCTGTTGATTGTGACCAAGCGCTCTTTCGGTTGATGTGCTATATTCATACCACTGTTGATCGAAAGATGCACGGCTTTGTGGGTGATCCGTCATCGCAAACCCGACTTTGGTTATTTGCGGACTCAGATCATGCTGGCGAACACGATTCACGCAGTACATCAGGATGTTTTCTTGCATTAATCGGTCCAAATACATTTTATCCATTGACTGCTTTCTCGAAGAAGCAGACATCGACTGCCATGTCGTCAATTGAGGCCGAAGTAATTGCAGCAAATGTGGCTTTACGTGCCGTGGGTCTTCCGTCTTCCTGCCTCTGGGAAGTCATACAGTCGGCGGGGGGTGGACAAGACAACCCAACTTGCGCAATTACTCCATCAAAGACTTCAGACTATTGGTTACATGACATCACTCAAGGCTACATAGCAAGAGTCCACAACAAGAAGAGGAATCAATTGTATGTCCCTTCAAATGACGACTGCCCGGTTAGAACCGAGGCCTTATCCAGCATGAGGTACACGGTTTTATTGCTTGAAGATGGCAGTGTCGACCTTGACATCTCAAAGATAGGCACCGACCAAAAGAAGAACTCCTCATGGACAGGTAAGACCTACTTCTTCATGCGGGGGGCCGGTGAAATTGACCTGAACATTGAGTCCAAGGAGATTAGGGAAAACCTCACGGACTTTGACTATGTGGGAGATGAACGAATGGGAAACGAAAACGTGACCCTAATTAACAACGGAACTTTTGAAGGTGTATTTCTCGAAGACAATCAGGCCACTATCCGTATTCTTGAAAGTGGTAGGTCCCCTGCATTCCGTCATACCGATAAAACACAACGGGTTAATCTCGCTTGGTTGGCGGAACAATTTAGGCGGAAGCATTACAAGCTTACCCACGTTTCTACCGAGCTTCAAGCCGCTGACATTCTCACGAAGCCCTTCACCAATGCCGAGAAATGGCAAGGGGGATTAAAGCTCATGAACATTGTCAGTAACCTGGATTACTCAGGCAAGCCGGCAGCTGCGTCGACACGCCTGGAGAAATCCGAGGCCAGGAATACGGGGGGTCACCCCGAACGTATTCTTGTTGAGGTTTGCTGTTCTAGCCATTCAAAGCTTGGAGATACGTCCCGCCGTCATGCAGCAGGGTGCCACGTGATTCGGATTACACAGGATGACGATATCCTTTCTCATGCTACACGAAATCGTGTCATCAGCGAGGTCAAGAATATTCGTACATTGAGTTCAAAGAAGATTCCCGTATTAGTATGGGCGAGTATTCCTTGCACTGGTGGCACATCATGGTCTCATATTAATTTGACCCATGACACTGCTAAGAAGAAGGTTAAACGTCACCGATCTATTTACAAAAGACTTTGGTCTGCATTTGTCGATTTGATCAATTCGTTGGAGTTTGCCAAACCTTTCATTGCGATCGAATGGCCGAGAAGTTGTACGTATTGGAACGACAAAGCCGTTGACAAGTTCGTCATTCGCTTCAACATGACTCCGGTTAAGTTTGACGGTTGTGCGGTTGGTGTTCAAACTGTTGATGGAATCCCTATGAAGAAACCTTGGACCATCAAAACCAACATGCATTGCCTTCACAATTATCTTGATGGGAGAATTTGTTCTTGCAATGTTGAACATGCGGAGGGTAGGGGTGCTAACTTGAAGAACACTGAAACCTACACATATGTCATGACGGACTTGATCCATAAGGCTTTCGCGTATGCCGCTTCGGTCCAAGAAAGGACGGCACTTTCACTCGTTGCGGTCATGGCTGAACCACTGGAGAAGATCCTCAGGCGGGCGAAGTCTGAATGGGATCCTCGCCATTATGTGGGCCCCCCGGTGGCGCGCGTGGACTATGGCACGGATTATCTCTGGCATGATGGTACAGTCAAATCCTTGCTCGTTGATGACCCCATGCGTATTGCCAACCGAGAGGCTTGGTCAGATTTATTCAGAGACGCCGCTACACAGTCTTTTATCCTCAAAGACATCAACGCGGGAGTCGAATTGGCCAAAATGAGCGAAAGAACCGACGCCTTGGCCCTTGCCCGAACATCGGTCAATGCACATTCGCCAAGTACATCGGGATTTCTCAAAGAGGCGCCGGTGGAGGCTTTTGACGTTCTCTACTGCCCGGGGAAACCCGCGGTCAACTACCTCTTTTTCGGGGACAGCTTCAATGCGCTTATCCGAGATGGAGCGAGGACCGACATTGGTACGATCTTGAAGGAGAGCAAGCGATCACTGTTTGGCTCCAAGCACGAGGTATGGGCCGATATGACGTGGGGCCAAGGCCTTACTCAAGCACTCGATGCAGCAGAGCGAGCACTCATCAAGCTCGCCGAAAGGCCCGAGCCCCGACCCTATGTCATCACGATTTCCTGGTCCGGCAATGATGTCGTTGGTCGCAATGGCTATATCGACAATCCTGCCGCCCTAGCGGGCTGGGCCACGGACACTGAGGCAAAGAGAGTCGCGGCGACAAAGATCCTCGAGCGGAATGCAACTGCGGTGATGACGGCCCGGGAGCGACTTCATGATTTGGCATTGCGGGAAGACGTATTGCAGGTCGTGGTGGTCATTCCCCAAGACCATGATGTGTATGGTCTCACTGAGTCCTACCAGACTCAAATGGCCGGGCACGCTCGAATCCTTAGCAGAAGAGCCCGAGTGACGGTTCTGAATCCTCAGACACTCATCAACAACACCTCAAGATCCGACCGGGTACATGTTGATGATACCGAACGCAACAGGAAGAATTACATTCAGTATTTCGTTGCTGCAGCCAAGTTGGGCCACGACATCGGTCAGATCGAGCGGGTCCAGAAGGCGGTCTATTGGTTCCAGATGGAGCGCGATTACCTCGATCTCTCTATCCCAATTTTTGGAGCGTCACCCCAGGAAACTGGTGGTCCGGCATCGGCTAAGAACCCGGAAGACCCCTTCGATAATAAGGTCCGGGAACAAGAACTTGCTGCGGTATCCAAAGTCGCGGCAAAGGAGCCGAAGCTGGTCCAATTCCTCCAGGAAGAAAAGGAGATCAATCCGATGTATCCGCTCGACACTCAGCGAGAAGAACAGAAGGTCCTCGCGATGATGCAGCCCGAGATCCATCAGGCAGTGCATGACGGTCACCTCGGCGAAGTTCTCGAATGGACAAGCTCGGAAAGCGAAGGCGAGGACGGGATTAAGGTGTATGACTTGCCCCCGGGATACACTCCCAAGAAGGCAAGCCGGCCGAAAGGCCAGGCCGTCATGATTCCCACTGTCGACGCATCGGATGTCGGTGAGGACGGCCAGATCAAGCTGATGTTGTCCGCAAAGCCAAAGACCAGCAACAAGATGACTGAATCCCTCGCAGCCAGCACACCGAAAGCGAAGGCGAAGGCAATGCCCAAGGCGACCATCACTCCGGCAAGCAGCAGTGCTCAGCCCGGAGAGATCCGCGGCCCGGAACCCACCCCGAAGCCCAAGGCTGCTCCCAAGGCAGCCAACAGGCCCGGGGAAACCCGCGGCCCGGACGAGGTCAAGAAAGAGTGGGTTAGCTGTGCAGGCATTAGCATTCCGGCCCTTCAAGACCGAGGTCGGAGTACGTTCCTGAGCATCAAGCTATCCTACCTCATCCGTGGACATGCCCAGCAATGGTCCTATCAATCCGTACCTGAAATCGACCTCAGCGATCTGTCGTTTGATTATAATGCAGTCGTGAAATGGATTCAGAAGCGGTACGATTGGCACTGTACGCAGTATACATTGCTCCAAGCTGCAGCAGCTTCAAAACGTTTTCAGGTGTACATTGAGCACGCTCCCACGGGTATGCAGTGGAATGGCCTCAAAATTATGCCCCTACGCATCCGTTCGATCACCGGTCACAATGACTGGGTGTCCGATGCAACGGGCTACAGCCATATCCCAGGTGCTTTGGTGACCCTTGATGAATCCTTCACCATCGAGGAGGCGAAGCGTGGCATCCGGCCTAGGTTCAACCTGGACTTCACGGATGCGCGCCGAAAGGCGTTGCCCCAAATTGCCTACCACACATGTACGATGCAGGACTTTTTCGGCATCATTTACATGGGGATATTCCCCGGAGGCATGGGCGACCGACAGTCATCTCGTGGTCACGCCTACCTAACGGTAGTGCCCCCGTGGGACCGAATCGGGCGTAAGGCCGGCGGAGCGCGAGCTGACAGGCATATCAATATTGCAGTGGACATTGAGATGCTCACGCAATTGGGTTGCCGATTGTTCGCCCCCGGAGACGGTGAGGCCTTGGTGACAGAAGACTGGGTCACGAACAAGTGCTTCATTTATGCTTACGACTCCGAAGCAGCCAAGTTCATTTGGTCGAACAGAATGTATGTGGAGCTTCGCAGGAACTACATCAAGAAGATCAAGAAGTTCCACGATGAGAAGAAGGCTGGCGGCGAGGTGGAATCACTCCTCAATCCCTTCATGGCCAAGATTGACGTTGAGTCCAAGTCCTACTATTCGTCATGGGGACCGAAAGCATGCATGGACATCAGCAAGCCCCAGATCATTGGACGTGCAACGAAGGCCAAGGGCGTGTATGATGAGAACCTCCCGCCGAACGAACGGGTCGAGCTTCCCTTCGAGACTGCTCGCTACGCACTCTATCGCAACTGGGCGAAGACAGTGCAGCAGCAGCCCGGGGAAACCCACGGCCGAAGTGTTTTGGCAGACGACCTCAACCCCAACAAGGGCAAGTCCAAGAATTGGAGGTACGCGGAGATCATGCTCGTTCCTGATGAAGAATGTTCGGTATGCGGTCTCCTGAACCCCTGCGGCGCAATCCATTGTTTCCGGTGCGACAATCTTCAAGAACGAATGCCGGATGTCAAGAAGCTGGCAAGGGTGGTACGCCTCGAAGAGATGTCGAACCAAATCGGCGTGCCTTTGACCATGGACCAGCTGGAGACGCAGATTTTGACTCAGCACAAAGAAGCGCGCGGGGATCGAAGTGGCCGAGGTGGTTTGGGCATAATGAAGGACATCGCCAAGAAGTCCGTCAACCGCAGCCGCGAGTACAAGAACCTGTACGAGCGGCTCACTGTTGACCCATTCTACAGCTACTCGGCCGCGCGGGGAGACCTGACGCCTGTTGCATTGGAGTTCATCGAGAAGATCGCACGATGCGTGATTCCTGGCATCGAGCGCACCCGTGACATGATCAAGGGTAAAGTAGCCGCGCCAAAATATGCAGCACGGCTAGCGCTGGTGCCTCCACTTGATGACGATGCAGCAGAAGTCAATCCACAGGATGTCTATGTGTATCACGGTGGACGGTTCCTGAATGCCGAGCAGTTTGCCGCGCTCTACGGGAACCTCAGCAAGGAGCAAAGGTACCCTGTTATGGGCTGGACTAAAGATTTCACGTCCCTCGGCAACTGCGAGACAGTCCTATGTGATTTGCTGTGCTTCGTTGAATCCGAAGTGCCAGAGATTGATGTGCCCGGTCGAAGCAAACCTCTTCCTGGAGTAGTCGGAGTGACGAACAGACCCATTCCGCAGCTCCGGGAAACCGGCAGCCCGTGGCACGGACAGTCCTGGGGACAGCAATCCTGGGGCGGTTGGGGACAAGGCTGGAGCTCCTCATCGAGTTCCTGGTGGCCGCGTGAGGAAGAACAACGCCCGTGGAAGAATCCTCGCAGCTGGAATTGGCGCTGATGAGGATAAAGTTTCGGATCATGGCAAATGTCAATTTCAGTATTCAAATTCTATCTCATTAAATGTATTGATTACGTTTGCCAAAGATCCAACCAATGTACAGATGTGAGTATCGCCTCGCGAAAGCGATGGTCTGTGGAGACGGAAGTTCTTAGCAGGCTATTGCCTGGCAGCAAGATGCTCGTATCTGCAAAAGACCTCATGCCTCTTGGGTTTATTTGATTTGATTTGATCCCTAACCATTTGTCCTCCTGTTTCACCTTCGGACACGGGGGGTATATTTTCAACGATGATCATTTAACCACCTCATATAACCCTTATTGCATGAGTGTCTCACTAGCGCGGATCGTGTGACTCACCGCGCATGGCTCAAGAAAACAGCGCGCTTAGCCAGGGTACACAAGGTGACCCTTTCAGGCTGTTTGGCCTAAACAATACTTGCCCACAAGGGAGTTGTGCCATCTACTTTCACCCTGGTATGAATCTATATGTTTGTTCATGTATGAAAGTATTAGTTTCCTTTTAGTTCCACTTCCTAAGCTTAAGTCTATGCTTATGTATTGTGTTTTGTTCACGTGTACTTTTATCACAGTCATGCGCAAATCGCGCTGGCTCAAGGCTCAAGATTTAATCCTCCTGACAGGATCTCGTGAACTCGCGTGCAGGCGCCATAAAGCGGCAGCGGCCTTTGTCCTTGGAACTTGGTTTCGGGGCCACTTGCTTCTGGCTTTAGGAGGTACCTGGTTGGTTGGCACGGGCTCCTGAGCTTGGGTTTGATCTTCTTGCTCTACAACTGGTTTTCCAACTACCCCATACTGATCTTTTCCTTCAACTGTCACACCCTCAACCTGGCTACCAACCCAGCTACACTGAGTTGTGTTTCCGGGTGCTTTGACCCCTTCGTGGATTTCGTCGTGGTCATTTGCTTCCCTGGGCTATATCATATTCGCCCAAAACCGCAGGTTATCAGCCGTAAACAGCATTCAGCTGTGGCTGGTGGCCCGGTTGCGGGTCGTGACCCGCCTCTCGCTCCTCTACGTCTTCAATGACTTCTTCTTCTGGAGCTTCTCATCGTGGACCTGGGTTCGCAGAAAGCGAAGACCCCGTCCAGCGCCTCGCGCGCCAACCCGCCAATGTTGACCGTTCAGGTCGACTATGGCCTCTTCCTCAAATGACAGCCGCAGAACCACATCCCGGAGTGGTTAATGACGAGTGGATCCTCTCGCAAGTCGTTTTTGATGATGACGGAGACGTTCCACTTCCTCCTGCTGTTCTTCAAATTGAGGACGGACCCCCTCGTGCAGAGGATGTGGTTCCACCGAATCAGGAAGTGAGGTCCATTTCCACGACTCTACCATTTGAGGCCGTTCAGGCAAATGATGAGGACCTCCGCCAATCCTGTCAGACTCAATCTGATCGACCTTGGTCCCTTACATGGGATCAGGTTGACCAGATAATAGGCATGGGAATTCAAGGAACTCCTGCCAATCTCAGTCAGATCGTCGCCGAGGTTGGGAACCCCATGGAAATCGCGGGTCTTGACTTTGCTTCATTGTATGAGGCTGACTGGAGTGCTCCCATTTCTCAAAGTGGTATTCCCGAGTTTTCGGCAATCTCGCAGTTTCCTCATGAGGTTTTTGATAATCCTGGTAACCTTGATGAAGATCCAATTGAGGACTTTCCTGACGTCAATGAATCGATGCATGCAGGAATCTTCACTTCCACATTTGGTAACCCAGCCATCGAGGACAGAAATCAACCGTTCTCTCAACAACCTTCGATGTGCGGGCCGCATTCAGCTGGCTTGCACCCAATTCATGATGGACTCGGTTCTGCCCTGGATGGACTTCTACATGGACCGAGGACCCGAGCGGAGTCTGGGCCCATCGTCATCGATGTTGAGGAGACACAGGACTCCCACATCAGCATCGCCTCCGGACAGGAAGACCTCGCCGATGGACGTATTCCTCTCAATCCCATGGACATCCCGTTTCATCAGCCGCCCATTAAGGGCGTAGCTGATGATGAGACTGTTCCAGGCAATCCTGATGAAGATCTCCATGGTCTCTCAGCTGAGAGAAGAACTGTTTCGCTTCCACCCAGTAGGGTGTCCAAGATCCTATCTCCAAAGCTGGATGTTCCAGTTCCACACCTTGACCTTGCACAACCCGAACTGAGTGGGAGGATCGAGACCGGATCGCACCTTTGCGACATGGAGCTTGACTCCAGATCGGTAAAGAGGAGCTCAGAATCAGCGGAGAAGCGTGAAGCTGCCCTCCGAATGAGATCTCATCCTCCCGTGCCATCCGAGCCAGTTGACATCCACATTATATCAGGGGGTTCGGGCCTAAGCTCAAATGCGCCAATGTCTGAGAAGGACAATGATGATGAGTCTTTGATGCAGACGCCTAGGAACCGCAATGTCAGGCCTACCGAGGACCGGACGCGCAGCAATAAGATAAATGCCCAACGACCCAAAGGTGGCAATAACTATGAAGGTTATGCCGCAAAGTTTTTCAACATCGGCACTCCTCCTGATGCTCTTCGACAAGGAGTGGCACCTGGACAACATGTTGATAAGAGCGTCCTTCCGGCTTCTACTGTTAGTGGACCTCAATCATCGGGGTCTGGACATCAGGGTGATGGTCCTTCTGCAATGGAGCACTTGCTCATCTCCATTCGAGACGAGATAAAGGGCTGCAAGGATGAAATCGGCAGGTGCAGTGCTGAGGTTGCGGGCTGCAAGGAAAACATCAAGGAATGCGTGCATGAAGTACGTTCCATGAAGGAACGTTTTGATGCCTTTGAGAAGAAGGTCGAAGTTTCTTTCGATGCTGTTGCCCGCACATTTGAACGCCATGAAGGCAAGCTCAAGGAAATCGAATCCTGGAACGACAAGATGCGGTTGCACATTGACGAGAAGCTGAAGACGTATGAGGAGAAGTCAAAGGCTATCCTCATCTCTGCTTCACAGCTCAGAGAGCAAGCGGAAACTCTCGAAAACATGAAGGTGCAGCTGTTGAAGTTCTCCGACATAGGACAGCTCGAAGCCGAGATTGATAAAATGAAGGAGGAAATTGAAGCTAATTCCCGGAGCGTTATTGCTATGGAAGGCACCCTTAGCAATGAGCGATCTGTGAGGGGAAACATCGAATCATACGTACAACGGCTTGTCTCTCAGACTGAAATGAAGAAGTTTAGTGATGGAGTCGCAAGTCACCTTACTACTCAGTCTAAACGATATGACGAGTTGAAGCAGAATGTAATACTCCTCGCCAAGCACATGAAGTTGCTGAAAGACTCCGAGGATTCGAAGACAGTAAGGGAGACCAAAGAGCACGTCATGAAGATGGCTCTCAGGTTGAACGAGCTGCACTTCATCATCGATGAGATTCGGGGCGAACATCAGTTACGAACTTCGTCTTCAGCCTGTGCAGGGATTTCATTGGCTGCTGGCATGGGCACATGGGAGAAATCCGGCGATACCATACCTTCCTCTCAAGGATTGCCGTCGGGTCCGCCGTCATTTGTACCTCAGCGTACCATGTCACCTGCCCCCGTCCCTCCTGCTACTACTCCCCCGTGTACTCCTTCCGTCCCCAATTTTGGATCGCCTATCACCGCTGCCGCTCCCACAACCCGAGGTGCTGGTTCAGCTCCGCCCCCAAGGGAACGATGCCCTCTCGAAAGGCCGCGAACCTCGGTTTCCATGCAGGAAATGTAACAAATCTGTTTGCAACGAATGTTACGATCACGACTGCTCAGTTTGCACAGAGTGTAGTGACCTCCTACCTCGATGTCGCACTTGTAGGGGAAAAGGGGGGAGACATGGCCTGCAAAAGTGTACGGTATGTCATGAAGACTACTGTAACTCGCATCTTGCTTCTCTGAGCGAGGCGGGAGCTTCTAACGCTATTTCTCCTGTATGCCTAGGATGCTTGCGGTCTAACCGTGAAGGTAAGCCCAAGCATCGTGGTCCAAGCTATAATCCCGGTGATCAAGATCAAAACCCTTTCGGTGGTGGCCATCAACATGACGGGAAACCTGAACCCGGTTCCAGACCTGCCGATGGTAGGGACAACGACAGGAGCACCACACCTCAACCCAACCGCGACAGTGGCGGCGGATATACCGGATGCTCCGCTGGACCTATGCCTAGTAGGGCCATGTCGTCGCCGGTCATCGGTCGCTCTGGCGTTTCTGCGCCACGCGAGGATCACTACAGCGCAAAGCTCAACTCTGTCCTCACTGGTCATGTTGAACATGGCGTGTCGCAGGGAATGATAAGAGGCAGATATGAGCCCGGCACCGCTGAATACCGTGATCCCCAATCTCTGCTATTGCGTAGCACTTCAAGAGGAGTCGTTGGGCGTGCCGACGTTGGTCATCCTCCTGGTCTTGGAGCTCACGTACATCCGAGTGCTGATCCTTCTTGCCTTGGTCGTGCAGATACCCGAAGGTCCTCCATTGAGGAGCGAACCTGTGATCGGTGCAACATCATCGTCAAGTCTAACACTCCCGGCCAGGCGCCAGCATTTGCCACGTGTGAAATGTGTAGAACCTCTATGTGTGAGGCATGTTGTCCCTCTCACTTCGGTTACTGTGCTTCTTGTGCCCTTTCAATTGGTAGGGATCGCACTCTTCCTCCCAACGTGTTCGGTCAGGCCGTTCGTCCCGTAATGAGTAGCCTCCCGCCTGCGGCGAGTAAATGTGCCCCAATTGACTTGCCCAAGGAGCCAAGTCCACATGAGCTGCGTGATTGGATAACCAACGTTCGGGAGATCGTCAGCAATGCCTTCAGTTACGATTCTCAATACGCCATGGACTGGGTCATGAGCGTCGAAAATGCGAAGTGCATTGAAGATCTTGACGGCGATTGCCTCTATCCCACTCTTGACAATGCGTTCAACACTGCCCTGAGGAAGTGCATCACTTCCAAGCCCGTCACGTCGCGCATCGCCCGATTGACTGAGGAAGCCCAGGTAAAAAGGGGAACAAGGCTGAAGAGCAGGCAAATTCTCTGGTGTTTAGTTGACTATCTGCGCCCTGACGAGGTCGGTAGTCAATCCATTCGCACGAATGAGCTTTTCCGCCTTACCCTCAATCGAAGTGCCGGTTCTGGAGAACCGCAACTCGAGAAATACCTCGACAAATGGGAGGGCTACCTTGGCGGCATTACTGCTCCCATAGATCCTACTGTATTACAGCACATCTTCTTCGAGCAAGTCAGACACTCACCGTGCCTTCTACCCGACATACAGCATTGGGATAGACACACTGAGGTCCAAAACTATGAATGGATCATGAAGGCTGCTCGCAATGCCGTCTCTCGATGGCGCACACGACACAACGTTGAGGACATCAGGGAGAAGTACAACAGCCAATCCCCGCATAGGAATGCTGCTGCACCAGGCGTTCGGAGACCATCTCCTTTTGGGGATGAGAAGCACCTTGACAACCGTGACGGTAGGCCCAAGCGCGATTCCCCTGGTAGGGAGGGTCGGCCGAGGAGATCCAGCCGTGAAGGCAGGAGATCCGACGACCCGAGGCGCAGTAGCCGTGATAGGCGCGATACGAGTAGGAATCGCTCCAACAACGGTTCGCCTGCCGCCCCCGGCGTATGTTATGACTGGGAGAAAGGTGTGTGCAATCGAGGAACCGAATGCAAGTTCGCACACACTACCGATAAGCCCAAATCTCCTAAGATCGATCCTGATCTTATTTATCCCGGATACTGTCAGGAATGGCTTAAATATGGTAAGTGTACCAAGGTCAAGTGCAGCTACAAGCATGTCAAGCCTCCTCCTGATGTTGTTCCCCTTCCTCCGAAGCCAAGCGCTCCTGCCCTTGATCAACCTGAAGAACAACGAGCAAATACACACGGACCTCGTCTTGACAGTCCTGCACCGGGAGTCGACGAGCATTTCTGAGAGGGGCGGGCCGTCACCCACAGGTCTCCCTCCTTGATTTTGTCGCTTGTCCGGCAACTGCCAACGCCATGCAGGCCAGCTCGAGTTCCTCTCACGATCAAGCGGCTCGTCTTGCACCACCGGAAGATGCCTCAATCTGGTCGCGGACCGATAAAAATGCCTGTATGTATCAGGGCACTACCGGCGGTGGCCCAAATCAAAAGTGGTTGGTGTGGCGAAGGACTGAACTGATCAACGAAGATCGCATTATTCAGGACCTTCCCATCTGCGAGTTTAATCGTCGATCATCCCTTTTCTCTCCTATCGGCGGATTCAATGACATCAAGACTACGTTTTGGTACTATTCTGATGAGTCTAAGCTCAACGTGTGGCATTCAGCTGCACCCGTTGAGGCTGACCCTCGTCAAGAGATAAGGGAACTTCGGATAATTGACTCTCCTTTCGTCGAGGATCTCATCGTTGATGCCGACAACCCCATGAAGGAGGTTAGACACGTGCCCCAGCGTAGTCGTAATCCTGGATATACGCACCGTGGCGAGTTCAAAGACGCGAACAAGACTACCATCGCGCGGCATACCGAGAAGGCCATTATACGCGCCGCCTCCTTGCAGGAGCAAGTCGCCCTTGATCAGGAGGGTGATTTCCTCGAATCCAATCCTATCCGTAGGCGTTTCATGATTCGGGCTTCAAGGATGTCGTCACTGCCATCTGCGCCTGGTCAGGAGAGATCTATTCGTTGGCTCGCTGACACTGGCTGTCCTATTGACCTCATCGGCCTCAACGAGCTGAGTTCTTCCGAACGAACCATGATCCGGAAAATTGGACGATCCCATTCGCTCCAGACTGCGAACGGTACTGCCACCACGCTAGGTAGTATCACCGCTGACATGACCGACATCGAGGAAGTCGTTGACGCTCACGTTATGAGCAACACTCCCTCCCTTATCTCTATCGGCAAGCGGTGCATGGAACAAGGATATTCATTCAGTTGGCCCGCGGGTGACCTACCTGTTCTGCGTGGACCAAATGGGCGGGAAATCGTTCTTGACGTCGTGAATAACGTTCCGTATCTCCCTGTCTCTCGCTGCTGTTTCGGTTCTCCACCCGACGCTGTGCACGATGATATTCCCGCAGTTCCTGCTCCTCTCGCCCTTCCTGAAGCGATGCCCGTTGAGGGCGATCCTACCCCTCCGAGACATGAAGTCTCGGACGTCCCTGCGTCTCCCGACGACGCTTCCCCTTTTGAGGCTGATCTCGAAGGTGATGTTATTGAGCTGGATGGGCATGGGCCTCTCAAAAATGCTGAGGACTGGAAGGCCGACGCCATTACCCTCCGACATCTGATGACTCACCTACCCAAGAATCCCTACTGCCCTCATTGCCAAAGGGCAAAGATGGAGAATGTTCGCCTGTATCGAAAGCGCGGCGCTGGTGGTCACGGAGCCGAAGACTTTGGCGACCTTGTCACAGCTGATACTATGGTGTTGAAGGGACTTCGTGATCGTGGAATAAACGGTGAAGCCGATGCTGTCGTTTTCTACGATCTTGCAACTTCATGGATTGATGTCATGCCTGTTATGAGTCGTTCCGATTCCAACACTGTTGACGCGTTCAATCGTTTTGCTGGTTCTCGATGTGACGTTAAGATGATGCACACTGACCAAGCCAAGGAGCTTGTTAGCGCATGCAAAGAGCTAAGATGGATTCACGAATGGTCTACCCCTGGAATGCCTAAGACTAATGGCATCATTGAGAATAAGGTCAAGCTCGTTCTTCACGGTGCTAGGGTCCTTCTCCGTCAAGCCGGACTTGAAGCCAGATGGTGGCCATACGCTACGAAGTTCTTCAGCGTTGCCCGTAACATCGAAAACCGAGGGGGTGGAAGCGCCTGGTCTAAAAGACATCCTCTTCTCCCATTCAGGGGGAAACTGCTTCCTTTCGGCTGCCTGATTGATTTCTACCCTGTCGCGCCTAAACCGCGCCGGCTTGAAAAGGGGGGGGTCAAAAACGCCGCCGAAAGCAATGATGATGGCGACTACTGGATCAAAGACGCTGAAAACGAGTGCGTCATACGCATTCATCGATGTCTCCGTACCAAACTCTTCGATCCTCGCGGGACTAACTGCCCCATTGATCCTCGCTTCCTCGCCGACGAGGCTCTCACAGTCATCAACTATGCCAACGGTGAAACCGACAGCTTGCAGTCTGAAAACTGGCGTACTCTTTCTGACCCGAGAGAAAACAAATCTCAGGAATGGCTCGGCGAGACATATTTCCAAGTCGACGTCCATGCTCTCGAAAAATGGGGCGATCCTGATGACGAGAATGTTCCACCTTCTGATGACGAGTACGAACCCATGTCGCCTGGTGAAATCGAAGAGGCCCTTCGTAACTCGACTTTCGATCCTTTCTCTTCTGACCACGAAGAAGACTCTTCCAGCATTGCTCCAGCTGTTCCTGGAGAAGAACAAGATGCGAATAAAACCCCCAAGTTCGCTCCTGTCGCTAAGCCTGGGATCTTTCTTGGCTACCGTCTTGAACCCGGTGGAGTTTGGAAGGGAGATTACTACGTTGCCGACCTTGAACATTTTCAGGCTGGATATACCAAGCCTAGTGTTCATCAGGTCAAGCAGATCTACCACAACTCTGATGAGCCGTTCGTCTTCCCCATGCTGAAGCCCTATGAGCTTCGAACGAGAGAGGTAACTTCCTATCGCGCTGATCGGACTCGTGCATCTTCACCTGGTTCCGGTGCTAAGCCCGACGGGAAGAGGGAGATCTTTGATTTTGACGAAGGCAGGTTCTCTCATGAAGATGAGGATGATGCCGCTCTCCCTCATATAGAGGATGAGAACGATGGCTCTGCTGGGCACCCTGAGGCGGGATCTTCATCATCCGTTGCCAGCAAGGATTACTGGATGCGTTTTGATGAAGAGAATTCCTGGCATCGTTATCATGTTCAAGCCAGGAAGGACTTCTTTGGAGATGACTCCAAACCTCTTCCGCCTGATGGACCTTCTCATGATGACCTCGACGACGTCAGGATCACTCACTGTCATTTCCTTGACTCTAAAGAAGAGGTATATCGCGACAGTCGCGACGCCTACGCCAGCGGCCATCGCGTTCGCACACATAAATTTTGGACCGGAGTCACCATTCTCTATGACAAGGGCTGTGCGCCGAAAAGGCGCCGTCCTGTTTCAAAGAAAGGACTTTCACCGCCCGCCCCCGAGAAGGGGAAGGTCGATTCGATTGACTACCCGCAGTCTGCCCCCAGGCGAGAACGCCCTTATACCGGGACCGGAAAGCCCAACTCCATCTCCGCTGATGACTGGAGGTCGATGTCAGGCATCGCTCGGAGAATTTACAGAAACACCGAGCGTGAGATCGAAATCAAGAAGTCCAAGCACGATGACAAGGCGCGCGACCCCAGCGCCCCTGCCGTTGAAAATAAATGCCTGCTCATTGAGTTTGCTTGCGAATCTGACTCATCTCTTTCTGCAGCCATGTTTGAGGGGGGCGGCAATGCTATCCGTGTCACGAAGGATAAGTTCAACATCCTAAGGAAAGATGACATCGATCGACTAATCAAGATCGTCCGTGAAAATCCGAAATGCGACCTATGGTCATCTATCCCCTGTGGATCTTGGAGTACTTGGCAACATGTCAACCTCTCCAGGTACGGCCCCGAGTTCGCGTCAGAGCTCAATGAAGCACGTCGACAATCTCAAGCTATGTTTGCCGCTTTCATCAGGGTATCACGGGAAATTCGACGCGGAGGGGGAAGGATCGCCTTCGAATGGCCACGCCATTGCTTGGGATGGTCACAGCCCTTCATGAAAAGATTCCTTAATGATCCCGAGATTGCGACTGTCGACATTGACGGATGTAGTTTCGGAATGAAGGACAAGGATGGCACGCCTATACGCAAGCAATGGAAGATTGCCACTAGCTCTCCCGAGCTTGTTGCCGCCCTTGCCAAGCACACCTGTCAGCATGAGAGACATTTCAATCATGCTAGGATCGCTGGTTCTCTTACCCCTCTCACTGCCCTCTATCCCAAATTAATGTGCCAGACCGTCATTAAGACGTGGTACTCCCACCGACGCGACACCGACCTCACCATTACTGTTGCCGTCGCTAAAGATGCCGATCTTCCCAAGTGGAAAAGGAATCCACATGCTTTGTACATTCACCCTGTCAGAGATGGCCTCATTCCGCCATGTAGGCTTGGATCCGGGGGGCCTGGACTTGTTGTTCATGCATGTGACGATCACGTTATCCCTGCCGGGGGAAAGGTTTTGATTGGCACTGGGTTCGCTGTTACCTTGCCCAACTCGGTATATGGGAGAATTTCTCCCCACAAAGGAGGAGTCGGACGTTGCTCCCTTGATGTGAGCCCTGGGGTCATCGACCCTTGCTTCGACGGCGAGATCAAAGTTCTTGCCTTTAACTCCTCTTGCGACGAATGCCTCGTCAAGTCTGGTGACCAGATCGCCCAGCTTGTCATCGAGAAGGTCTCTGTATTGTCGCCTGAGGTCTGTATTCACAAAATCCCTCTGTCTAGGAAGGGAAAATCCGCAGACCCCGGACCACGTGATGCTAATCTTCATCTACCTGCTGCATCCGCTACCTTCCCATCCCATACATGGTCCTCCTTGCAGGAGAATCTGTGGTTCTCTATGCCGCGCGGGCCCGAGGGCTCGGGGCATAATCCGTTCCTGGGTTTGCCACCGTTCAGTGCCTGCGTTGCCCGGCCCGTTCCGCGAAAGGAGGCCAAGGTCACTCCCAAGGCATTCGCTGCGCTCGAAAAAGAATGGAAGAAGCTTCGTGACCTTGGATGCTGGGATGAGACTAAGGTCCGTGAATGGCGCGAGGTTGCTGCTGAAGCCAAGAGGAAGGAGATTAAGCTCCACGTTGGCAGGGTGTTCGACATATGCGTCGAGAAGAACCACGAACTCGAGGAAAGCGACCCGAACAGGAAGTTCAAGGGTCGTGTCGTCTTCGAAGGTTGTCACGTGAAGGATGAGTCCAATGCATGGGCAATCTTTTCCGAAGCGTCATCCTGTCCTGCCACAATGGCGGCAGGTAAGATGGCAGACGCCTATGGTCTTCTCCCGGGGAACTCGCTTGAAGTCAGTGACGGCGAGTCAGCGTACACTCAAGCGTTACTCGGAGGGACCAAGACTTGGATCCGTCTTCCCCGTGATCAGTGGCCCAAGAGCTGGGATGGCATGCAAGATCCCGTTTGCCCCCTCATCTTGGCGCTTTATGGACATCCCGATGCTGGTGCTTTCTGGGAGCAACATTGTGAGACCCAACTGAAGAAGGTTGGGTTCATTCCCGTTGCAAGCTGGCCCAGCGTCTTCAGACATCCGAAGCTCGGTACCTTTCTCGTTGTCTACGTTGACGACTTTAAGCAGAGCGGCCCCACTGCGAACCTTGCTGAGGGTTGGAGACTTATTGGCTCTGTTATCAAGATGGAGGAGCCACGTCCCCTTAAACGTTACCTCGGCTGCGAGCACGAGTTCAGGTCTGCTGTTGTTGAAGGCCCCTTTGACCCACGCACTGCTTGGACCAACAGCCAGCCGCCCGCGAAGGGTGTGCCTGAGCTTCGATTCGGACCCGAACTTCGATCCGCCGCATTAAGTATAACGAGTCGTGTTTCATGCAAGCATGTGTTGACCGTTACCTTGAGCTCTGCTTGCACAAGTTTCCTAAGGCTCTGCAATCTGTTGAGACCCCATTTCTTGACGAGAGCAAGCCCGAGTTCGACGAAAATCCAACTGATCCTCAATTCGATCACATTATCGGTCAAAAGGAGGACATCGAAGTTGTCACCGCTAAACCCGGGGTCCTCGGCGATGAAGCAGCTCAAGTGCTCATGAAGATCCTCTACGGGGCTCGCATGGGGCGATATGATCTCATCCGTCCCGTTCAGGCTCTCGCCAGCCGAATCACGAAATGGAACCACCTGTGCGACAGGAAGTTGCATAGATTGGTCTCCTATGTCAACTCCACCCTCGATCTACATCTTTACGGATGGGTCGGGGACGAGGTCGACCTCATCGAAGTCGTCGCATATTGCGATGCTGATCTTGCCGGTGACCGAAATGACTCTAAAAGCACATCCGGCATCTTGATTTGCCTGGTGGGTCCTCGCACCTACATGCCTATCACTGCCGTGAGTAAGAAACAGACCTCCGTTTCCAAGTCAACTCCCGAGGCTGAGATTGTCGCTCTCGACCATGGCATTTCGAAAGAGGCCATGATGCTGGCTGGCCTTTGGCACTTCGCGATTGGGAGATGTAAATCTCCTCCCGTCCGCTGCACTTGCCCTGCCAGCTCCAGCGACTCCATCCCTCGGCCCATTAAGGTTCTTGAGGACAATGAGGCGGCCTGCCGTATCATCATCACCGGAAATAATCCCAACATGCGCTATATGTCTCGCACTCAACGAATCGACATTGCTTGGTTAAACGAACGCTACAATGACAAGGTTTTCCGCTTCGTCTCGTGCCCTTCTGATTACCAAGGCGCCGACATCCTTACCAAGGCATGCGTCGACAAAAACGTTTGGAACAAGAACCTCCACACTCTTGGCATGTTCCATCAAGGATTCATGCAATATTACATTTCCCACCCCACCCAGCCCGTTCATCGGCCCCCTGCCGCTCCTGCGCTTCCGCCAATCAGGGGGGTTCGTATTGAATCTGACCCGGACTCGATGTTCAATGCATTTATTCACGACATTCGCTTGACTGATTGTCGTACCCACCTCCACGAAATCCACGCCGATCATGATGACCACTCCAACGTCATCATCGACCCTTCGCTGGCCAAAGTCAGCAAGAAGATCGGCGGTTACCGCATCATACACATCGATTTCAATGATGGTGAGTCCGGAGAAATCGCCACGCACCCTGGTCTCCGAGGAAAAAGGAAGAATTTCATGGTATTGAACATTTCTCCTCCTAAATCTGATTCCCATAAAGGGGATTGGCAGAAGATCAGGAAACTATGGGGCCAATGTGACGCTACTATTCGGAACTCTTTGAGTATCCTTCTTAACGCTCTTCATCATGAGTTCGGAATTATCTTTGGATACTGCTCTAGCCTTCCTTCTCAGGGAATTGGTCGTATCTCACAATTTATTGAAGACAACGACCTCATCCGACTTAATGTTTGCACATGTCAGGTTGGATTCCCCGGACACGCGAAGACCATCACGATCGCATTTACCAGAAGCATTGCCTGTCGCATTACTTGCATGCAGTGCCCTATTTCCACTCGCTCTGGTATTGATGGTTCTCAGCACAACTTGCAATCATGGGCCCACGTTCTCGAGATGTTCTTTGAATGATTTTGACTTGGTCCTTGGGTTTATCCCTTTCCCCTGACCTCGATTGGATTTTTCCTGTCTGGGTTCCTGATTTTTGCGCATGATTTCCACTTGATACACGATCGATACCTTGCCTGATGATCCAAGTTTTCGGCTCATCGAGCGTGACTGCAGGAAGCTGTCAGGACATTCAGTTCCATGACCTCATTCACCTTTCATGTCGCACGTTGCTCATATGGCTTTCCGCATCTGACTGTTGCATATGATGTCAGGCACTTTTCAGGACCGTAGTATCTGTTATTTGCATCGCACTTTGCCCCAGCCGCGTACAGCGTGCCCGGCCATAGCGGTGCCCTCTGTGCTGACCCAAGCGACGTGTCCGTGCAGGGCTTTCCGCTTGTGGTTGTGCTGCTGCGCGCGGCTGGATCGTGATCGTCACCTTCCTCCCGTACCGCTGACAGCGGCTGCGGAGCGCGTTCTCTTCATCTCTCTCGCGGACCGCTGCCTGTACTATGGCTGCTGCAGAGGTGGGAACCATCGGATCAGCGGGGGCGACGCGAAGTTTGCCCCGGCCATCGAGTGCGCACCTCCTCGAGTACTCTGCCCCTACCGAAGGAAGGACACAACACACCGCCAACGTCATTGCGCGTCACTATTCAGGTTGGACGTCGCTGTTGAATGGTAAGGCCAACCTGCATGCTGCTAACCCTGCGGAGATCATCTCAGGCCCTCAGGCTGTTGACCTCGCCAAGGGCCTTTCCCTATGCAAGGGGATTGACAACTTTCCTGATGACCTCAAGTCGAGAATCCTTCAGTACCGCTTGATCAGAGCGGCAAACATTCTCGCACTCCTCATCGACTCCCACTTCGCTGTCACGAAGGAAAATTCTCTTACTGTTGCTGCGATCATTTGTGACGCCGTCCCGTTGAGGGGCATGGCCATCCACCGTTTTCCCAATGCGTCCATTGAGGACCTGACCAACCTTGACCCGTACGGTGAAGATGACGACTTGGCCGTGAATCCATGTGACCGGCCCTGCGGTGGGGCATGGACTGCCTCTATCTCTTCCACCGACGGCGAGCCCAAAACAAATTGGCAAACCGAATATAAAACCATCGGCGCCAAGAAGGTTAGTCATCAGATTGGTTTCACTACTGAGTGCTATGACACGACTGATTCACGTCGGATTGCCAGCTGGGGTGCCATCAGCGCGCTGAACCAGTTCGAACCCCTTATTGTTCGTCAATGGCTGCAAAAACGACCATTGGCGCTCTTCATCCCACCTGAGGTGGTCGTTGACGGCATCTGGTTGACGAAGGATAGGACTCTTGAGCAGATCATCGAGATCTGCCAGAGCCGCTGTGTCGGGGGGCATGCCTTCGACGATCTGCCCTCCATGAAGGAGTATGGCGGTTTTAGCCAGTTCGCCAACGAGATGACGACCAATCTCGAGCTTCCGGTTGTCCTTGATCAGTTCTTCGTCTGGGAGAAGGGTGAAAGATTGGTCACGCCCAAAACGACCGAAGCGGCATGGGATAAAGGCATCGAAGCTGGCGAAGGCTACTGGATGATCCCTACCCTCGCGACCATCACCGAAGCCGACAACCCACTGTGGACCAACTGGCAGGATGGATCCATTAAGGATCTCCTATGGGGACACGGTCTCAGCCAATTTTCCCTTTGGTCCGCTCTCGCACATGAAGAGGTCCTGACCTCCGAGACCGAGGATAAGCTTGGTGTGTGGTCGAGTGTGGTTTACAGTCAGGCCTTCGGGTATTCAGCCTGGGGACACTATGGACAAGGAGTCTGGGCGCATGCATCCTTCCTTCTCCCTCTCCAGATTGACAAGGGGGAGATCATCCGATCCGACAACAAGCAGAGGCGAATGATGCTCGCGCGTGTCCCCATCTACGCGATGGCGATCAAGTTTGCGTCGACCTTGGAGGAGGTTTGGAACGGGGGGGGATTCTCATCTTGCTACTCCCACGGGGACCAAGAGCTCCAACGCTTTAACCCGTACATGGAGATCAACCCCTGTTCCCCGAGTATTTCTTGGCGGAAAAGGGGCCTTTTCACCCCGAATGCGATCGGCGAACTCGGGGCCACTCATGCAGAGTCGGCACACATGGCTGCTCCGGGAACTCCCACAAAGAGCGGCGGCTTCAATCCGAACGTTGCCCTGGTCCGCAATTCCTACGCCACCATGACTCAGTCGGCCGGCTCTTCCATCGCCTTCGTCTTCGGCACTACCTATCCTGCACATGATGGGTATCTGAAACTCAGACGTCTTCCTGATGGAGCTGCCCCACACGACTTGGACCAGCTCGTTGGACGATATCGTGATCAATGGAAGGCGAATCCTCTCGGCCCACACTTCCCCTCTGGGGTTAAGCCCATAGGCTCCCTGCTGGCAACAGTAAGCAACGAGGATCTCCGCCGTGAATGGCTGAGATGGTCCGAGCACTTCTTCCGGAACGTGATCCTCACGATCTGGCCTGAGTATGCGCCTGCCCAACTGGATTCAGATGTGCCTCCCGTTACCATCATCGCCCGCGCCCTTTTGCCGACTAGCCGTTCAGGCTCGGCAGAGCTGATGGCGGCTATGATCCTAGGCTGGGGCCCTCCCACCTATTATGAAAACAAGGAGGCCAAGAGGGGTTCCCTTAACGTCGTGTACTACGACCTTTGCTATGCCTCCAAGGGAAAGGGAAGGAAGACGGCGCTCATGACCGCTGACGAGGTTAGCGAACAGCTGACGTCGCTGCGCGGCGTGGACGCCGGGCCCCGGAAGGGCGCTGTTGCCAAGATCGAGTTTTGCTCCCCGTATGAAAATGATGAGTACTGCGTTCCTCTTTCCAGAATGGCAAAGTTGGCCCTTTCTCGCGCACATGAGCGCGTCTCCCGCGTAGGTAGAGATGTCGCCATGCTTGACACGTACGTATTTGCTGTTAGAGGGGCTGACTTCGGCTTGTGGGATGATAAGAGGAAGACTTGGAACCCAAGGTCTAACTCTGGGGAAATCGCCGCCAATCTCTTTGAGGAGCTTGAACTTATTCGCCGTGCAGGCGGGACAGTCGTTCTCATGATCTCGGCATTGACTTGGCTTCGTGATGGAGTTGCTCATATGGCGAAGTCCACGATTCAGTTCTACCAAGCCGCACTTGACCGAGGCTTCATTGTCATCCCCTCCGACTTCATGCTGTGGGGTGACACACATGGGGGCTCATACAGCAGCCCACAAGCATCGATCCTGCAGTGCTCTGGCTTCACTGGCGAGCGCAGCCATCGACATCGCATGGACCACTCGAAACGTGTTTTCTTCCAAGGACGTCGCCAACGTACTGGGTCTCATGTACAAGTACACTGCACATCCGCCTAGAAAGGACGAGATGAAGGGGATAGATCTGGGAAGGGTCGTCCATCTACCCGGGATCCACACCGAGCGGTTCTGATGACGTCGAGATGAAGGACGCCCGTCCCAAGGCCGCTGCTGCCGGGGGGAGTGCCCCCCCGTCGTCTCCGAAAGCTGCCCAAGCGCCTGCTCAAAGGCCCACGCAGAAGAGCGGACAAGCTGCCCCTGCCAAACCTATTCTGAAGTCACCACAGGCCCCTCCTAGCAAGTCGGCCGCGGCCCCTCCCGCGAAGGGCGCGGGCTGCGCCTCCTCCGGTACAGCCCCCAAGGCCGCTCAAAAGCCCCCTCATGCTCCCCACGGTAATCCCGCTGCGGCCCCACCTGCGAAGGGTGCGGGCTGCATTTCCTCTGGTGTTGCACCCAAGGAGGGGGCGCGCCCCCCGCCGCCGAAGGACGCTGGCAAAGCGAATTTGGACGTGCCCAAGCCGGCCGTTCCTCCTATTCCCACTCTGGCAAAGTCGAGTTCTACGCCTTCCGATCAGTCCGCCAAAGCCGCGGAGGCTGCAAGGAGGAAGGCGGAAGAGCTGAAGAAGAACAAAGCCCCCCCATCTTGCTGGGCGTGCTGCTACTCCCCAAGGCGACGATGACGTTCGCATGGAGGATGCTTCCTCGCCGGCCTCTCCGCCGGTGCCTTCACCTCCCATCAAGGTGCCTCCCATTGAGTCCATTCCCCAGCCAAAAGCTCTGACAGCCGTTCCGGCTAGCCCGAAGCTTCCCGCCAACTTTGATCAACTCCTCGACCAGCTGGATGGAGAGCCCGGATCCCGGGACGATCGTGCACCTGCACCTAGCCAGCCACTCGTGGCGCCCTCCTTTGCGGGACCGATTTGCCCTTTGCCTAGTAGCAGTGATTCTGGCGCTCCCTCTCCTCCCCCTACGAGACCTGCAGTATCTGAGCCTCCCGTTGAGGTGAAGGCTGATGAAGCAGGCCCCACCGTATCTCCCATGGAGGTCGACACCGGAGGAGAACCAAGTACGGCGAAGGAGGATTTTTCTGCATTCGATGAGCCAGATCCGTCCGCTCCAAAGGGAGAACCTCCTCAGGGGGGGGAATTGCCCCCCTACACCATGACGCCCGAAGGTGAGTACTACGACCCGGACTCGCAGGAGACATTCCTCACCCTCGAGGCTTTGATGGCTCAGAGACGACTTTCTGGCTTCAGGGCAGTCCGAGCATCGGCGAATGAATCCAAGGACCCCGTTGAGGGTGGCCTGCAAGAGGCCAATCAACGAGAGGCGGAGTACTGGGGTGATGAGACGTCCGGTCACAAACGCGGCTCCATTCCTCTAGCCGAAGCTTTTAAGGAGCCCGACAAATTCCTACTGCACCACATTGCGGCCCGCGAGATGGGCTATGACCCGATCGTTGCTAGCTTCGCTAACAACGCGAGGATTCGCAACCAATTGACCGCCACCTTCATTGAGCAGTCGACAAAGCTTCCCGCGGCCGTCCTCGGCAACAGAGATGCCTTGCGTCAGATGGCGAGGAGGGCTACCGTTGTTGATATGGCCCACGCCCAAGTTGACAGGTCCGTTGTGTTTGGTCTCAAGAGCAAGCACTATGTCCACTTCGGGCGTTCCTCCGGGAACCGCACGGAGAGCGATGATTGGGTGGCGACCATTGAGGCCATCGCCCCTCCTGCCTTTCCGAAGGAGATCAGGGAACAGATCGAAGCCAAGTACATCTCCCGCAAAGGTGAGTCTGGCGATCATCACACCGGCCTCTTCGGCCTCCCCAAGGAGCCCCTCGGTAACTCCTACGCCTACCCCAATCGCGCTCGCACAGATGCGATGGTCCACGGAGGAACTCGTCTCGGTATGGTAGACTCCCGTTCAGGTGAAGTCATACCCCTTGATGACATCCACTGGCAACCAGAATACGCAAACGCCTACGACCTCAACTCCCAACTCTCGGCCGTCCGTTCAGGACTGGACATGGCTCTCGCTGCTGCCTGGCGTATTCCTCACGTCCATCCCCACATGGCCGGTGCCGTTGCGTCCTTGCAGAAAACACGGACCTATTTTGACTGTCTACATGCGGCACACAGGAAGACGCGTCTCGGGTCCATGCCCTTCCATCAGATTGTCGGCGACCCTGATTACGTTGACCAACGCGGCAACAAACCTGGATGCAATGTCCCCGACACGTGGCGTACAGCTGCAGTGAGGGGAGAGTACCCAGATTGCCTGGCACAGTCCGTTGCCCAAGTCTTCAGGTCGATGTGTGGCCCCCTCGCGGTGAGCGGATCCAAAGCTGATAGATCGGTCATCATTAGGCGCGATGAATCCGAATTCACCCGCGGGGACAAGGTTATGGGTCTGCCATGGCCCGCTTATCGCAGGCTGACAGTTCGTGAAAGGAAGGCTGCTATTCGTGCCGCCAAGAAGGCAGATGGCACTGACGAAGGTGAGGAGGAAAGTGAGGAAGAAGAGGAGAAAGAGGAGGATGAGGCATCCCAGCATACTCCCGTAAAGGGCGGAGATGCAGACATGGAGGACGCGGAGAAGAAGGAGTCCGAGGCGGTTGATGCCACCGTTCAGGGGGGCGACGCCAAATCTGGGCAGCAGGAGGCCAAAGATACCGACGCGAAGAAGGAGCCTGCGGCTGCCGAGCCTGACGCTGGGAACGTTCCTCATGCAGAGGGACAAGACCTCCCTGGCTCCGCCGAAGCACGGAGTGGGCATCTTGGCATCTTCGACACCGCTGGACCATTTGAGGCACCGAAGGATCTTCACACGGGCCAATTCATATATGCCCCTGCCTCCGATCAGGAGAGGGCCATGATGCCGATGACTGTTGGCTCTCAAGTCGAAGCCGAGCGCATACTAGCCGAGATAAGGATCGCGAACGAGATTTGCGGCGACAATAAGGACTCCGACGAATATGCTCTCTGGGAGAAGTCCACAGACGAAGACGTTCTCTTCTTTCACTACGTCATCCCTCCTCAATGCCGCAACGCCCCTGCCGTCAAGTCGGCCTCAAGGCTCTTCGACAACATCCCGGATGGCAAACTTGTACGTCCCAACAAACCCGAGCCGCAGGTTCTCCGCCTCGGCGCAAAGAAGGACGACGATGACGGACGGTGGAAGATGGATAGGCTGCGCACCGCCGCTGCGAATTACAACAGGAAACTCATGGAGGAGAAGCTCAGCGAGATGATTGCACCCTCCATTAAGAATGCGGTCAAGACGCTGTGTCAGAATGTTCCCTCCGTGAAGGAGTTCATCGAGATGGGTGTCCGCACCAGGGCCGGCCCCATTATCCCTATGAAGAATGACTCCAAAACCTTCATTCAAGCTCTCGTCCCATGTCCGAGCGAATTGCTCAACTACTTCTCCCAAGAGATGCGCGACGCCGTTACGGCTGTCAGCGACGTACGGAGGACATGTGCCGAGATCCGCGACATCATGAAGGGCAAGGCCAAACAGCCGGGGAAAACCGGTGCTGTACCTGACCCGGAGCTAGAGAAAGCACTCGCGGGTGGCCAGGGCAATGTGATGGCAATTCGCCATCTCACCAAGCTCCTCTATCACTTCTTCGGCACCAGTCTTGAGCAAGATGAGCACATGACACGCATCATTTTGGCCGCCTTCATGAAGGAGGGAGTCGGCTTCTTCGAAGTCATCATCACCGTCCTCCGCAACGAAGCCCAGGAATACATTCCTGGTTCTGCGCGCATCGCCGCCCTGAGGTCGTTGGAGATTGGTGCTGACTCTGACTATCAATCCTTCCGCGAGCGGTATCAATTCACGTTGTATGACAGTCCTGTATGTCTTCCCATCAGCGCTAAGCTGGTGCCCAAGACCCTGTACATGGTGATTCCCCTACATGACTACCGGTTCTTTATGGAGCGCGGGGCGATTCTGCGACGCGGCCGGGCACTCATTGAGATGCTGCCCTCCCGTCCGGACGAGTACCTATCCATGCGCAATCACGGTGAATGCCCCGCGGGCTTCTTTGACAAGGAAATTCCCCTTGACGTGACGGACATTATCACCTCTGGTCGCCGTCAGCGCTCCGATCCACGGTATACAGTCGTGTCGATCGATGCGAGGCATTTTGCGCTCGAGAACGGCGACATGCATGTCACTAGGCAAGGTACATTCGCGTCACGCGAGAACATCGCCATCGGATATTGGCGTGCAGTTTACATGAAGGATGATCTCGCCATCGTGTACCTCCGACCATGGACGTACAGCCCGGCTTTCGTCGGCACTTTGCCTGAAAACTCACGTGCATGCTTCCAGGAAATGAAGTCCGATCCGAACGCCACAAAGATCGAGCGCGTCCGCTCGGTTAACTCGGCACCATGCCATCGATGCATGGCGCAGAACCCGGTGGGTGCCCACCTGTGCGTCTCATGCTATCTGCCCATCTTCTGTGAGCGGGTCCTGCCACGTGGAGTCGGCTCGGGACGTCTGGAAGGGGTCATTCCCCGTTGGGTAGGCAGGTACATCAGAGCTGAACCCCTTCTCTGGACCGATGACGACGCCAAATCCATCGGACCTGCATTGTACTCCCAATCTCCCGCCATTGAGGCGATGTCGATGCTGGTTAACGGAATGCGCCCCCCCAAGCACCTTGACAAGGCTGACCCCCTGTTGGTGATCAAGAAACTCCGCGAGAACATCGCTGAGGAGGTGGACCACGCGAAGTACCGGTTCACCGTTGACCAATCCATGGAGGATTGGGTCGCAAAGTGTGTTCTCGGGCGCGGTGTGGCATTCAATGGCAGTACCGTGAGCGACTTTCTTGAGCAGCACGAGGGGTACGCCCCCGAGTGGGGTCGCCGCTTGACAACTGCCAACTTCAACCCTGTCAAAAGCGGGCTCTACACGTCCTACTACACCACTGAAGCACACCTCGCCGGTTTGCGGACGGGACACCTGTCTCCCATCCTTCCGGCTGATGTTACGGGCAAGGATTTCAAGGATCAAGTGCATCGCCTTGCCGAACATGTTGGGGTCAACCAAGCCATCATGAGAAGTGAGGGCTTTGATCCGGCCGTCCGCCTGCGAAGGGCCATGGACAGGCTCCAGGAGAGGATCGATCGTGGCGAGGCCATCGACCTCGGTGATGAGCTGGCGATGGATGAATACGTGTACACCACCGATCGAGCGGCGTACGATGTCGACCTCTCCGAGCGTCCTCCCACCCTCGATGATGTCACGCGGCTCAACCTCCCATCTCCTCCTCCCAAGAGGCATCGCCCGCGTCACCGGGCTCCTCAGAGATTCCGCCGTGCAGGTGTGAGGCTGATCGCCGCTGAGGACGTCGAGAAGGGTCCCTACGGGGCCGCCCAAGGAAGCCACAGCACTGGAAAGGAAGGGCTACTCCGTTCTGATGAAGAAGAGGAGGATTCGGCCTCGGAGCACGATGATGGGCAAGACACAATGGGCGACGAAGGGGATGAATCAATGGCTGAGAAGGAGGAGGATGAAGTTCCACTACCCCCGCCGCCTGGGCCACCTGATTCACTACCTACACCTTCGGCCGGAGATGCATTTCGCGGATATCTGAGTGGTGACGTGCAGCCACCCATTCCTCCCCTGCCACCGTCACACAGTGCACCTATCACTCCTAAGGGCGCGGAGGCACCACCTCCACCGCCACCACCGCCACCTCCGATCCCAGGTCCTGCTATCCCTCGACCAAACATCACCCCCGCCGTTCAGGCTGAGGTTGATCCATTCGCCGAGCCGGATGACCGTGCAGTTCACACCAAAGTTCCTGGCACGGAGTCCGAGCGCGAAGACGAGGACGATAAGCCAAAGGCGAGGCGTACCGAACATGGGCGGGTCCCCGCACCTGAATCTGGCTGGGACGCAATGCGCATCCCGTCAGAGGGTCAGCCGTCCTCGAAATCGAAGGCGGCACCCAAGCCTGGAGACGACGCCACTGCAAGGGACACAGGCACTGCTGGCCAGGGCGTCAGTCGCCCTCGGCGATTCTTCGAGCAGAAGGATCCTTTCTCTGGAGTGCCTGCTGTGACCAAGCAGCGCTCGGCTGGGCACGCTCGGCCAGCCAGGGAGCCCTCCCCGCCCCCGGCAGCAATGTCCACTGAGGCAGCAAGCCGGCCTCCGCGGATGCCGGACGACGATGACGAATGGGAACTTCCCCCAGGTGTTCCGTCCATGACGCAACGCGGTGACGGCCGTGGTGCTGAAGATCGGTCTAGGACGGCGCATGGCGCCCGGCACGAACATGGAGACCGTCATGAACATCGTGATCCATCCCCTGAGCGCGAAGCCCGCCGTGGAGGCAAGGGCCAAGGTAGGCGCGGAAAGGGTAAGGATCGAGGTCCCAGACCCGATGATCGGCGTCGACATGATGATCGGCCTGACGAGCGCGGAGGCGCCGGCACCACTGACCGGGGCCGCGGCCATGAAGGTACGCGCCATCAACCTCCACGGGACGTTCGTGACCGTCGAAGAGGCGGCGATCGAGATGACCAACGGGATCGTGCAGGTCCTGTTGGCGCTCCCCGTGATCGCCCTCGCGAGCAGCGTGATCGTCGACCTGATGATCGCCGAATGCAGTCGGGTCCTCCCGAATCGCGAGCCCCGGACCGACGTGATCGACGACACGATGACCCACCTCGTGATAGGCGGCCGTACAGGCCAGCCAGTCACGGCCATTAGCCGGCCTACATTTCTCGCGCTCACCCATTCAGGGTTGGAGCTGCTCATCACGTAGAGGTCCGCTGACGTGGCGTGGCGATTTACCTTTTCAAGCACCGCCGCCGCCGTGATGTACTGCTTCCTCCTGTACCGCTGATGCATGGCCTTCTTGTCCCTTCTGGACCGCTGCTGTGCGCGCCGGTGGTACTCTTCTTGAAGCTCTTCGGTGAGGCCCTGCTCGCACATGCAGTGCTGAGCTGGCCGTAGTCCCTGTCTCATCTCTTTTCGTTTCACGTACTAACTTCCAAGTTTCAACGTTAACACCAACACTTCTTCTTGGTCAAGCCCATGGGAGGCACGGTGACCCGGACAGGGTCCCTCTCCCCATTCGGCCTACGTCCCACACGTGAATGGCAGAAGAGGGATCAATGCTTGGTTCCTTTCACTCGTTACTGTACGGTCATGTGGCCCACTCGACAGAAAATCCCGGTGCCCCGTTAATTCGGGGTGGTGGTGGGATTTTAAGTGGGGCACGGGTGATGCCGTTTAGGCGCACCGCTGTCCGTGCTTTGGCGTTTGTTTGGTATCATTCATCGTGAACTCAACTGTTCATGCATCCTCTCTCTTGTACAGTTGTCGGATGAGGGGGGTGTGTTTTGTTCACGTGTACTTTTATCACAGTCATGCGCAAATCGCGCTGGCTCAAGGCTCAAGATTTAATCCTCCTGACAGGATCTCGTGAACTCGCGTGCAGGCGCCATAAAGCGGCAGCGGCCTTTGTCCTTGGAACTTGGTTTCGGGGCCACTTGCTTCTGGCTTTAGGAGGTACCTGGTTGGTTGGCACGGGCTCCTGAGCTTGGGTTTGATCTTCTTGCTCTACAACTGGTTTTCCAACTACCCCATACTGATCTTTTCCTTCAACTGTCACACCCTCAACCTGGCTACCAACCCAGCTACACTGAGTTGTGTTTCCGGGTGCTTTGACCCCTTCGTGGATTTCGTCGTGGTCATTTGCTTCCCTGGGCTATATCATATTCGCCCAAAACCGCATGTATGAAAGGGGCAAGCCCAGCAAAAAGACTGGCAACATTTTAGTACCCGACGGCTACCACTTCGAGGATACGGCCGCTCACCTCCAACCCCATCTGGCGCCTGCGGCGCGGCGCCGCGCCCATCGAGCTGCAGCGGCACAGCTCGGAGGATCTCGTCTCAGGAGCCGGCGGGTCGTGGATGGGAGCAGGGGTGGCGTTTCGGGGGCTTTTCGGGCGCTACTAGGAAGTCAAGCCAAACCTTCGGTTCTAAGAACGCGAAACCAGGAAATTCGTGCTTTGGAAGCAACACAAATCCAGCGAAACCCAGAGAAGCCTTGTTTTTGAAGGGTGTTTGACAAAAAACCCACGTAGAATTGTTTGTAGCTGGTTTCTATGATCAATAGCTCAGCTGTCCAGAATCGAGGCCGTTTGTTGCAAGCATGGAGGGAGATGGTAGTAGTGGTTTCCCTTTCCAAAACCGACCTTTAAATTAGCGTGTGTTTGTTCCCCTGTTTGGTCGGTTTTGGGTCGAGGGTCAAAACAGTTAACCCTTTTGTTTTCATAACAAACTCTTGTATTCTCAGTGGGGAACCGGCACCAGCTCCCTAAATGTCCGTTTCTTGAATTTAAGCATCGCCTTGGGGAAAGTATACAGGACCCTGTTTCTCCGAAGTACAGGTTCACCGTGTTTAAACCATGGGGGTGCTTCGCGCAAGCACTTGAAAATTTGTAATCGTGTCGCGAAGCAAGTCGCGGGGCAAGTCTAACCCCTACATGTTTGCTGACTTCCCCGCAAGAAGCCACAAGGGGATGGATAGAAGCCACAAGGGGATGTGACACCAAAGTAAGTATCCAAGATAAAATTTATACTACCATCCTTAGCCCCGACCGTAAAACACCGTAAAACAGAGGCATACAACCATGGAGGAGTCCTGCTCGAGGATTCTATCCGCTCTTTCGTAATTAGGCAACCTTGGAACACCTACCTTGAAGGGTGTGTAACAAGCAGACTGTGAGCCGCTCAAGGTTTGGAGGCGACAGCTCGCCATGGTTAGGACCAATCCCAAGTAGCCCATTTGCATTACCATGCTTGCAGCCTAATTGGATGAGCTCCACTGTAGCCTGCTGGTTCTGAGGGTGGAAGGAGGGTGGCGACCTGCTTGCATGTTGTGGCGCCGCTTGCGGGCGTTTGGGCTCCTTGGGTTGTGCATCAAGTCCGGGTGGAGAGCTCGGCAGCTGACAAGCAAAGCGTTTTCAACAGCTGATTGAGTTTGAGTGGGCAGGGCCCAACCAACGCCGCCCCGATGCCAAAGAGCAAAAGAAAAGCAGGGGTGTTCAGTGCTGCCTCTTTGGCCTTTCGGCCTATCAGGCTCTGACCATGAACAATGAAGAAGCACAAAGATCAGTGCACCCATGTAGTTCCCATGTGCGATTGAGAAAAGCAAGCGATCCCGTGTGTGTTTATTTGCTTTTGTCCCATATTCCCTTTTCATGCGTGTGTTATGTTACGTGAATTGCGTTTTTTGTCCCATTGAATCTGACAATGAGCAGAACCAGACCATCAGAGCCGGGCCTTTTTGGGTCTTACACATGGCCGGCCACTTCACGTTCTTCAAGAAGTAAAGTATGGAGGAGTACACCCGGGTGCTGGTGCTGGGTTGTCGGGGACCTCCCGAAGGCTTGGTTTTGCTGTTGTTTTCCCTCGAAAAGGGCATCCTCAAAAAAGACACACCCTCTCCGCTTTTCCACAGTTGCAGATGGGGAGTAGGTGCGGCGTTTCGTCAGGAGATCGGATCGCCCTCGGAACCGGCAGCGCTTGGCTCTCAGCGTGACCGAAGGAGACTGAAAGGACAGAAAGATGGAAGGTTCCTGGAATTACGCTGCTGCAGATGGGTGTGTGCGTGTGTGTGCGTGCGTGTGTGTTTTGAGGGTACCCTTTTCAGGGTTGGTTCGGCACAGCCCTGGGCCGCTTTTTACGGGGAGCGTTCCCATACTCTAAGAATTTTCTAAGAGCTCGACCATGTGCTTTTGAAGGAAAACGGTGCTCCATATATATATATATACACCTCATAAACAAAAAACAACATAACATAAACAGGTGCCCATGTACTCCAATACCCGTTATGTACCCATTGCGTACTGCAGATATTTATGTTTGCTGGCATGTGGGGCAGGCATTACATGTGGGCTTGTTGTTATGGGCGCCGTTTGCCCGCACGTGCTTGACCCCCACTGGCAAGACCGGCGAGAATCACGTGCTTCGACCAAACATGGCACCTGCTTCTGGGGCCCCTTGAGTGAAAGCAGTTTGCATGGCTCAATACTGCGGATGGACAAAATATTGCACCATTTGAGGATCGATGCCCCCTACGAATACTGGGATAAACCACCTACCAAGTGTTCGAAGTGGATTTTGTCCATACAGCATGGACCACAATACAATCATGTCATAGGGCAAGGGCTGAAGCCTTCAAAAACGATTTCCGCCCCATGGACGGCCACCTCCCAACCCCTGCGGGATCCTGCAAGTTGACCCCTAGAAATGCGGTCAATTGCCGAATCCGGTGGTGGATTTGGCCTTTGCAGCCTTCTTTTTTGGGATCCACTTGGTATGTTTGTCTCAAACTGGGATACGGGTTAGTTGAACCACGCCGAATAAGCAACCACACCTGTTGCGGAGGGATTTCTCACAGGTCGATGAGGAGGATTCGCCATCCAACCGGCACCCGACCGGCCGCCACTTGCATGTGGAAAATTTGGTTTTAGGCCCACTTCATATGATAATTACCAAGGGAATCTGCAATTCCTTCGGTTGTGACATGTCAACTGTTGATCCACTGCTGCCACCATGGCCCTAGACAGAGGGGCCCCTTTGTCCGCTCGAGCACCGAGCCACGGTTGCGACCGCGCCATCGGGCGCGTGAGACTTCGACCTCAGCGCAAAGGTGCGCTTCTGCAGCTGCGCGGCTTCCTGACCCCCGGTCATTGCATTGGCAGCGGAGCACGGTTACACGATCCGGGATTCTGACGACCACCCGCACCACGCCTTCGGCTTGACCTTAGCCTTTGAGAGTGGCAACCTGGAACCCTGACCTAAGGTGTAGACCTTCATCGGCTACCGACGTTGAGGACCACCTTGGTTACCTCCAGAGCCACGTCTGCGGCAACTCGGATTGCCTCATCTACTACAACCTCACAAGCTCACCGCCTTCGGCAACCTCTTGTACAACAACCCTTACGACTTCACTTGAACTCCTTCTACGGCAACTTTCACTACACCAACTCCTACCACCACGTAAGTTCCACCACGGCAATCTCCTGAACCTCATCCATTACCAGCTTGAGGACTTCGTCTACGGCAACTACCTGCCCGACCTCTACGGCATCTCCCCCTGTCCATCATCACGATGGCGGATAAGGAAGGACACATCCCTCAGTGGGATGGATCTGCACGAACCTGGAGACGCTACACCCGAGAAGTAGCATGGTGGGTGATGAGCGTGCCCGTGGACAAGCGGCGGTACTGCGCGACCAAATTGGTCGGTCCCTGCACGGCTCTTAGCCATGTCCTGGCCTCTCCAGCTGTTCGACTCCCCAGATGGCACGCGAGATCTTCTACGTCGCCTGGCCAGTTCATCCTTGGTCCGGCAGAGCCTCCCCAACACGGCGGCCATCTGTGCCCAGTACTTCAACTTCAAGCGGCTACCTCAAGAGAGCATGAGTGCCTTCCTGATCAGGGAGACACTTGGGTATGCGGAGTTCACTGAGGCTCTCGTACGCCTGTTTGAGGAGCGCAAGGGCATCAAGCAGGAGGACAAGGACTTTGGCATCCCTGGTAGTTCACCTGAACCTCCTCCACTTGATGAAGATCAAGACCTTGATGATGAAGACACCCCAGACGTGACTACCACACCGCCGAGGACGAGGGCATCAGAGACCTCTCAAGATGAAAGCTCACGTGATGCCGCTCCTGGTGCTTCTCCAGCTAGGTCCGCGAGATCCTTCGGCAAGGGCAAGGGCAAGGATACACCTCCAGCTCCACCAGCACTCGAAGTCACCCTGGAGGACATCATAGATGAGATGACCCTCGCCGACTCCTTCATCATGGGTGTTCTACGTGGATGGCGTCTTCTACAAGCAGCCAGCCTCACCAGCGAAGAAAAGCGCGACATCTTGAGCACCACGCAGAACTCCATGGACTACGATGCCATCAGCCGAGCGTTGCAAATGCTGTGGGATGACCAACTTCTTGGACATCGCCAACCTCATGCTGTACATCACCAACTGCACGTTCAGGAGCAGGAACTTGATCATCGACCTGATCCATGGCACGATCACTACGCCAGTGTTCAATGGTGGGATCAAGACTGGCAGCAGCAATGGGCTGCCGAGGAACAGTCCGATTGGGACTGGGATAACAACTCCGACCAGAAGGACCTCAATGCTGCGACCAACCCCGACCCGGTCGAGGAGGCCAAGATCAAAGAAGCACATCAAGCTGAACAACTGGCCGAGCAAATGGCTCAGGAAGCTAGTCGTACCTGGGCCGAGGCAAAGCGAGCTACTGCCGCACTTCACCGAGACCGAGGCTTCGGCAAGGGCAACTCCGGCAAGTGCTACAACTGCGGCGGCGCTCACTTCATCCGTCAGTGCCCTGATCTTCGGCATCCTCCACATCCCAAAGGTGCTTCTGGCAAGAAAGGCAACTCTCAGTTCATGGTGGATCCGTACTACGACGACTTCTACCAGCACAAGGGCTTCAAGAAGGGCAAGTCCAAGGGCAAGAATGCCTACTCGGTGGACTATGAGTACGATGCCATGTACTTCAAGGGCAAGTCAACACCCCATGGATCTGGCAAGGGCTACGGCACGCAGCCAGCACGCAGCTTCGTCAACTCCTATACGGCTGAGCTCTGCGGCCTGGACATGGAGATCCACAGCGGCGAATGCATGCCTGCCACCACTCCATCCACAAGTGGTGATTTTGAAGGTATGGTAGACTGTGGGGCTACGGCATCAGCCGGCCCAGAAGAGGCTGTCAAGGGCCTCGTTCAAGCCATTGTGGCACAGGACCACAGCGCCGTTGTTGAGATTGACCAGTCCGCTCGGCCGTACTTCCGCTATGGGAATGGGAAGTGGGGACAAGCCCTCTACCAGGTCACCCTTCGAAGTGATGTTTCAGGTTCGCCCAAACAGTTCAAGGTCTTTGCCCTGCCCAATCCACCAGAACTACATCAACCTGGATTCCATAGATCTATGCTGGTCCCCATTCTGGTTGGCATGGACCATTTGGGACCACATGGGGCTGGCATGATGATCGATTTTTCCACCGGCATGACCCTCAATGGCTTGGAATCTGATCCCCAACCATATCCTCTTCGCCACAACCACAAGGGTCACTACGTGTTGGACATCAGGAAGTACCTCACCAATGGTAACCACAATGGTAAGGGCCACCCCAAGGTTCGTGTGCATGGTGCCGGCCAACACAGTGTGCAAGATTGCAAGGTTCTGGAATTCCACCCGCCTCACATTCAGTTGGATTCGCCAGAACATGATTGCTTGCAAGTTGATCATGCCCCACCTGACTCACGAACCATTGCACTGATGATGCGACTTCGTAGCGCATCTGCTCAGATGTTAGCGACTCTCCATAACAGCACCAGCCCGACTTCTGGTATCGCCTCCGTGACCCATGGCTTACTCGACCCCGGTGCCACACGTGGACGAGCTCGAAGCCAAGAACCTCGTGTCGAAGATCAAGGAGTCGACCCCCCAGAAGAAGGGCGTGAAGGAATTCGACGAATCCCGCAGGGTGCCACACGACCCGAGGGATCCCCGAAGCCGTCCGGATCAGTGGCCATGCTTCAGCCGTCACAGTCCGGGCAGCTACGGCAGCAATGCCCACGGCAGATGGAACCACTGCCAAACGTGCAACCTGAGGTTGTCCTATGTTCCCAGAAAACCAGAAAAGGGAGCCCAGCCTCATCCATGCAGTCTCAGAATCCCGGCATGGTGATGAGGATGCTGAGTCAACTTCAGGAACTGATGGGCTCCGACACGCTGCCGACATCGGACATTTGCCTGGCCATGCAGGAGAAGATCAACGCCGAGGAGCGCCTCTACCACAAGATTCAGGACGCAAAGTCCGCTTCGAAGAAGGCAACGTCCTCGACGACAAGTTCCGGGACGAACTCCAAGCCCAAGAACCACCACGTGCCGACGGCGGAATCTCTCAAGAGCTGGGACAAGATGTCAATGTCCTCGGAGCCATCTCGCGAGACGGAGCACAAAGCAGCAACAGTCCTGTCGGACCTGGATCAGCACCTCACCGAGGAGGAGAAGCTCGAGCTCTACAACACCATCGCCTTGCGCAAGATCCAGCAGTCCGAGGCCAACCCCAACGCGGTGTCAATGGCGTGAAGAAGCTCCCCAACGCGGTTGGACTTCGACTTCTACAGCTAATGAGCCTCATGTCCACCAACCTCGTGAATATCACAGCCTCCATGGTCCTGGATGAGCGGGATCTTCTTTGGGAAGTGGCCTGCTCCGACAACTCATGGCTCACCTCGGAGGTACAACATCATGGACTACCACGCCGCATCAACTACAACGCAGGCTACGACATCTATGATCCGCAGACCTGGGTGCGCCTTCAAGACCTTCGTCGACGACATCGACCCAAACGCATCTGGTTCTCCTTTCCTTGCACGAAATGGTGCCAGTTCACCAACCTGAACTTCCACACCCCAGAACGTCGAGAGGTTCTTGAGACTGCTCGACGGCGTGAACGCAAGATGCTGAAGAACGCCAAGCAGTTCATCCTCCAGGCCCTCGACGAGGATCCAGACTTTGACATCTACTGGGAGTGGACACATCCATGCGCAGGTTGGGAGCAGCGACCAGTAGTCGAACTTCGTGAAGGACTCCGAGAACGCGGTCTTGATTGGCTACCTTGCAGGGTCGACGGCTGCCGCTACGGCATGACCAACCTGGCTGGCACCGACCTGCTGAAGAAACGGTGGATGATTCGGACCACCGATGAGCGCTTCCACAAGACCTTCCGCGCTCGAGTGTGCACCAACAACCACCAGCATGCTCGCATTGAAGGAGCAGAGACGAGCCGTTCGAGCTACTACCCCCTTCGGCTGGTACGAGCAATTGTCAATGGATGGATGTCTGAACTTGCTCCTCAACGCTACCTCAAGTGCATTGCGGCATGCCACGACATCGACGACCAAGAGCTCAAACTGGATGATGAGCTCTGGGACTTCAAGCACCACCAGCTCCACAGTATCACCTCCATAGACTCAAGTCGACCATCGCATGCATCCATTTCTACATCCCGAGACCTACTGGAAGCATCTCAACCTCTAGCTCTACTTCCTGGTCGTGAACGAGATGATCTCCTTGCTGGAGAACTACATGCTGATGGCCAACCTGATAGTGAAGCAATTCCGGCTGTACCTTCAGCCGCTCCACAAGAGGAACCACTGGTTGTACCACCTCAACCTGCACCACCAGCACCTGCAGTACAGCCTGATGGTCCGGAACAGCGAGCCTGGGCTGCCAAGCTGCATCACTTCCATAGGGCAGCTGGACACCCCCCGAACCGCAACCTCGTGCACCTACTTCGAGATGCCCGGCTACCTGATTGGAAAGTGCAGATGGCTCGCGACTACAAATGCGCCTCTTGTGACGCTCTACGACCTGGCGGATCATCCTCCGGCAGTATACCACCGGCATCCACACATCCACTTTACCGAGCATGGCAAGCCATAGGCATCGATGTGTCTGAGTGGGTGATACCCAACAGCAAGCTGAAACTCAAGTTCATGCTGATCATGGACCTGGCCACTCGCCTTCGAGCAGTGCACGTCATCAAGTGCTACGACGTCCTCAAGATGCTCAGCTGACGTCATCAAGGGTCTTGCTGAACGCTGGCTGGTTGACAAACCACGGCCTGAGATCGTCATCCCCGACAACGGCATCACGCTGGTCTCCTGAGACGTCAGCGACTTCCTGTCCGACATTGCAGTTCAACTTGCACCACCTGCGGAGAAAGAAAGCTGAGCTCATGGACAAGTTGAATCCGCCATGAAAGATGTCAAGATGACGGCCTCAGCCATCCAGCTTGGATCTCCCTCGCAGGAGACCCCATCATCTCGCGCCACCTGGCCATAGCCGCTCTCAACTCCACGGAGTATGTCAAGGGCTACTCCTCCTTCCAGTGGTGCTATGGCAAGGCTACTCCATCACGGATGAAGATGTGAGGACCTTCGCATCACTTCCAGAATCACCTGGTGATGACTATGCTCGCCTGGTCCAACTACGACAAGATGCTGAACAAGTAGCCCGGAAGACCCGAGCTCTTCGCGTCCTCTCCAAGCTCAGCAACCCCACTGTGCGACAGCCCATCAGGACCTTCCATCCTATGCAACTGGTAATGGTCTGGCGCAAGCAGTGGCCTGCACACGTCTACGTGGGCAAGAGGGGCGGCGCTCGCAAATCAGGGCGTCCACACTGGATAGGTCCCGGCCGAGTGGTGTTTCACGAGATCCTGCCTCATCAGCAACCAAGTGATGAGCGTCGACACATTATATGGGTCCTACTGCAGAACCAGCTGATGCGCTGTTCTGTTCACTCGGTAAGGCCTACGACCCCCCTGGAAGAGACGCAGTTCGAGATCAGTGCCAAGGAGGACATCTCCCGCTGGCGCTCACTGGCAGACATGCTGCCCAACAAGGAGTTCATCGACATAGTCGAGGATGAACCAGGACCTGATGAACGTGAACAACCAGATCTCCCAGATCTACCATCGGAGGAGACCATCCATGTGCCCAGACGTCGCCTCCGAGAAAAGTCGACACCACTTCAAGGTTCTCGACGCCCTGCTCACTGCTCATGTACCAGCAATGGCAGACGACCCCGACTACGAGCCGGAGTCACCTGACTTTCCAATGGATCCGGCGACACCTTCGATGTCAACTGGACCTCAAGCACTACCATCCGAGCCTCAAGCACTACCACCTGAGCTGGACGGCACAACGACTCCAAGTGCTGATCCTGCAGCTGACAGCGTCCACAGCTATGAGCCGGACAGCAAGAAGCAGCGCGTTGAAGGCTACGACCTTGGCTGGGTCGAACAACTACATCAAGGAGAAGGTGATCTTCATCAACTTCTTCTTGAATCCAAGGAGGTCATGAAGATCGAGTTCGACATCGGCCTGAACTCCCACCGCAAGCAGAAGGACTTCTGCCGAGACGCTTCCGCGTTCATGGTCAAGAAGATGAGGGACAGCGAAGTCGTGCTGTCCAGGCTGACCCCTGAACATCGAGAACTCTTCAGCAGGGCCAAGTCCAAGGAAGTCAGCAGCTTCATCAAGTCAGAAGCTGTCCGCAAGGCCCTGAACGACAAGGAGGTATGCGATGCCTTCGATTCCGGCCGCATCATGCGTGCCAGATGGGTTCTCACCTGGAAGCCAACACCTCCCGAAGATCTGCAAGAAGCTCAAGCGGAGGCGGTCGCCAACGGCAAGACCACCTACACCAAAGATGGCCAGAAGAAAGCCAAGGCACGCATAGTGCTTCTGGGCTATGAGCACCCCGACTTGCTCAGGCCTGAGTTCAAGACAGCCAGCCCTGTGCAATCAAGCTTGGGAAGGAACACCATGGCTTGCACACATGGCTGGGAGCTTGAGGGCCTTGACCTGGCTACAGCATTCTTGCAGACTCAGCCAACAGAGGCTGATCAGAACCTTTGGACACGCGGTGTGTCCGAGTTGCGCGAAACCTTGGACATCCCGTCCGACGGCATCATGAA